>JBBGZY010002175.1:537500-907500 GCA_037952925.1 Lithobates clamitans | reverse complement strand
AAAAAGTATTATTAGTATGGAAACATTGTTTATAAAAAGCATACTATATCATTCATGAGATCAAAGAGAAAAAGAATTCAGAAATCAGTTTGGGAGAACTCTGATTATGAACAGCAAAACACCTTCGTTCTTTAGAGCATTCGTAAAGAAGAAATAAAATGCGCTGCATTCAACGATCACAGATTTTGCAGCGTGATGAATGTGCTACCTACAATACGAACACTAGTTTTACTAGACCGAGTGCTTCCGTTTAGTTTTTGCTTATGAGCATGCGTCGTTTTTTTGTCCGTAGGACTAGCATACAGACGAGCGGACTTCGGGGTCCGTCGTAGTTACGACGTAAAGATTTGAAGCATGTTTCAAATCTAAAGTACGTCGGATTTGAGGCTAAAAAAGTACGTTGAAAGTCCGAAGAAGCCCACACACGATCGGATTACCAGCCAGCTTTAGTCCGTCAGCGTCCGTTGGACTTTTGTAGCTGAAAAGTCCGACCGTGTGTACGCGGCATTACAGACCACTTTGACCTACAGGTAAGCCTAGATTAAGGCTTACCTGTAGGTCCAAGAAATATCTCCTAAACCTACACGGTTTAAGAGATATTTGCAAAAAGACAGGCACTGCTGTCTACTGCGCATGCGGAAGTGGTTCGTTTGTAGAACTGTGAGACATGGCCATGATCAATGGGAGGCTGTGAAAACACGGGAGTTACTTCCGGGTTCGTTATTCTGTCAAGCACCTCCTGTAGTTGGTGTTGGTGAAGGAAGGACATGGGCTGCCCTAACGAATATCCGTTATGGGATTGAGGCTTGGAATGACACTTGCTCAGTTACGCAAATCAAACCGAGGCTTGACACGCACTCCGAGCACCATCGTAGAAATTATATCCGAGGTAGGAAGTGTCACTGTTAGAAGACAATTAGTGATTAATGATTTTAATAGATACTACTATATAAACGCAGTGAAAGATGAGATAGTCATACTCCAGATGATGTCTTATCAGACGAAACATGTTCGAGTTGATGTTCATCTAACAACTGCCTTCAATTACTATGATTATTGGATATATGATGACATGCCAGTTTTCTTCCTGCTGGATGTACGTGCAATATTCTTTTAATAAATTTGATATAAATGGATTTACACTATGTGGAGATTCTTTTTGCTTCTACTGTATGACAATTGACCTACTGAGTGACTAAACTAAGTTTACTGTGACTGAGGAACGGATGCTGGATCTGCTACACAGTTTTAAAGGAAGAGCTTAGTCTCCTGATGCCCATCTGACTCCATGTTAACACCATTTTTTGTCCACACTATACGGTAAGCGCATTTGAACCTATATACTGATGACGGCTTACAAACAGTGGTGGTCTTTGGAATAGAAAGGCTTTCTTCTATAAATATGAAAGTTTGATACACTTCGGGCTTTTTATATTTATGAACATTTGTCCTTTTTTTTTTTTTTTATGTCACGTATGGACTATAATTTATATACATAAATGAATGGTCCAATCTGGATACGTTTGTATGATAAACCATTTGGCTGATCAATATATGTCACTTTCTGAATAAGTCACTGTATATCAATGTACATGTATAGAGCAGCACTTTTTAACTTTCTATACATATGGGGGAGATTGGGGTCATGATGATGCGCTGTGGTCCATTGGAGGCTCCCTGTGGACAGGTCAGCTATAAGGAGGTAGGTGGACAGGTCAGGTATGGAGAGGTGGATAGGTAAGGTAAATTTGGGTTATGGGTTTGAGATGGAAATGGCACACAAAAGGTAAAAATTTACTGTAACGTCTCCAATTGCCACACTGTTTTTCAAGTCATCAGTAAAAAAAGGTAGAACAAACACTGCACACTGCAATACTAAGTATTGTAGTGCACTCTGAGTCCTAGGACAGTAATGGGTCTCAATATTTCTCAGCAGAAATGTTGTTTTCTGGTCTGAGCACTTGCAAAATAATGTTAATTCTGTAGTCTACTAACTGTCTATGCTTACAAATAACTTGGCCCAGGACTGCATTGCGTTGTAGGAGCAAGGCATCATCTCCTCCACCTCCTCACCTTACTCTTGCAAGACTGCCCAAGCTGGGAGGATGGATCATGGGATATCTGCAAGTGATATCATCAGGAAACCCAGACACAGCTTTGAGCTAATTTAGACCCACCCACCCCTCCTCCTCCTCTAGGAATAGGCAGCCAATAAAAACAATGTTGTCGTGTAGATTACCCTGCAGGCAGCCCCTGGGCCAGGTAAGCCATTTTGGAATCAGGGATGAAATTTGGGACCCTTTTTTTCTGGGGACAGCCTCCTAAAATGGGGGGCTGTCACTGGAAATCGGGGACGTCTAGCCACCCTACCCAACATAGTGAATTACTGATTTATGGAGATGTAGCAACCTCCTAGATAGGCTGCTAGATAGGCCAGATAAGTATAGTTCTTTTTGGCTCCCCAGTAAATAGTGGAGCAGTTTGCACTTGCTTTGGGCCGTTCTAGGCTTCACTAGCTGTAGGATCGACTGCTTTACCCTGCCTTTTGGAGGATTCTAGAATATAGAAGGCTGGAAGAGGCAAACACACAGTCTGAAGATTTAAGTGCTCTTAGCCAATTCCTGGGGATGGTGCTCAGTAGGTGGTTGAGAAGTGCATAAATAGTCTGGGACTTGTGGCAGCCCTGTTCTTGCCCAGGAGCAGAAGTTCCCAGCCTGAAGGGCTGCTGCCCTTCCTAGCGTTTCAGCTTTGTTCCTTATTTTACTCATCAAGGTCCTAGCTATGTTTAAGCTGGGGGCCTTATTTAAGAGCTCATTGAGGTTCCAGCTGTGTTAGAGCTGGGGGACCTGTTCTACCAGAATTTTTCTGGAACGGATTGGGAATTTTACTGGTCTGGAGGGTTCATAAGAGAAGTGTTTGGCGATATTGGAAGGAGGCATCTAAGTATCAAGGGACATCTGTGAGTACAGACCTGTGTGTGAGATCCTAGTGACTGTGTGCTGCTATTATTCCCTGTGCATCAGTGCCAGGTCTAGCTCAAATTTGGACAGTCCCAGTGTTACTCAGACCCTTAGTTGCTGTTGCAAGGACTGTGCCAAGAAGCATTGAGAAAGAAGAAAGTGCCTTTGTGCTAGTAAACTGCACCGTTGGAGTATTCCACAGTTTCTCTGCTTCCTATCCAAGTTCAACATTCAATAAAGCATCAGAAAAATACCTGTCACGTACCTGACTGTGGAGCCCGAGATGATGAGGGTGTTCTCTTGCACAATTCCCGTCCAAGCACTCCTGGTAGTGGAGACAGGGACTGCTAGGGCAGTGAAAGGGTGCCTGGAAGCTGTAGGAGTGAGCTGAAGCTTGGAGACATAGGAGTCCTTCCAGTGATGGTGTGGAATCTGATCACAAGCCTTGTTCAGCCAGAGCCAGGCAGACAGGTGCAGGAACAATTTCAAGGTCAGGAACAGGCAGAAGTCAGTAAAGTGTTAGCAGTGTGGTACCAAATTAGGAAGTGGAGACGTAGTCATAAATCCAAGCCAGGGTCAGTAACATAAGCAAGAAGCAGATATAGCAGGCAGGGGTGATCCAAAAGAGGTGTCAGACGTATGATGGGTCAGGAGCAAGGTTAGCAGACATGGATTAGAATCAGGAACACAGGATTTAAAGCTGAAGACAATCCAGCATTGAAGGCAGGCAGACTCCCAGTTTGAACAGGCTGCTGGGCACCAGAATCTGTGAATGCGTGCGCACGCCTTTGTGAACACGCACATGCTAGCACCCTTGCTTGTCTTGGGCTTTTATGCCTGTGACTCTGCACATGTGCATGGGAATTAGCACCTGTTGCACAAGATCCCTGACAATACCCCTAGACTTTTCATTGAGCCAGAAGAGTGACTGTTATGCCCCTGTACACACGATCGGTCATTGATTGGACATTCCAACAACAAAATCCATGGATTTTTTCCGACGGATGTTGGCTCTAAATTGTCTTGCATACACACGGTCGCACAAAGTTGTCAGAAAATCTGGTCGTTCTGAACGCATTGACGTAAAACACGTACGTCGGGACTATAAACGGGGCAGTAGTCAATATCTTTTGTCTCTTAGTTTTTTCTGAGCATGCGTTGCACTTTGTGCGTCGGATTTGTGTACACACGATCGGAATTTACGACAACGGATTTTGTTGTCGTAAAATTTTATAGCCTGCTCTCAAACTTTGTGTGTCGGAAATTCCAATGGAAAATGTGTGATGGAGCCCACACACGGTCGGAATTTCCGACAACAAGACCCTATCACACATTTTCCATCAGGAAAATCCTATCGTGTGTACAGGGCATTACTGTGTGCCTGGCTGCTGGTGCACTAGTTGAGGAAAGGAACCTGGGACAAAAACAGTGGACCCATTTGGGGATGAGCACTACATAGAATGTTGGCCTCACTGCAAAATTTGTATCTGTGCAATTTGATTTCCTTAACGCCTACTGCGGAAGAGAAATTTTATTAACGCCTTCATGACACGGGTAATGATGGGAATGATTCAGGGATGTTTCTATGTCTCTGCAAAGAAAAGTTTTGGCATTACAAAAATAAAGTTAACTCAGATGATTAAAAAGAAGTCAAAACAGAATGGTGCAAATCCACCTTTTTTTTTCCATCTAATGACTACCTGATGTGCCAATGCCACAGAGCAACACTTAAAAGTTGTTTTAAAAGTCATCAGCAGTTCATAGTACACAACATTTGTTTCATGTTCTCAAATACAAACTGAAAGCTGAAGTAACGGTTCTAATATTTTGTACTCTCTGTTCTGATCAACAGCGAATATCAAACAGAAGCCAAATTAATGCAATAATAGAAGCGACAGTGCAGACTCATGACAAGCATTTTTCAAACTCTTCCTATAAAAGTCGCAATTGCAGTCATCTCACTTGTTACCAAAGTGTGGTAAAATAATTTCTCATCTATCAAGATGGCTTTTAAAATTGGTTTACTTTTAAAGGGAATTTAAGAAATCCTCCTGTCATATCAATCCAATAGCTTAAGTATTTTCCCAGTAATGCCGCGTACACACGATCCGGATTTTGGTCGGAAAAAGATATGACGGCTTTTCCGACGGGATTACGCTCAAGCTTGGCTTGCATACACACGGTCACACAAAAGTTCGCAGAACTTTCGACCGTCAAGAACGCAGTGACGTACAACACTACGACGAGCCGAGAAAATTAAGTTCAATGCTTCCGAGCATGCGTCAAATTGTTTCCGAGCATGCATAGGAATTTTGCACGTCGGAATTGCTACAGACGATCGCATTTTCATATAGGAACTTTTTCCGACCGAAAAATTGAGAACATGCTTTCAATCTTTTGCTGGCTGGAATTTGGCCAGCAAAAGTCCGATGGAGCATACACACGGTCGCATTTTCCGACCAAAAGCTCTCATCGGTCTTTTGCTGGCCGAATTTCCGATCGTGTGTACGCGGCATAAGGGTTTTAGGACTTCTGACTTCATTTGAAGCCTACTTTTTTGAGACAGTGACTCAGAAAGTCTTGAACCCACTGTAGAGAATGTAAGCAGGTCCCCTAGTGGACACCAGCAATGCCCATTCTGGCCTGGGGACATCCTCTAAATAGGGGCATCAAGAGACTAAGAAACATTGGGACTTTTAAAGGCACAACTGTAAAGGACTACATAAGGTATATAAAAAATTAAATTTTATTATATATTATATTATATATTTTATATTCCTTAATGTAGTCCGTTACAGTTGTGCCTTTAAAAGTCCCAATTTTTCTTAGTCTCTTGATGTCCCTAACACAGTATCGGGGACGTTGGCACAAATAACGCTTCAGTACCTACAGAGTCGCCCTGTATACTAGGTACTTTAATACTAGGATTTCCCTTTTGCTACATCCTCTAAATACCCCATGGGACTTCACAAGGGAAACTCTTGTTGAAGTACACATGTCTCCAACCCGAAGCCCTACGGTGGGAATAAAGGTACCTTTCCTGAATGATGAATGTCTAGACAGGTCTTGCCTTTTCTATGTTTTAGCAATGGAACAGTTCTTGTCACTAGAACATTTCCAATCATGTCCTGTGAAGGGCAATATATTTGTGGCATCCAACTACCACACCTCCTTACCCTCTTGGTACCTTCTTTCCATCCACCCCCTGGCTATTCTGCCCCTTCTTCTTTTAAACAGGGGAAAAAGTGTCAAACCCACACCCAAACAAGGAACGGAGCAGGATCACCCTTAAAGTAGTCCTAGCCCCTGCTTAAAATTATGTGAACATAACCCCAGAGTTAATTGGCTGTGAAAGGTCCAAGCTGTCCACCATAGAAAATTTGGCCACGCAGCCAAGTTCTGCAAGGGTTTTTGCACTTTTAGGATCTTCTACTGACCACTGATGCTGGGGCACTTTTTTTCTTGCCACTTGTAGGCAGGTGCAGCCTAATTTCTCCACTGCAGGTGGTGCTCATCCGCAGCGGCCCTGTAGCTGGAGAGGAAGTCAAGAAGAACACAGTTCCGCTATGGTTTTCTTGGTCACTGATGGAGCGATCCAGTTGCTGCCCCATATGACTCCGGTATACATCTTGGGTCAGGTAGAGCCTATTTAAAGACCTGGCTCATAGGTTTTGGCATGTATTTGCAAGTTGGTAGAATAGGGACAGGTACCCTGCCTGTTAGTGACAGTACTAGTGGTAGGGAAATGTTCCTAGTGAGAAGGGAAAGTGTAGAGTCAAAACTCCATTGGTCACCATCCCGCCTGGGCATGAGATGGCCAGTCTGCATTCTGCTCTCTTTACAGACTCTGTTAGTCTGGCTGAAACCCGCCCTCTTTACATTACTGTAAGCCGTGAGTGCACCCAGTTGGGCAGCCATCCCACGGATTGATTAGGAACTATTGCTGAATTTTTTTAATATACTGTAAGTCTTCATATACAGTATTTGTTGCTAAATCCCAATTTGGGTTAAAAAAATGGTACCTCATTCCTATTAGACTGTAATTACTCAAAGAGAGGAACCCAGTGGTACTTTAGTGGTACCAAATTGAGTAATAAAAGAAATGTTGTAAAATATACACTTTATTAACAAAGATTAAACATTTCCGTACATCAGGAGTATATAACTAACCAATGCATCATATGAAGTTCCATCCATTATGATGTCATTCAGATGGCAACAAGAAAACCTCAATGCGTTTCAAGTCATAAAGAGTCTTCATCAGAAAAAAAATGGTATATTCTAGAATGTAAATATATGTAAGTATCCATTCTACACCAGATTAATAATTATACAAAAAAAACATATTTATATTTATAGAAATTACTTCTAAATACTTCATGATGCATGATAAAAACAATAGAGGAATGCATGTCCAAGTGAAAGATCCCAGATAGGAAATAGGTCACGTCGGACATTACGTCATCCGCTATCTGCTGGACCAGGAAGTGAAGTGGATGGCGACCTGGGTTATTTGGGCACACATTGACATGGCATCTGAGGTGATGGCAGGCAGGGGAGAATGGTGAAGGTAGGCTCCATTAATTGGTTGCTTCCCCCTGGCTCAGCTGTTGCCCATAACTCATTAGATCATTACTATTCCTACTGGCCAGGTTAGGTCAGCCGACTCTGGGGATTACTCCTTATTAAGCTCTCTGACTCCTACACACCTAGTGCTGTTTTTGTTGTGGATCTGTTCGAAGAGAACCTTGGAGCCCTGGACTCTGTCACCGATTTGTATAAGGGCAATGTTTTTGTTTTTGTTTTTGAGTCAGTTGAGCCTTGTCTCCCTTGTATCCTATCTGGTTTCCTATCTGGAGTCTCTCACTTGGACATGCATTCCTCTATTGTTTTTATTATGCAACATGAAGTATGTGTAATATATATATATATATATGTATATATATATATATATATATATATATATATGAATATGTTTTGTTTTTTGCTATAACAAATAATCTGGTGTAGAATGGATACTTACACATAATTACATTTTGCATTTACCAGTTTTTTCCTGATGAAGACTCTGAGTTGAAACGCGTTGAAGTTTTCTTGTTGCCATCTGAATGACATCTCAATGGATGGAAATTCATACGATGCAGAGTTTCACTGATGCATTGGTTGCTTTATACTCTTGATGTATGGTCGTTTTTAATCTTTTCAAATAAAGTGCCTATTTTACAACATTTCTTTTATTAATTAGTTTGGTACCAGTAAAGTCCGGCTTGGTTCCCCTCTTTGAGTAATTACAAGTATTCCATTGCACCTGACTGTGTGAATTATTGCCCCAGCACCACGCTGTACCCAACCTACACACTGACAGTGGGCATTATTTTACCTCCACTGACAGGAGCCACTCAACCTACTAGCATGTACTGTATGTGGGAGGAAACTGGAGTAACCTGGGGGAAATCCTTGTGTTCAGTGCATCAAGCATGCCCACATGTTTATACATTAGGTCAGTCTTTTTCAACCAGGGCGCCTAGGCACCTTGGGGTGTATTGAGGTTTCTTCAGGGGTGCCTTGGAAAAATGCCTAAAAATTGGCCCAAAATGTGTACAGGCCAGCAGGTGGATGAAGCCTGCTTTTTAGTTACACAAAGCCACAGGTTTTTATTATGCACCATTTCAACCTTCCAGCCACTGGCATCCTAACAACCAGTGATGTCATCAGTGTTGATAAGAAGGGTGTTGATCGTAGCAGAGGTAGCAGAGGAAATGGATCGGTTAAAGCTTATTAAAGCAATGGGCCCTGATGGTATTCATTCCAGAGTTCTAAGAGAACTTTGAGATATAGTTGTTGGACCATTACTGGATCTTTTTAATCAAACTTTTCTAACAGGAGAAGTTCCTCATGATTGGTGGACAGCTAATATTGTACCTATCCACAAGAAGGACAGCAAGGTAGAAGCTGGCAATTACAGGCTAGTGAGTAACATCAATTGTAGTCAAGTTATTGGAATCCCTCATGAATAGAAGGATCATTGATCACCTAAAAATAAATAGCTTGCTGGACCCAAAGCAGTATGGCTTTACTGAGGGCAGATCATGTCAGACTAACCCGATTGAATTTTTTGACTATATTACCGATATTTTGGACCAGGGTGGTGCTGTGGACATAGCGTATCTTGATTTCAGCAAGGCATTTGACACAGTTCCACATAATGATCTAATACAAAAGTTGTACAAGATAGGACTTAATCCTTGGGTGGTTCAGTGGATATGCAGTCGGCTAAAGGATAGATACCAGAATGTGATTGTAAATGAGGTTCACTCAGAGCAGAGACCAGTCACTAGTGGTGTACCACAAGGCTCTGTGCTGGGTCCTGTTCTTTTAACCTATATTTAAGTGATATAACTAAAGGTTTGTTGGGCAAGGTATGTCTTTTTGCCGATGATACAAAGGTGTGTAGTAGGGTGGATATCCCTGGAGGTGTCTGTAACATGGAACATGATTTGGCATTGCTGGAAGATTGGTCAAAGCAATGGAGACTACAGTTAATATTTCAAAATGTAAAATAATGCACCTAGGGAAAAATAATCCCCTTAGGAGAGTACAACATTGGGTGTACAGTGTTAGCCAGCACTACAGAAGAAAAAGATTTGGGGATGTTTATTTCAGTTGATTGCAAAATGAGCAAAAAGTTTTACAAGGCAGTGGGAAAAGCAAATAGAATTCTAGGATGCATCACTAGAGGGGTCACCAGCAGGAGAAAGGGGGTTCTGATTCCTCTATATAGATCTTTAGTTCTCACTAGAGGGACCCACAGCAGGAGGAAGGAGGTCCTGATTCCTCCATATAGATTTTTATATCTCTAAAGGGATCACCAGTAGGCGGAAGGAGGTCCTGATTAGGGATGGGCCAACGGTTCGGCCTGAGCATAAGTTCGGGCCGAACTTCGGTGTTCGCCGAACATCCGAACAACCAAACAATATGCGGTGTTCGGGGCAAATTCGATAACTGCCGGAACACTGTTAAAGTCTATGGGACACTAACATGAAAAATCAAAATTTTAAAGGCTTATATGCAAGTTATTGTCATAAAAAGTGTTTGGGGACCTGGGTCCTGTCCGAGGGGACATGGATCAATGCAAAAAAAAGTTTCAAAAACATCTGTTTTTTCGTGATTTTAATAATGCTTAAAGTGAAACAATAAAAATGAAATATTACTTTAAATATCGTGCCTGGGGGGTGTCTACAGTATGCCTGTAAAGTGGCGCAGTTTTCCCGTGTTTAGAACAGTACCACAGCAAAATTATATTTCTAAAGGAAAAAAGCCATTTAAAACTGATTGCGGCTGTAATGAATTGTCGGGTCTCAGCAATATAGATAACACTCTTGTTAAAAAATGGCATGGGTCCCCCCCCAGTCCATTACAAGGCTCTTTGGGTCTGGTATGAATTATAAGGTGAACCCTGACCAGAATTTTAAGAAAAATTGCGTAGGGGTCCCCCCAAAATCCATACCAGGCCCTTCAGTTCTGGTATGGAAATTAAGGGAAACCCTGAGACAAATTTAAACAAAAATGGCATAGGGGTCCCCCAAAATCCATACCAGACCTGAAAGGTCTGGTATGGATTTTAGGGGAACCCTGTGCTAAAATTTAAAAAAAATGGCGTAGGAGTCCCCCCAAAATCCATATCAGACCCTTATCCAAGCACGCAACCTGGCAGGCCGCTGGAAAAGAGGGGGGGACAAGAGAGTGGCCCCCTCCTGAACCGTACCAGGCCACATGCCCTCAACATGGGGAGGGTGCTTTGGAGTAGCCCCCCAAAGCACCTTGTCCCCATGTTGATGGGGACAAGGGCATCATCCCCACAACCCTTGCCCGGTGGTTGTGGGGGTATGCAGGCGGGGAGCTTATCGGAACCTGGAAGCCCCCTTTAAGAAGGGGACCCCCAGATCCCGGCCCCCCCTATGTGAGTTGGTAATGGGGTACATTGTACCCCTAACATTTCACAAAAGAAAGTGTCAAAAATAGTAAAAAAAAACAGGAGACACTTAGGGAAAAGTCCTTTATTAAAAGATAAAAAAATAAAAATGTCCCGTGATGTCCATTAATCTTCTATCATGCTGCCCGACAAGCCAAAATAAGAAAAAAATATGCAACACCTCCGCCTCCATGGGAGGCTCCCGGTGAGTGACGCTTCTTCTTGGTGACAGTTCTTAAATAACTGAGGGTGGGGCCACCCAGTGATGTAAACAAGTGACCCCGCCCTCCCTCTGACGCCTTGTGATGTCAGATGAAGGCGGGGTCACCTGTTTACATCACTGAGTGGCCCCGCCCTCAGCTATATAAGAACTGTCACCAAGAAGAAGCGTCACTCGGCGGGAGCCCCCCGTGGTGGTTGTGTTTTTCTTTTTCTTTCTTTTTTTTACTATTTTTGACACTTTCTTTTGTGAAATGGTAGGGGTACAATGTAGGGGTACCCGGTTACCAATTCACATAAGGGGGGGCAGGAATCTGGGGGTCCCCTTGTTAAAGGGGGCTTTCAGATTCTGATAAGCCCCGCACACGCCCACTTTTTTAATTTGTTTAGCAAAAAATAAAAAACCCGGAGGTGATTAAATACAACCAAAAGATAGCTCTATTTGTGTGAAAAAAATTATAAAAATGTTATATGAGTACAGTGTAGCATGACAGCACAATTGTCATTCAAAATGCGGCAGCACAGAAAGCTGAACATTGGCAGGGAAGGGGTAAAAGTGCCTTGTAAGGCAAGTGGTTAAACAAGGGGCCAAGGTTGCCGTAGGCAAATATTTGAACCGAAATTAAAAAAAAAAACAGTAATGATAAAATGCAAGGAGGGTTTTCCTCCCTCTCCAATCTCCTGCTACAAAAACAAAAAAACGGCAACAGAATAAATTGTCACCAATTAACTTCTATTAGATAATCTAGCAAAGCTTTTTTGGTGTTAAGCCCCCCCAGCGCTTTCCTGCAACGTTCTTCTTGTAACGGTTGACTTGCTCAGGCACCTTCCTCCCGCAGGATGGGTTACACGCTTTATAAAGTAACAGAGCACAGATCCGCTTCCCCATCCTCTCGTCAGAACAAAAAAACAATGCAGCAAAACAATAGCAGCCTCGCTGCGCGCTGGGAATATTATAATTATTTCTACAAAGTCAATGTCAAATTCTTCTAATGTAGCAATGACAGCGCCAACTATACAGTTGGCATTGTTTTTTTATGTGAACATCCAATCGGGACGCCGGCTTGCAGATACGGAATAATGCGGCGTAAAGGTGAAGAACAAAATAAACGTACAGATTTAATAACCGGCAAGAGGTGCCCACATGGAGAACAAGGTAAAAAAAAAAAAAAAAAAAAATCAAGCGTATGCTGTAGCATAATGTACACTTAAAGAAAGGATAAAAGTCAAAAGGGTGCTTACATAATAGCATTAGAATGCATTAAGATGGTTTATAGGGTCAAAATAATAATAAAAAAATTAAAAAAATACCGTAGTTTACAATACATACACAATTTCCTATGCTTCATACCTTTTAAAAATTCTGCAAGTACAGAAAAATACCTGTTGACCTGCCAGAAATCCAGTGAGCTCCTAACTTGGGACAACTTCCCGAGCAGCGTTGCAGTGAGATGAGAAGAAATCCTGGATATCCGCACTCTGGGATGAGGACATCTTTATTGAAGTAAAATCCAAAATACAGTCAAATACAAAAGGATATGGGGTAATAAATGGCTAACGCGTTTCACATCATTGGATGCTTATTCGTAGCTGCGTTGTCAGCCCTGCCTCCTGGACAGCTGAATTCCGACAATCTCCTTCCTTTCTACACGTGCATATATTGTGGGGTTTGCTAAAACTGGAGCATGCAGAATTCTGGTGTAGCTCAAAACCAATTAGCTTCCAGGTTTTATTGCCAAAGCTTAATTGAACAAGCTGAAGTTAGATGCGGATTGGCTATAGCTGCACCAGATTCTGAGTGCGCCAGTTTTAGTAAATCTCCCCCCATTGATCTCTTCATCAGCAAAACAATGCTGCTGCCTTGACTTACAAGAGCCTTCCCCTAAAGCCGTGTACACACGGGCGGACTTTTCGACCGGACTGGTGCGCCGGACCGAATCCGCCGGACAATCAGTTTGTGTGTGGGCTCCATCGGACCTGCAGCGGACTTTTTCGGTCAAAAATCTGACGGACTTTAGAATTGGAACATGTTTCAAATTTGTCCGACGGACTCGAGTCCGGTCGAAAAATCCGCTCGTCTGTATGCTAGTCTGATGGACGAAAACCCACGCTAGGGCAGTTATTGGCTACCGACTATCAACTTCCTTATCTTAGTCCGGTCATATGTCATCACGTACGAATCCGTCAGACTTTGGTGTGATCATATGTAGGCAAGTCCGTTTGTTCAAAAGTCCGTCGGAAGTCCGTCAAAAGTCCGTCGAAAGTCCGTCGGAAAGTCCGTCGGATCAGTCCGGTCGAAAAGTCTGCCTGTGTGTACGCAGCATTACACTGAGTAGGCAAAGAGCACTTGGGAGATATAGTTCTAGGAGCGTATCTACATCAATTGGAACTGAGCTTCCAGGAAGCCTACAAGCTGGTGATGATGTCACAGGGAGTAACAAAAGCTGTTTCTCACTATTGGAGCCAAGTAAAATAAAAAAATAAATAATGTGGGGATATAAGTTGAAGAAAGAGAGAGGTCTTGGTGGTTAATTTGGGTCATGTTTGGACACTTTAAGTAAATTTTCTGTTTATTTTTTTTCTTTTTGACAATTATTTGGCAGTATTTGAAGCTTTCCGTTGGCTTATTTTGTTATTAAAAAGTTGCAAGAAATTGAAGAGGAACAGCTGCATGCCTCGTTGCAGATTTTTAACTAGCCTTCTCCTTCCCCCAAGGAGCTCAACCTTTTACCCATCTCTGGAACTTTACTTGTCCTCCCATATGACACTGCTTTGCTGTAGCCAGTGGCGGCCCCTCCATATGGGGCGCAGGTGTGCCGCCCCTCTAATCCATGCACCCGGCCCCTAATCTACATGCAGGGTGCCAGACGCATGGATTTCAATGTTTTTTTTATTTTTTGAAGCACATGATTGGAGCCTGAAGCTCTGCGCCCCAAGCCCACTCAGTTGTGTCACAATAGAGAATATTCAATATTGTCTTCTTGATCTTCCTCTCGGCCAATAAGGACACAGGTCCTGAGACACAATCGGCCAGGGAGTCTTAGGACACACTTCCTGTTCTGCTGGGAGGAGGAGCAAGGACCCCCGGAGTGAGAAGCAGCAGCCATACCATCTGCCTCTTTAGGTAAGGAGGCCTCTAATCACCAAAATCCATCCGTTTCCCACGCGCGTGGGGGGGGGAATTGCCGCCTTCCCGTCCGTCTCCCACAGGAAAGGGGGGTGTTGTATCGATGCCTTTCCATCCATGTACCACGGGGGAGGCGTTGGTTTGCTGCCCCCCCCCAAAAATATTGAGCACCAGCCACCACTGGTTGTAGCATACTTGTAGCGCAGCTCAAAGGAAGAGGAGAAGATGTATATTATGCCACGCTCAAGTATGGGGTGCCGACATGAAACGTCACCATCCAGTAGTGTTAAGCATGCTTACAAAAGCCACATACCATGCCCTATGACACATTTCACCCCGCCCATTGGGGCTTAGTCAGGTATAGTCATACCTCCATGACTAAGCCACTACGAGTGGGGCAAAACGCATCATAGCTGGTGGCTTGTGGAGCGGCGCCAGTTGTAAGGTTAACCGCTTGCTGACCAGCCGCCACAGTTATACTGCAGAAAGTTGCTTCAGCTTGCGCGAATCGCCATAGCTGTGCGTCGGGCTCGTTCATGGCTTTCCCCCGATTGGCCAGTGAGGGAGCCAATCAGCGGGTCCGGAAGGACTCGATGTCTGCTGCCCACCCGCGATTGTTCCCTGCAGTGACAGAACGGGGATCTGCTGAAGTAAACAAGGCAGATCTCTGTTCTGACTCTGTTCTGCTATGCAGAAAGATGGATCTGTGTGTTATCCCAGGCAGCCCATCCCCCACACAGTTAGTAAGCACACCCAGGAAAGTGTCAAAAATGTCTGTTAGGTGTCCAATCTGTCCTCCGCAATGTCGCAGCCCCGCTAAAAATCACCGCCATTACTAGTAAAAAAAATTTTAAAAAATTAAAATGCCATAAATCTATCCCCTATTTTGTAGACGCTATAACCTTTGCGCAAACCAATCAATATACGCTTTTTTTACCAAAAATATGTAGCAGGAAACAGTGGCCTAAATTGATGAAGAAATTTGATTTTTTACATTTTTTTATTGGAGATGTTTTATAGCAGAAAATAAAAAGTATTGTTTTTTTAAAAATTGGCAGTCTTTTTTGTTTATAGCGCAAAAAATAAAAACCGCAGAGGTGATCAAATACCACCAAAAAAAAGCTCTATTTGTGGGAAAAAAAGACATGAATTTTATTTGGGTGCCACGTCGCGCGACCGTGCAATCGTCAGCTAAAGTAACACAGTGCCCTAATGCAAAAAATGGCCTGGTAATAAAAGGGGTAAATCTTTCCGGTCCTTAAGTGGTTAATATGCATGCGCATGAATGTCCATATGTTTTCATGCATAGAACCCTAACTAAACTTGCAACAATGCATAGGAACGGTGTGCACTAGAACACACAGAGGTCAGCCTCGTCATTTTGGGCTTCTCATACAGGTATGTGACATCCGCACCCACCCATATTTAGGGTTTCCCCGCTGCTAGAATACAATGATCACTGCTGGCGGCTATACGTATACTGACAGGCTGGAGTCGATCAATAGATCAACTGCAGTACAACCAGCCTGTCCAAAGATGGATCGAAATTTGTCTTGTTCCTGCTGAACTGGACACATTTTGATCCATCTATGGCTGGCTTAAGTTACTGCTGTTTTGGGTGGGGTTGCCATGTTTATGCCCACCTAATGGCCTTTATCAAAGTACCCTCTTTAGTGATAGAGGGCATTAGTTTGTCATCAACATAGCAGGGAAGCTGCGGTTGGTGGGAGAAATCTGCCAACCAGGAGCTAACAGGGGACCTGCCCACCTGGAAATCAGTATTAATTGCTAAAAGAGCATAGGGGCGAAAATAGCCTGGGGGCTTAGTAGGGATTTATTATAGACATATATGCAGTCTGTTTTCTCCTACGGGGCTGATGGGGGGGCAGGGGGGTTGGTGGCGGGGGGGAGGCGGGAGGTGTGCGGGAGGGATGCTCGGGAAAGGCAACCCCCCCATTCTCAGTGAGAAACCTGCAGTCTCGATTGGATCCCACCCCGAGTTCAACCTCTGGGGGACAACCGGGTGGCCAGGTGGAGTTGGGGGCCACAGTTATGTATTGGGCTTAGTTGAGGCCCGCTCTACCCCCAAAAGCTTGGGGAAAGGGGAGGAGGGAGGGGGGGTAGGAGACGATGGGTTTTGGGAGGTTGGGGGGAGGGGGGGGGATGGGGGTATTGTGGGGAAGGGAGGGATTAACTAAAATAATAGTATTAGGAGCCTGCATCACAGAAGGAAGAAAACAAATGAGAGTGAGTGATGATGCCTAGTTTAAAAATTGTCTCTTATAATGTTAGAGGCTTGAACTCTTACGTAAATGTGCTAATATTTTAGGGGAACTGAAGTTTTTGAAGGCTGAGGTTGCAATGCTTCAAGACACACATTTAAGTGTCAATAAGAACCAAAAAATCTTTTCCAGAGACTTCCCAGTTTGGTATTACAGTGACTCACCAATCAAAGGGGCAACAGGAGTCGCCATAGGGTTTGCCAGGGAGACTAGGTTTGAACTAGAGGAAGGATTAGCTGACCCAGAGGGTCGGTTTATCTTCTTGAAAGGTAAAATCAACGGCTGGAAATGCTCCCTGGCAAACATCTATGGGCCAAATAAAAATACACACAGAAAAATAATGGGCATACTGGCAAAATTCGAAGAATTTAGGATGGGGAAGGCTATTGTGGCAGGGGATTTTAATTTGTGCTTAGATCCTGAAAGGGATTGTTCGTCGCATGTCCGGGGGAGGGGGGGGAGTATGGGTAGGAAAACTCAAAAAGAAGCTGCATCAGCTTCAGCTAGTGGATGTATGGAGGATCCAGCAAGGTGACACAAGGGACTACACTTACTACTCCCCCGTGCATGCGACGTACTCTAGACTCGCCTCGTTCCTGGTAGAACACAGGTTGCTGGAGGATGTCACAGGGGCATCTATTGGAAATATGACGTTTTCCGATCATGCACCGGTGAGCTTACAAATAAAAATAGGAGAAATTGATATACAGGGCTCAGGGTGGAGACTGAATGAAGACCTGTTACTAGACAAAGATATCTTAAAGAGAATCAAGGAAGAGCTGGAGTGGTTCTTCAAAATAAATATACCCGGGGAGGTAAATGAATCTACAATATGGGAGGCCCACAAAGCATACATCAGGGGCATATTTATGATGGTAGGGGCGGAAAAAAACAAGAGATTGAAAAACAAAAGGTTAACACTGATTAAAGTAATTCAAGAACTAGAGCAACAACACAAAGCATCAGGAGGGAGGGAGGTTTGGACAAATCTACATAAAAGAAGTGAAGAGCTGAGGGCCGCTTTAGAACAGGAAACGCGTAAAACCTATAATTTGGTTAAGAAAGAAAGATACATATATGGTAACAAACCGGGCAAGCTTCTTGCTAGGGCCCTGAAAAAAAAGAAAACGAGCAACTATATTGAAAAGATCAAGACCAAATCAGGGGAAACTAAATACAAAACGTGCGATATAGCGAAAGCATTTCAAGAGTTCTATGGTGAGTTGTATGCAATAAATGCAGACAGTTCTCAGTCTATTAGTCGTAAGCGTGAGGCCAGTAAAACTTTCTTAAAAGAGGCAAATTTAATAAAAATCACGGAAGAAGACAGAGTCATGTTAGATGCCCCTGTGACTGTACAGGAACTAAGGAAAGCCATACAGGATACTCCAAATGGTAAAAGTCCAGGCCCTGATGGGCTGACCGCCCTTTATTATAAAAAACGACTGGAACCATTGCTCCCCATATTGTGCTCATATATGAATGGGATTGGGGAAAGTTGGAATATGAGGAAGGAATCACTTGAAGCAAGTATTGCAATCATTGGGAAGGAGGGGAGGGATAACACGTTATGCTCCAGTTACAGGCCCATCTCCCTCTTGAATGTCGACACGAAGCTCTTTGCAAAGATCTTGGCCGATAGATTGAAAAAGATAATAAACGAGATTGTTCACTCCGACCAAGTAGGCTTTGTACCTGGAAGAGAAGGGAGAGACAACGGCATTAAAACACTAATGGTGGCCCAGACAATGAAGGATAGGGGAGCCCCAGGACTACTCCTGTCGATGGATGCTGAAAAAGCTTTCGACAGGGTAGACTGGGGCTTCATGTGGACCACTTTGGAAGAGTTTGGCATAGGCATTAGAATGCTTAGCAGGATAAAAGCCTTGTAAACTTCCCCCACTGCAAGAGTTAAGATAAATGGTACCTTATCTGAACCTATCTTGTTGTACAATGGCACTAGACAGGGGTGCCCACTTTCCCCGCTGCTTTTTGTGTTGACGTTGGAACCTTTACTGGCTAAGATAAGACTCAGCCCGGATATCAGCTGGGTTAAAATTGGTGAAGAAGAACATAAAGTAGCTGCCTTTGCAGATGACGTCTTATTGTACGTCACCCGTCCGAGGATCACCCTTCTGAACCTGCTTGAGATCGTCAGGAGCTATGGTAGAGTATCCAACTTTTGAGTTAATTCAACCAAGTCGGAAATACTGGAAATTGTAGAAGACAAAGATGGGGATAAGGCGTATCAAAAGAGTCTACCATTTAAATGGGGGATAAAAGAGCTTAATTATTTAGGAATCAAAATTTCACCAGTAAAAGAGACACTGTTCCAAGCCAACTATATGTCACTCCTTAATGAGATCAGGTTTGAGCTGAATAGATTTCCGCGGAACCGACTCTCATGGGGAAGCAGAATAAACCTACTTAAAGTGTCAGTCCTCCCTAAAATTACATATAAAATCCAAATGCTCCCAATCTCAATACCACAGAGTTTTTTGCATAAATTAAACACATTGTTTGTAAGGTTCATATGGAGGGGGAAAAAAGCACGAATTAAGTAAGCACAATTAGTGAATGTTAAGAAGAGGGGGGGTGGGTGCACCTGATATTAAAAAATATTATGAAGCTATAGTCATATCACGCATTTTAGATTGGGTGAGTAATAATAAAGAAAAACAATGGGTGAAAATAGAGAATATAACGAATGGGGTGGATTTGGGTAAAAATGTGTGGATACCACCACAATATAGAAAATTGAGCACAAAAACACTGGATATCACCAAACACGCTTTAAATTTATGGGATAAAATACACGACAGGGAGAAGTGGGGATATAATTCACCACTAGTCCCGCTTAAGGATACAGACTACTTTCTGCCTGGGAGGGAAGATATGTTTGGGAGATGGATTTTAAAGGAAGAGGCTCAACTTAAAGATATTACAAGTCAGGGTAAGGTGTGCACCTACCAGCAACTTAATGCTAGAGACAATTGGTTTGTTATGGACAATTGGAAGTATAGGCAGTTGAAACATTTTGTTGAATCTCTCCCGCAGCCAATTAGGTCGATGGAAGATCTTCGCCCCCTCGAAAAAGTATTTATGGAGAAAAACAGGAGGGGAGGAATGTCTAGGATTTACAGAATTCTGATTAAAATAGAAGAAGTGGAGCGCCCGGTATATCTCAGGAAATGGGAGGAGGAATTAGGAAAGAAGATCAGTGAAAGTGAGGTTGGGAGGGTCTTGAGCAGAGTGAATGCTACCTCAGTGAACCATAGGATTGCTGAAATGAATTTCAGAATCTTGGTATATCACCCCGGATATAGTACATAAACTACAGAAAGAAACATCGCAATTATGCTGGAGGGGGTGCAAGGATACAGGGACAATGGCGCATATATGGTGGTTGTGCCCGGTAATGAAAAAATTCTGGGAGGAGATAAGGGGGATTATATATGTGATTACTAATATGAGGATCCCGGATGACCCCTGGGTTTGTTTGCATCACGGGAGCGACATGCCCTCTAAGAGGTACTTGAAACTATTGTTACCGCACCTCCTCAATGCTGCCAAAAGTCTCATCCCTAAATACTGGCTAGATAGCAGGAGACCTACAATGCGGGAATGGTTCAACAAAATAGAGGAAATTCATTGCCTGGAATATTTGAGGTATAGTGAAGGGCTGGAGATGGAAGAGTATGAAGAGACATAGAGAGACTGGGCAAAGTATAAGTCCTCTATGCAGGCTGCTGAGGTGTGGGAAAAGCAGCCAGATAACCCATCCAAGAAAAATTCAAACTTAAACCCGAGCTAGAGGATACACACTCAAACAGGAATAAAGAGTAGGAGGAGGATAGTGAGAGGCTCGGGTCAAGATTTCTGTTGGATGAGTTGTGGGGGGGAGATGGAGGGGTTGGGTGGACAACGAGGTTCAGGGATGGGTGGGGGGATATAGGGGGGGTTAGCGTTCTTTGGTATAGGGACATTTGTAATGTAAGTTGTAAACATAATGATTTATTAAATGGATGAAAAAAAAAAAAGAAACAAAAAGAGAATGCCACAATGATGTGAAAGTATTAAGGGATAAGATTGACTTGAAAGTTGAAATAATATCCTTCTAAAAATATTACTTGGCTGAAGTGGCAATAAAAAAAAAAAAAAAAAAAAAAACATAGCAGGGAAGCTACGTGCTCAATGTTCGTTGGCAGATGGGATACCAGTTGACACACCTGGCAGTCTGGGATGGTAATACCTTATAGGCACGGGTGGCACAGACATTTTCTATCTTTATGCAGAGACCCTGCCCTAAGCAGCTGTTTTCTAGACATGTGCACTGCCAAAAAATGTGTTCATTTTCGTTTTATTTGTTTTTTTGCTTTTTTCGGCAATTCGGAAATTCCAAAATTCGGAATTCGGAAATTCGAAAATTCGGAAATTCAGAAAACCGAAAATTCGGACTTTCAGATTTCCAAATCTCCAAATTTCGAATTTTCGGATTTCCGAATTTTCGGATTTCCGAATTTCCTAATTTCCGAAAATTCCAAATTTTCAAATTTTCGAATTTTCGAATTTTTGAATTTGAAAATTCGAAAATCTGAAAAAAAGAAAATCAGCAAAATTCGAAATAATAACTAACTAACTATCTGTTAAATTAGAGGTATTGGAATTTCCTTTCAAATTTGGCTGTTATTGAACATAGCGAATTCAAATTTATCTGAAGTTACGAGTTATCCGAAATAACGAATGCTGCATCTAAACAAATGGAATGGAACAAATTAATAATAAATAATAATAATAAAAAGGTTTTATTATTATTATTTTTATTATTATTAGATCGTTACTGTACGTTTCATTCGTTTAGATACAGTATCCGTTAATTCAGATAATTCGTAACTTCGGATAAATTCGTACCCATTACGTTCACACAGCCAAATTTGAAAGGAAATTCCAGTACTTACAATTTAATATTTATTATTAGTTAGATATTGTTTCAGATTTTTGGGGTTTTCAAATTTTCAGATTTTCATTCTTTTGAATCTTCATTCTTATTCTTGGATTTTCAAATTTCCAAATTTTTGAATTTTTAAATTTATGAAATTTCGAATATTCGAATTTCCTAATTTTGAATTTTCGAACTTCCTAATTTTGAATTTTCGAATTGCCAAATTTCCGAAATTTCGATTTTCCAAACTTCGGAATTCGAATTTTCGAATTTGCGAAATGTTGCAATATCTGAAATTTGGAATTTCTGAATTTCTGAAATTCCAAATTTCCAAAATTCCGAAATTCCTGGAAATTCGTAATTTCTAACTTCTCAACAATATAAAAGTGTAGCGCTATAATCCACAAACGTGTGCATTAAAAATCCAAAGATACATATAAGGTGAATAATATTAAAACATATATGACCATGAATATGGATAACAATAATTTCTGTTGTGTGAATCAGAAAGGCAATAAAGTAAACAATAATTGTACCTTAGTTAGAACAGATATTAAGAAACCCGTGATGGTTCCATAAACCCAAACACCTCAAAATAATATAAAAAATATAGAAATAATAAAACAAAACAATCAATGTTGAATATGGGAGAACGTCACCAAAAGTCTATGGGGGTAGCACATGAACAATGTTGGAAATATAACTCCCAAGTTCCAAAGATGGATAGTTTCACCCAATCTGGCAGGTGAGTAGACAGATGATGGATTATTAGCTGAAACATGTCGGGTGGACCCCTCACGATTGCCGCTACATGATATTTGAGCTATTTTTTGATCTACAACATGTGAGTTTGTTTTTAAATTATTTTAATAAATTAGTGTTTTAAACGTTAATGCGCTATGTGAGTTTTTCTTGCTCCTCGCATGGCATATGAATCACACGTTTGGCTTATGCTGGATTGCTCATGGGTGAGGAAGCCAAGCTGTTACCCCTTTCTCCACCATATGCTGAAGACATCTGACAAGACATATTCCCCAGATCCGTTGGTCACTAAGCCTTTCTGACTTGTATGGCGTATGTCATTTCAGGTCATTAAGTTCCGGTAAGCCTCCTCAATTCCCGGTGATGGCCCTGGCACTGATGTAAATCTTTGTGCACTTGTGGTTCTCTCATCTGTCTACTCACCTGCCAGATTGGGTGAAACTATCCATCTTTGGAACTTGGGAGTTATATTTCCAACATTGTTCATGTGCTACCCCCATAGACTTTTGGTGACGTTCTCCCATATTCAACATTGATTGTTTTATTTTCTGATTTCTATATTTTTTATATTATTTTGAGGTGTTTGGGTTTATGGAACCATCACAGGTTTCTTAATATCTGTTCTAACTAAGGTACAATTATTGTTTACTTTATTGCTTTTCTGATTCACACAACAGAAATTATTGTTATCCATATTCATGGTCATATATGTTTTGATATTATTCACCTTATATGTATCTTTGGATTTTTAATGCACACGTTTGTGGATTACAGCGCTACACTTTTATATTGTTTTGATGTTACTTTTTACCTTGAGTCTAGAGGTGTGTTAGCTGCTATTATACCTGTTTTTGGCTTAGCGCAGCGCTGTACTTACTTTTTATTTTGTTTCCTGTAATTTCGAATTTCTGAAATTCCAAATTTCCGAATTTTCGGAAATTCGTAATTTCGGAATTAACGAATTCGTTAAACAAATTCAGGAACTAAACAATTGCACTACTGTTTTCCTAGCTTAAATTTGACACTGCTGAATTGTAGTCAGCCCAAGCGTCAATAGATAATTCTGTTGTTTATTTCCCTACACAAATAAAGAAAACGGGGTCCTGGGACTTTAAATTAGACGGGTCACTTGAGAACACATTAAACAGTAAAAAGTAATAATTTATTAAATATTTCATAGTAAAAAAAAGGCATGAGAACGATGTCCAAATATATTACAGACATAAATACACCGGGGCTGACATGTAACATTCATGTAATAGTACAGTTCATATTATGGAGATTGAAGGATATTCCCTATAGAAACGCATAATAGAGCTTAAAATTATATATCCAAGCATTTATGGGGCTCTGCATGTTTCGTGGATCGCTAACTGTCCACTCGTCAGGCGCTTGATGCAAGGAGATCTATAAATGTAGATTGTAATAAAATGCAAAAATCTCAAATATATATAAAAAAAAAAAGGGGGGGTAATCTTGCCTCTTACATGTCAGCTTGAGAAATACTAGACCCAGGAACTCAGAGGAAAGTGAGGCAGTACTGTATCCTGGCTTATGATACAGGGTGGCACTCTTACCGCCCCCCCCCCCCCCCTAGGGTGACCGTATGTCCTGCAATGAAACTGACATAGAGCAGTCCGGAATGCTGGCAACAGGGGGAGACTGAGCAGCCATAGCAGTGGTTCCACCCACACCTGAGACTCTACTGGTCACTAGTTGCTAGAGCCGTCTGTCGTCTAGCAACCAGTGATGTCACGCCTGTGACTCCCTGGCCCTACCCAGCATTCAAAGTGGAGGAGGATTCAACTTCCTCCTCCTCTGCGTCTAGTGATTTTGGGGCGCCCCAAAGCAGCTTCCAAGTTGAGCCCTTGTCATGGAGAGTCCCAGCGGTGGGATGCAGGGAGCAGAGCTAAATCTGCAGATCTTCACACAATGAGCAGGCGGCCCCAGAGTCTGCGGGAAAGACCAGCAGCACCAGCACGAGGCTGGCTAGAACCATGAGCCCGGGAGGGAGAAGACGTCCACTACCACCCTGAGCAGCAGCCGGCACAGAATCCCTGGTGCCTCCCAGAGCCTGCAGGCCTTCTCCAACTTCCTCTCTGCTCTCCGCTGTAACATCAGTAGGAAGACAGGCTGACTGAGGGCCCAGAGGATAAGGATGGGCAGGAGGTAGGTGCAATACACACACCTGGCCACAGAGAAGGGGACACAGGAAGAAATGCAGGCAGGGCTAGGGGGTCTCTTTCACCCCCCCTTCTGCCTCCCAGCCCCGTGTCCTCCATATCACCACCCCTCTGTGTGCGAGCCCAGCCAGGGGTACATGCTCTCTAGCTGGAGCCAGCCTTGGTGCCAGAGACCTTACAATGTGGCAGTAAGTTCATCAAGTGGGACAAGGTGAGAGCAGAGCATGGGAGGAGGAGGGGGGAATGTGAAGGGACTAACAATATTTTACACAGGACTGGGGAACTTCTACAAATTGGGAGGGACTGAAACTTCCCTAGACTCCCCCTGTACTGGGGACATCCCATCTGTGGGGGAGTTACAGGAGCTAGCGTGGGGGAAGGGAGAGTCCTGGACATACTGGGACTAGTAATGTACAGACAGCAGGAGGACCTTGTGTGATATGAAGGGACCTCAACACTGGCTTAGCATCAGGGGTCGCAATTGTCATCCGGTGACTCCGCCCCTTATGACATCACCGCTCATGGCATGATGGGGCGGTGACATCATAAGGGGCGGGGTCACCAGATGACATCACCCGGTGACCATGCCCCATGCCTATATAAGTCGTTGCACACCACGCACAAGGCATTACAGCGGTAGAGAGCATCGTGTCAACATCGGAAGACCGGAGGGAAGAAGAGGACGGAGAAGACCGGGCCAACGCTAGCAAAAGAGCGGGCAAAAGGCCAGAGGAGCCCGGCAGAAGACACCGGAGAGCGGGAGAAGAACCGGAGACTGGGAGAAGAGGCCAGAGAGCGGGAGAAGAGGCCAGAGAGAGCGGAGAAGTCGGAAACGACCCCCAAGTCAGAAGAGACCCCCGGAGCTGCCTAATAAATTACTTTAAAAACCGGTCTATTGTGTTTTTTTTATTGACACTTTTTTCCCCCAGGTGAATGGGTAGGGGTACGATGCACCCCATACTCATTCACATAGGGTGGGGGGGGGCCGGGATCTGAGGGCCCCCTTATTAAAGGGGGCTCCCGGATTCCGATAAGCCCCCTGCCCGCAGACCCCGATAACCAACGGCCAGGGTTGTCGAGAAGAGGCCCTTGTCCTCATCAACATAGGGACAAGATGCTTTGGGGTGGGGATCAGCAGGGCTCCCCCTGCCCCAAAGCACCCACCCCCCATGTTGAGGGCATGCGGCCTGGTATGGTTCAGGAGGGGGGGCGTTCGCTCGTCCCCACCCCCTTTCCTGACCGGCCGGGCTGCGTGCTCGGATAAGGGTCTGGTATGAATCTTGGGGGACCCCCACACCGTTTTTTCGGCATAGGGGGTTCCCCTTAAAATCCATACCAGACTGAAGGACCTGGTATGCTCTTGGAGGGAGAACCCATGCCGGTTTTTTATTTAAAATTTGGCGTGGAGTTCCCCTCAAGATTCATACCACAGTGCCTGGTATTGGCAGGGATCCAAGTTGGATCCCCGTTCATTGAAGTCGGACGCGTCTCTGACTTCAAGTCGCAGGGCAAAGTCAGATTCAAAGTAGGAGGAGTGTCCTGTCGCACCAGTGTAAACCCGGCCTAAAGGGATGCAGGCCCAACAGCTTTCCTCATTAGTGCCCTGCTGCTGCCACAGCTGGCTGATAATTATGAAACCACTCCTATTAGACTCACTAGGCACAGAGGCACAGACAAACACACATGGAATTCTTCAGAATAACAAAAAGGTAGGAATCTGCAACAAAGGTTGTTATAATCCTTGCAATGTACATAGATCACCCAGGGGGGATTTTTTTTTTCTCAACAAAAGTAGAGTTACACTTTAAGTATTATTAATTCATTCATTTATCAATTAATTCTATAAACCATAAGCAAAAAAATTCTGTAAACAATATAAACTATTATTAATTATTATTATTAATTTACTAACATTTTAATTCTATACACCATTATTCAATTAACTTTTTAATTCATTTATTATATGATATACTGTTAAAGTATTACTTTTTATCAATTTATTGTGTATTTCTGATAATTATTAATTCATTCATCAATTTATTAATTTTATAAACCATAATTTAATTAATTCAGCAAACATTATAAACTATATTGAATAATAAATATTCTTTTTTAAAATTCCTGAAATTCTGTAACACTTAAATGTTTGGCAACAGTCACAGATTGAACACGAAACTCATGAACCAAGAAAAGCGGTATTAACATTGGCGTAGCCAATTCCGGGCTCCCTGACAGACGGTATTTTTCAGGTGTACAAGGCTTAAGCTGCTAAAACCTCCACCCGCTCCCAGAATTACAACTATATACCGTGTAGAACATCTTTGTGAAGATTACGGAAAGGTCCTTGGCATCTGAGCATTTGCAAGTTAACTTTGCTTTCATTGCGGTACATCTTCCCTCTGATGTTGCAAATTAAAGAGACACCTTTTTAGTGAAACGCTTGTCAGGAAGCTGTTAATTCTCCTCATTTGAAGACGCTGGTCCATGAAATCTTCTGTAAACCTATCGAGTGCTGTAGTGGATCATGTTAAGCTCGCTCGCCCTTTTGATGTCGCCTTGGCAGACTTAATTATTGCAATGCCTTCTAAACCTCGTCTGGGTAATTCCTATTGATTACAGTGTTGTCTCCCGCTGTGAGCAAAGCCGGCCTGCTACAAATGTCTTTGGTGCTTAATCTTCGCCAGCACGCCAGAAATGTCTCCAGATTGGGCTCAGCATCTCAGGTGGATGAAGAGCGAACCTTTCCAAGCGGGGAGCGCGTGGCCTGCCAAGCATCAGCTGGCACATCTATGCACTGATACCATCTAAAGAGCAATCTGTGGGACAAAGATGGCAATCTCAGCGACTGCCAACTTTAACACCATCCTTCAACGGAAAACTATTATACACCTCAAAAATATATACTGCTTTCATGTTTTTTTATTTCATTTTCAATTTACTCTATCTTAGATTCTCAGCAGACTTTGTATCATTTTAGCTCCTTTTAGGCTTAATTCCCAAAGCTTTAACACAAGGATAAATGGACATTGCTATTACGATTGAGTTTAGTGTTTGAATGTTTAGGGCATTTGGCATGGATGAACATTACAGCTTCCAGCTGTAAGTGTAATTAATTAATTAATTACAGCTTCCAGCTGTAAGTGGTTGCTAAGGAAACACCAGCTGCTTGTCAGTGGTTGCTAAGGAAGCAGCAGCAACATAAGTGAATGGGCAGGGAATAGAGTGGGGTACATCAATGCTTTATTATAGCCACACGGCCATGATTGAGCAAAAATGTCACCACTATCCTGGCTTTCAATGGTTGTTAACCACTTCAATACCGGGCACGTATACACCTTCCTGCTCAGGCCAATTTTCAGCTTTCAGCGCTGTTGCAATTTGAATGACAATTGCACAGTCATGCTACACTGTACCCAAACAAATTTTTTATCATTTTGTTCCTACAAATAGAGCTTTCTTTTGGTGGTATTTGATTACCTCTGCGATTTTTTTTTTTTGCGCAACAAATAAAAAAAGACCGGAAATTTTGAAAAAAAAACGTTTTTCTTTGTTTCTGTTAAAATTTTTGTAAGTGAGGAAGTTTTCTTCTTCAATGACGGGCACTGATATGGCTGCACTGACGGGCACTGATAAGGCGGCACTGATGGGCACCGATGGGGTGACACCAAAGAGGTGGCACTGATAATGTGGCACTGAAGGGCACTGATGATGGGTACTGATGAGGTGGCACCAATGAGGTGGTACTGATGATGTGGCACTGATGGGCAGTGATAGGCAGCACTGATGGGCACTGATAGGTGCCACCGCCCAGCCATCATTCTGCTATAGGCCGGGCGGGAAGCGGTTAAGGAAGTGTGATATAAAGTGCAGCGCTAAGAAATGCAAA
Source organism: Lithobates clamitans (assembly GCA_037952925.1). Lineage (NCBI taxonomy): Eukaryota > Metazoa > Chordata > Amphibia > Anura > Ranidae > Lithobates > Lithobates clamitans. The sequence goes on along the minus strand of JBBGZY010002175.1, from coordinate 879,167 downwards.
CAAAATAAAGATGCAAAAAAAAATATACAAGTGACTAACACCAATAAAGAATGTAGATCATACAGACATAATACTGATAAACAATATGACCATCAATGTTTCCAATGTCCATATAAAATTGCACGTGAGAAACATAAAAATTCTAAGAAAAGAAGTAGGTGACTGGAGTGAGAAACAGTTCAATATGAATTTAAACTTCTACTTCTGGGGAGGAGTTTGATGTGCTTGTGAAGAGGACCACCAGGAGTGGAAATTGACTGAATGTGCAGCCACCACCAGACACAATGATCGGGTACTCTTACCAGATCCAATGGGCTACTAGCAAGCAGCCAAATGCGTAGAGAAACGAAAGTAGATTGGACTCCACAGGGACCAGCATAAACGGAACCAGCACAGAGGGAATGTAGCCACTCCAACTCAGCGGCCAAGAAATCCAAGGCTCAACCAGGCATATATAAGGGTAACCCGGATGATGTCTTAGAGGACGAAACGTTAGGACGTATTGTGCTGGCTCCATGTTATTGCGCTCCGTACTACCCTCCTTTGTGATCGCATATATACAGTGCCTGTATCCAACCATATTGATGTAAGTGCACTACTTATTCAATAAAACTATCTGGTTAAGGATTTTATGCTATGTTGACGTTTTTCCCTCCTCAATTTATATATGCCTGGTTGAGCCTTGGATTTCTTGGATGCTGAGTTGGAGTGGCTACATTCCCTCTGTGCTGGTTCCGTGTGTGCTGGTTCCATGTATTGATTCCCGTGTATGCCAATCTACTTTGGTTTCTCTGCGCATTTGGCTCCTTGCTAGTAGCCCATTGGATCTGGTAAGAGTACCCGAGCATTGTGTCTGATGGTGGCTGCACATTTAATGTCAATTTCCACTCCTGGTGGTCCTCTTCACAAGCACATCGAATTTCTCCCTGAAAGTTTGAATTTATATTGAACTGTTTCTCACTCCAGTCACCTACTTCCTTTCTTGGAATTTTTATGTTTCCTCACTTGCAATTTTATATGGACACTATGAAACATTGATGGTCATATTGTTTATCAGTATTATGTCTGTATGATCTACATTCTTTATTGGTGTTAGTCACTTGTATATTTTTTTTTTAATTTCTTAGCGCTGCACTTTGTATCACATTCACTTATGCAATCAGTTCTATTGCAGTGTCAGCAGCTTAATATTTTTTGAGTGCTGGCGCAGTATAATTTTTTATTTTTGTTAAGGAAGTGACAACTGCTTCCTTACTAACCACATACAGTACGTCACTCAGCCCATTCACTTAATAAGGCCAGCAACCCCTGCCCACATTAGTGAAATGGGAGGGAATGGAGTGGGGTACATCATTGCTTAATTATAGCCACACGGCCATGTTTGAACAATGATGTCACCACTATCCTGGCTGTCAATGGTTGTTAAGGAATTGGCGGCTGCTTACAGCTTCTGCTCCCTTACTAACCACTTACATCACTCAGCCCATTCATTTACAAGGCCAGCAATCCCTGGCCAAATTAATTAATGAATAGGCAGTGAATGGAGTGGGTTACATTATTGCTTTATTAAAGCCACATGGCCATACTTGAGCAATGATATCACCACTATCCTGGCGGTGAATGGTTGTTAAGGAATTGGCGGCTGCTTACAGCTACTGCTTCCTTACTAACCACTTACATCACCCAGCCCATCCACTTACAAGGCCAGCAATCCCTGACCATGTAGGACGAATGGGCAGGCAATGGAGCGGACTATATCAATACCTAAATATAGCCACACAGCCATATTTGAGCAATGATGTCACCACTATCCTGGCTGTCAATGGTTGCTAAGGAAGTGGCACCTGCTTGCATGTAACCCAGTCCATCCATTTGCCTGGACAGGAATCTCCAATCACAGAGCGGGGAATGGAGCCTCACAATATTACCTAAATTTGGCCTCATGGTACCGTCAGGGATTGGTCGTGTGCAGTGGGTTGTTTTTTTCTGTTTTTCTGCGGGCACCGTGATTGATGATGGCTTTACAGCGATGGACATTTTTCGAGATTTTTATTTTTTGAATAAAGAATTTGTCAAATGCTACATCTTAGTCTTTTTTTTTTTTTTCTAATTGAGTAGGGGTACTATACACTCCATACTCATTCACATGAGGAGGTGGTATCTCGGGGCCCCCCTATCAATAACGGGAGCTTCGTGATTCCAATAAGCTTTAGACCCCATCAACCACTGGGGTAACTCTGGAATAAGAAAACATTGATAAATACAAGTCATGCGTATTTTTTCTGGAATCTCGGTGAGCTTTATGTATTTCTTCCAGGTCTGTGCAGTCATCCAGTGTGAGACTTTTCCTTCCTGTAATAAAGGCCGCTCACTGCTGCTCTCCCTCTCCTTGTGCAGGGTGGTCGGTCTTGTCTCCGCCCCCTCCTGTAGTTTTCTGCAGGCAGCCTGTAGTGGGTGGAGCCTGCTGGATCCCTCCCCAGATCTGCCCTCTTTCTCTTCTTGTGCAGTGTGACCGGTCTTGTCTCCGCCCCCTCCTGTAGTTTTCTGCAGGCATCCTGTAGTGGGTGGAGCCTGCTGGATCCCTCCCCCAGATCTGCTGTCTTTCTCTTCTTGTGCAGGGTGGTCAGTCTTGTCTCCGCCCCCTCCTGTAGTTTTTTGCAGGCAGCCTGTAGTGGGTGGAGCCTGCTGGATCCCTCCCCCAGATCTGCCCTCTTTCTCTTCTTGTGCAGGGTGATCGGTCTTGTCTCCGCCCCCTCCTGTAGTTTTCTGTAGATGGGTCCCTCCCACAGTTGTGCACCATGTACGTCACTGCTACATATACAAGGTAATGTCTGGGTTTGCAAAGGCATTTGGAGCACATAAAGTTGATTTATATTCCTTGTGGCCATTGAGGAATGCATTTAACCACTTGCCAACCACCCACCGGAGTTGTACTGGGGCAAGGCGGCTCGGCTGCGTGAAACTACGTACCTGTACATTGTTTCATGCACTAGCCTGTGTGGGCGTGCGCGCGCGCTGCCGGTGGCACGCCCGTGCGTCACGTTCAGGCCACAGGGGGAGCCAATCAGTGGGTCCGGTGGGCGTGATGTCCGCCGGCCACCCGCGATGGTTCCCCACAGAGACAGAACAGGGGGTCTGCCTATGTAAACAAGGCAGATCTCCGTTCTGACAGGGGAGGACACAGAGATCTTGTCTTCTCGCTAAGCAGGAAGTCGGAGCTGTGTGTTGTCCCAGTCAGTCCATCCCCCACACAGTTAGTAAACACACCCAGGGAACACATTTAACCCTTTGATCGCCCCGGGTGTTAACCCCTTCCCTGCCAGTGTCATTAGTATAATGTTAGTGCATAGTTTTAGCACTGATCACTGTAATAATGTCACTGGTTCCTAAGAAAGTGTCACTTATGGGGCATACAAACGGTCGGACTTTTCGTCCACAAAAGTCCGACAGCCTGTCCGACAGACTTCCGGCGGACTTTCAGCGGACTTGCGGCGGACTTGTGGCAGACTTTCTAACGAACCGACTTGCCTACACATGACCACACAAAAGTCCAACGGATTCGTACGTGATGACGTACACCAGACTAAAATAAGGAAGTTGGTAGCCAGTAGCCAATAGCTGCCCTAGCGTGGCTTTTTGCCCGTCGGACTAGCATACAGACGAGCGGATTTCGGGGTCCGTCGTAGTTACGACGTAAAGATTTGAAGCATGTTTCAAATCTAAAGTCCATCGGATTTGAGGCTGAAAAAGTCAGCTGAAAGTCCGGGGAAGCCCACACACGATCGGATTACCAGCCAGCTTTAGTCCGTCGGCGTCCGTTGGACTTTTGTAGACGAAAAGTCTGACCGTGTGTATGCCCCATTAGTGTCAGATTTGTCCACCACAATGTCACAGTCCCGCTAAAAATTGCTGATACTTATAAAAAAAAAAACTATAATAATAAAAATGCCATAAATCTATCCCCTATTTTGTAGACGCTATAACTTTTGCGCAAACCAATCAATATGCGCTTAGTGGGTTTTTTTTTTTTTTTTTACCAACAATATTTAGCAGAATAAATATTGCCCTAAACTGATCAGGACATTCGATTTTTTTATTGGGTATGTGTAGTGTTGCCCCCTTATCCCTTTAAACCCGAACACCTCTGAATTACCCAGGTTCTGAGGCTAATTAAATGCAGATAAGGCACCAAGTGAGTTTAATTACCACCTTAATCAGCCACAGAACCCGTGTAATTTATATGTGTTCAGGTTTAAAGGGATGAGGTGGCAACCCTAGGTACTGTATGTGTTATAGCGGAAAGTAAAAATTTTTTTTTTTTTTCAAACTTGTCACTCTTCTTTTGTTTCTAGAGCAAAACATAAAAAAAAAGAGGTGATCAAATACCACCAAAAAAGCTCTATTTGTGTGGAAAAAAGGACAATTTTGTTTGGGTACCACGTAGCACGACCGTGCAATTGTCAGTTAAAGCTACGCAGTGCCGTATTGCAAAAAAAATGACCTGGTCTGGTCAGGAAGGGGGTAAAACCTTCCGGTCCTTAAAGTGGAATTTCAGTCATTTTTTCATCTTTCCATCTATTAAATCTTCTGCCCTTGTTGTTGTTGTTTTACCTATAGATAGTTAAACATTTTTTTTCTGCCAGTAAATACCTTATACAGCCCACTTCCTGTTACTTGTCTGGTCATTGGCCTAGACTTATGACATCATTCACAGCTCTCTCTCACTCTCCTGAGAGTTTGCAAGGAAGGGAGGTGGGATAAGTCAGAAGAGGGCCAATGAGAGCAGCAGAGCTGGAGGTGTGCCTCTGTGCGTCTGTGTAAATCCAGGAAGTGAACAGGCAGCAGCTTCAGCTGCACTCAGTTAAAATGGCTGCAGCCAGACTCAGTGGAGGGAGATTTCTGCAGCATATTTGGCAAGTACGGAATCTCAGTACAATAATACCTCGGATTGCGAGTAACGCGGCTTATGAGCTATCGTTTAAAAAAAATCCTGACTCGGTTTGCGAGCGTTGTCTCGCAAGATGAGCAGGATTCAAGCCAACGGGGTGTGCAGTACCGCATTTGGCCAGAGGTGCGGGGGGCGCCGGTGACACTCGGAGACACTCGGAAACACTCTGTTCCCGAGTGTCTCCGAGCCTCTCTGAGTGTTTCTGCGTGTCTCCAATGCCCGCCCCACCTTTGGCCACATGTGGTACTGCATAGAATAGCAGTCACTGTGGAACGAATTATCTGATTTTCTATTGACTCCTATGGGGAAACTCGCTTTGATATATGATTTGGATTACAAGCATTCTCCTGGAACGAATTATGCTCTTAATCCAAGGTACCACCGTATATATAAAATAATATGCAAAGTGGTTGGAGGGAAGCCTCAGAATGGCAAAGATGTTTTTATTACAAATTATGTGAGCAGACTGCAGTTCCTGTGTGACCGGCCTCAGGTGATACACAGAGATGAAACAAATCCTCCTACATAAATTTACCCGATTATCTGCAGCTCTCTCTCTTCTCTACATATGTTCAAAGTCCAAAATTTACACAGCTCACCTGAGCTTTCAGAAAGCAAGGGGAGGGGACCTGAAGTTACACCCAGTGAGGAGAGCTGAGAGCCGATTGAGGAGAATGGACACGCCCTCTTTCACACAGCAACAGAGCTGAGGCTATCAATCACAGGCTGTGTGACGGAGCTCCCTCCCCTGTCACCTTTTATCTCTAGGTGTCAGGAAAACTTGTCAGAAGTGACTCATGCTGGTAGCAGAGAAGCAGACAGAAATGTACACACTGTCTATGGTTTACAACCACTTTAAAGTTTTTGTGCCCAGAGTTCAGTTTTGATTAATAGAATTTTAAATGGCAGTTAAGAGAAAGGTATCTCACCCTTTACTAGGACACAAAAAAAAAAAAAAAGACCTGATAGAAGAAAAAGAGGCGTTTTGTATCTTCATTACTGACTCATATATTTATATATTACCATATACTGTATATAACCCCTTCCCAACCGCCGCAGAATGGCACGGGTGGCTAAAGGGCGTACAGGTACGTCCCCTTTAAAAAGCAGCATTGTAGGCGTGCGCGCACGCCCGCCGCATGCGCCATGACTGCGACCGTGGGTCCCGCGGACTTGATGTCCGCCATGTACCCGCGATCGTGTCACAGAGCGGCAGAACCGGGTGATGCCTATGTAGACAAGGCTTTTCCCCGTTCTGCCTAGTGACATGACACTGACAGAGATCCACTGCTCTCTGTCATCAGGAGCAGTGATCACTGTCATGTCAGTGGAAGCCCCTCCCCCCACAGTTAGAATCACTCCCTAGGACACACTTAACCCGTTGATCGCCCCCCTAGTGTTTAACCCCTTCCCTGCCAGTGTCATTTACACAGTAATCAGTGCATTTTTATAGCACTGATCGTGCATAAATGACAATGGTCTCAAAATAGTGTCAAAAGTGTCCGACGTGTCCGCCATAATGTCACAGTCATGAGGAAAATCGCAGATCGCCGCCACTACTGATAAAAAAAAAAAATTATATTAAAAATGCTATCAAACTATCCCCTATTTTGTAGACACTCTAAATTTTGCGCAAACCAATATGCGCTTATTGCGATTTTTATTTTACCAAAAATATGTAGAAGAATACATATCGGCCTGAACTGAGGAAGAAATTTGTTTTTTCATATATGATATTATATAATTATATTTTTTGGGGATATTTATTATAGCAAAAAGTAAAAAATACTGTTTTTTTTTTTTTTCAAAATTGTCGCTCTTTTTTTGTTTATAGCGCAAAAAAAATAAAAACCGAAGAGGTGATCAAATACCACCAAAAGAAAGATCTATTTGTGAGGAAAAAAAGGACGTCAATTTTGTTTGGGTGCAACGTCCCACCACCGCGCAATTGTCTGTTAAAGCGACGCAGCGCCGAATCGCAAAAAGTGCTCTGGTCAGGAAGGGGGTAAAATCCTTATGGGGCTGAAGTGGTTAATATATATTTATATTATTATTAATAAAAAAATGATCCAGTTAGATACGCACGTGTACGCACACGTGCGGGCGCACAAGCACGTGCCTTTCTCCAATAAAAAAAAATAAAATAAAACTTTTCTCTTGTAACTCTACGGAACATTAATATATGACTGATGTTTGAGAAAGCGGAAGGTGCCCATTTATTTCTGGGAAAGCAATATGGAGAAGGTAATATGCATCTTCAATAACCTAAATGTGATACATAGCTTCAATTACGCCGCGAGTCTCGCCGTATAATTCTAACTTTTTTTTTTTTACTTAGACATTGTTACATAAATTCTTGCCTTTCTGCTACAACCTTCCTTAACAGGAAATATAAATCTCAAGTACAATATTCGTCCGTGTGAAAGATCGCCGCGTAACATCTGAAGAGTATAAAACGTCGCCGGTCTCCGCTCGGCCGCAGCAGCTAAAAGGACGCGCTTTGTGCGGAAGTTATTCACTTACAGCTGAACTGTGAGATCTCCGAGGGCAACGGACGCCACAAGCGCCACATTGTTTGGCGTTCAGACTTTTTTTTTTGTGATCTGTATGCAGCTCATTGCTTTTAAGGCTCCAATTGCATTGCACAGAGCAGGTAAGTATAGAGATGTTTGTGATAAAAAAATAAAAATAAAATAATAATAATAATAATAATAATAATAATAATTTACAATTGCTTTAACATTAACATATAAATACACTATATTACCAAAAGTATTGGGACACCTGCCTTTACACGCACATGAACTTTATTGGCATCCCAGTTTACTACGACTACGACTAAGGCTATTGCCGAAACGCGTCAGCATTATTGTTACTCTGATGTACCAATAAACGTCACTTCAAGGATTACAGTTTTGCCGGCTCTCCTTATTACCATCCCAGTTTAATGCCGCGTACACGCGGTCGGATTTTCCGACGGGAAATGTTCGATGGGAGCTTGTTGCCGGAAATTCCGACCGTGTGTAGGCTCCATCGGACATTTTCTGTCTGAATCTCAAATTTTCCGCCAACAAAATCCGTTGTCGGAAATTCCGATCGTGTGCACACAATTCCGCCGCACAAAGTTCCGCGCATGCTCGGAATCAAGCAGAAGAGCTGCACTGGGCTATTGAACTTCCTTTTTCCCGCGCTCTTGACGTTCGGAATTTCCGACTACATTTGTGTGACCGTGTGTATGCAAGACAAGTTTGAGCCAACATCCGTCGGAAAACAAAACATGGATTTTGTTGTTGGAATGTCCGATCGTGTGTACGAGGCATTAGTCCGTAGGGTTCAATATTGAGTTGGCCCCGCCCTTTGCAGCTATAACAGCTTCAACTCTTCTGGGAAGGCTGTCCACAAGGTTTAGGAGTGTGTCTATGGGAATGTTTGACCATTTTTTTTCCCTGGAAGCATAAGGCCTGGCTCGCAGTCTCCGCTCTAATTCATCCCAAAGGTGTTCTATCGGGTTGAGGTCAGGACTCTTTGCAGGCCAGTCAAGTTCCTCCACCCCAAACTCACTCATCCATGTCTTTATGCACCTTGCTTTGTGCGCAGTCATGTTGGACCCGCTATAAGTTGCTTATTGCTGCCATTACGAGTAAAAAAAATTTAATAAATAAATAAAAATATCCCGTATTTTGTAGATGCTAAAACGTTTGCACAAACCAATCAATATACGCTTATTGGTATTCTTTTTTTTTTTTTTACCAAAAATATGTAGCAGAATGCATATTGGCCTAAACTGATGAAGAAAATGGAAAATTCCTATCAAAATACTTACCGTAATTTTCCTTTCCTGATGGACTCCATGGCAGCCAATGTGTGGGTTTAGTCCCGCCTCTACTACCCTATAGGACACTACTTCCAAAAATCTTTGCTCCTCACCAGCGGCCGTGTTCGATAACTAGCCTACTCCAGCCATTTGGGAGAGAACTCCTGCTGCCATGGAGTCCATCAGGAAAGGAAAATCACGGTAAGTATTTTGATAGGAATTTTCTGTTTTCCTGATAGACTCCATGGCAGCCTACGTGTGGGAAATAACTCGCCCTACACACCCGGGTGGGCAAAATGCTGAAAAACAAAGATTTACTTAACACCGTCAACCGACAGTATGATTATTTCGGAATTTAGGTGCTGAAAGCGGTACAATTATTTTGCATGGAAATTTGGCGTTTTATATTGTAGGTCTGTAATTCTTAACAATAACACACTTAAGTCTGTCCAAACCAGAGTCTAGTGGATATCCCGGGTATGATAAAGTTTGAAACACAAAAACATAAATTATAATATAATAAATAAAAAAAAATAATAAAAAAAAAAAAAAATAATAATAATAAAATACATTTCCCCACGATTCACTATCGCTCAATTCTGCAAGTGTTCTAATTTACTATCGCTGTTTTCTAGCTGGTCTAAAACCACTTTTGACGTAAAGGGACACTTTTTGGTTGCTATGGACAATCTCCAGTTTCCAGGCAGAAAGAACAGTATATATAACATAAAACTGCATGCAGGGCACTGGACAACGCATTGGGGACAAAAGAGATGTGAATTCATTTCATACAGTACTGTAATCTGTAAGATTACAGTACTGTATGTGTTATGTTTTACAATTTTTTGGAATTTGCCGCCAGGCTCCGCTCCCGTGCGTCGCGCCGCTCGCAGGGAACGGAGCCTGGAACAGAGAGGCTTCAGAGGAGACAGAGCCCACGGATACAGCGGGGGACATCGCAGGATCCCGGGGACAAGGTAAGTAAAGCCACACCAGGATCCTGCGATGTAATCCCAAGTGTGGCTCGGGGTTACCGCTAATGGTCCTGAATTTTAACCCCGAGCCACACTCGGGAATACCGTCAGGGAGGTTAACACCGAAATCAACTGAAGATAGAGCAGCTGGCTCAACACAATAATGAGACATAAAGGTATGGATTGATGACCAGGAAGCCACCCTGCAGGTCACTTCAGGCGCAACATGACGTGAGGCTGCCCGCGAGGTTGAAAGACTTCTAGTTGAGTGCACGGTTACCGCCTCAGGAGGAGCCAAGACCGCTATGCGCGCGCGCGAACCAAGCCTCAGTCTTGCGCCAGACCCGCGCATGTGCAGAACGGCCGCGGGAACAAAACCAGGAAGCAGGGGCGTAACTAGAAATAGCAGGGCCCCATAGCAAAATGTTGTATGGGCCCCCCCTGCAAACAGCCCCCCCCCACAGCTGCCCTAGTGTCAATGCAGCGTGACCTGTGCCACATACAGCGTGACCTGTGCCCAATACAGCGTGACCTGTGCCCCATACAGCGTGACCTGTGCCCAATACAGCCTGGTCTGCCTGTGCCCCATACAGCCCCACCTATGCAGAGGAAGAGGCAAGCCACCCGGATCAGCAGAGAGCGGGATTGCCCGCTGTAATAGCTTTCATTTGAATTTCCTGTCTTCCCGGGGCTCATCGTCACATAGCCCCACCTCTTGGCCTGACGCCTTTGATGACGTCACATGTCCCTCATTGGATCGGCGTTCTGTCTATCAAAGGCACCGGGCCAAAAGGTGGAGCTATGTGACGTGAGCCCCGGGAACACTGGAAGTTCTAATGAAAGCTCTTACATCGGGCAATTCAGCTCTCTGCTGATACGGACAGCTCGCCTCTTTCTTTCCTCTCTCTTCCCCTGGCTGGGAGACTGTGCCGGCGGTGCTCTTATCCTCACTGGGCCCCACTCGGCTGCAGGCCCCATAGCGCCCGCATGGGTCGCTATGGTGGTAGTTACGCCCCTGCCAGGAAGTGAACGGCGGCTGGAACGCAGAAGAATCCAGCCGCCATGCCTGCCAGCCACGTTGCACCTGACAGCATGTGGGCGGAAAACACAGGAAGGAGGCAGCTAGGAAACAATACAAACAGGGAGAAACTCACAAAAACTGCTGCCATCAGAAAATTGGAACGAACTCGCCACTCCTGCCGCGGTCGATACCAGGCCAAGGTAAGGCAACACAAGCCACACTTTTCTGGGCAAAAGGCCACCCGCTAGTAGCTAGGCTGTATGACCAATGCGCGGTTTTGCCCGCCAGTGGCTAGGACTACACCATCCTCAGCGCCTCTTAAGTATGCCCATTCCATACCCTGCTAGTAGCTAGGGCTTATTGGAATAATGCGACTCCTATTCCTTAGGGATCGCTCGGCCGGATCTGATCGCAGGAGAGAAAAAAAGAAATCTTCGGCTGGGAAGACCATTTTAGCTAGGTCCTTTGGAAGAGGACAAAAAAAAGAACACGGCCGCTGGTGAGGAGCAAAGATTTATGGGAGTAGTGTCCTATAGGGTAGTAGAGGCGGGACTAAACCCACACGTTGGCTGCCATGGAGTCTGTCAGGAAATTAGATTTTTTACATTTTTTTTATTGGGTGTGTTTTATAGCAGAAAGTGAAATATATTGTTTTTTTTGTTTTTGTTTTTCCAAGTTGTCCGTCTGTTTTTATTTTTAGCGCAAAAAGCGCAGGTGATCAAATACCACCAAAAGAAAGCTCTATTTGTGGGGAAAAAAAGGACAAATTTGTTTGGGTACAACGTCGCACAATCGCGCAATTGTCAGTTAAAGCGACGCAGTGCCGTATTGCAAAAAATGGCCTGGTCAGGAAAGGGGTAAAACCTTCTGGTCCTTAACCACTTCCCACCCGGCCCATAGGAGATGACAGCCGGGCGGTGGTTCAGTTATCCTGACTGGGCATCATATGACGTCCAGCACGATAACATGCTGGCGCGCATCGCGGCGATCGGTGGAGTGGTGTGTCAGTCTGTGTCACCACCTATTACTGTCACAAGGGATGTTTACATTCTTTGTGACAGCAATAAAAATGATCAATTTAATAAAAAAAAAAAAAAAAACACAATTATATAAAAATAAAAATAAATAAGAAAAAAAATGTTAAAGCGCCCACGTCCCCGCGAGCTCGCGCAGCAAAGAAAACGCATACGGAAGTCGCGCCCGCATATGTAAACAGTGTTCAAATCACACATGTGAGGTATCACTGCGATCGTCAGGGCGAGAGCAATAATTCTAGCACTAGACCTCCTGTGTAACTCTAACCTGGTAACCGTAAAACATTTTTAAAGCGTCGCCTATGGAGATTTTTTTTTTTTTAGTTTCAATATGTTTTTATTTTAAAATATTCACCAAAATACAGAGTAAAGATCAATCAAATAGCTGGCCCAACAAAGGCCTAAACAGCAAGAGTTGCATAAATTTATGAGCTTTGAACATATATGTTTGTTATCAAGGAACTTCTTCCGGAGACAAGCTTTTGGGTCTCTTCAAAGGGGTTAGACCCCGACAATTCAATATATGTTTTGTGATCATCACGGGATAATTCGGAACCGTCATAGAGAAAAAAACAAAAAAAACAAACGTAACTTGCGAGACAGGGGGGAATCGCCTAACCAGGTCACCCCTAATGGGATCTTCCTGTGCCCCGGCCGGGTCTCCTTCCCCTGCTCGCCTCACATTAGACTGTTCTCTATCAAATGTCTAGGATGTAATGCCCCTAATGACCCAGATAGAATTTAATTAGACCAAAAGAAGTTCTATTTAGTCTGATAAGATCATAAACACACAAGTGATGATGAGACATCATGTCTAACTGAAATTAGCAAAATAACTTAAAGTAAGGTAAGTAGAGAAAAGTTGGGAGTAGGGACGGGTGGGAAAAGAAGGGGGGGTAGGGGAGGGGAGGGTCAGGAACACATGTTTAACTTTATTCGGATATTACGGGAGTAATATGGGTATCTATCACCTCTAGGGATATTCCACAGTATGTTGCCCAAGGCGACCATATAGAATTAAATTTGTGTAGCGTGTCCGAAGTGATGCTGGCTAGTTTTTCTTGGATCATTATCCATGATATTTTACGTTGAATGGCCAAAAAGGATATCTTCGGTTGTTTCCAGGCTCTGGCTATGGTAATTTTCGTGCCAGTGAGCATGAAGTGTATCAACTTGCGGTTGGTTTTGGAAACATGGGGAATGTGGGCATTAAGTAGGGCTACCGATGCTGGCCTGGGAACCTCGCAGCCAGTGACTTTGCGGATTAGAATGAAGAGTTTCTTCCAAATCGGTCTGATTCTGGGACATTCCCACCAAATATGTATCATCGATCCCATAAGTTGGCAGCCCCTGAAGCAGCTGGGGTCAGCCGTGGGATAGATAGTAGCAAGCCTGGTGGGGGTCATGTACCACCTCATGAGAACTTTTAAATTCGCTTCCATAAGTGAGGTATTTCTAATACCTTGAAATGCTCTAGAACATGCTATTTGCCAGGTTTCCAGGTCCCATTCCTGTTGGAGGTCATCCTCCCATGCTTTCATATAGGTAGGTTTCTCTGTCGGAAGGGTGAGTGACGAGTATATGATTGAAATCCCGCCCCTCTGCCCCATGGCCTGTCCACACCAGAGCTCATATTCCGTGAATTTGGGGGGGAGTGGTTTTTCCATCCAGATTTTGCGTAAAAAATGTGAGATCTGTCCGAATCGGAATTTCTCTGAATTCGGTAGGTCTAGTGTGTTTATACAATGGCTTAATGTGAGCGGACCTTTGGCTGTAAAGAAATGTCCTATGCGGTATAAGCCTTTATCAAGCCACCATTTAAAGGCTTTAATGTCTAGTCCGGGAGGGAAGTTTGGGTTATGGAAAATGTGGGCCAGGGGTTGTATTTTGGAGGTCAAGGAAGGAAGATTGCGGATGCCATCCCAAAGTTTGAGGGATTGGGAAAGGGAGGGCGAAAGAATTGATGGTCTATGTTTTTGGGGACACCAAAGGAGAAAATCGGGTGTGTGTAGGGGAATAGCTTGCCTCTCTATCTGGATCCAATCAGGTTTTTCTAATCGTGTATATACTGTAGAGAGTTGGGCTAATCTGGCAGCGATATAATATTTGTAAAGGTGAGGTAGGCCTACCCCACCTTTATTTTTATGTATATAGAGAGTGTGTTGGGGAATTCTGTATCCTGAATTGCCCCATACAAATTTTAGGATTTTACGTTGTAGAGATTGCAAGTGGTCCTTTCTTATGGAGATGGGGAGAGATCTAAAGAAATATAGTATTCTCGGCAAAAGTGTCATTTTAATAGAGTTTATTCTACCCATCCAAGATAGATCGCCTCTGGCCCAGGCTTGCAGGTCAGCCTCTAATTTTTTATAGAGGGGGGGATAATTGTTTGCATAGAGAGATTCAACTTTAGCTGTGAGGTTAACTCCTAGGTATTTGATGAAGTTGGGGCTCCATTCAAATTTAAAGGATTGTTGGAGAAGAGCAACCGTGGAAGGCGGTAGGGAGATGTTTAGGGCCTGAGATTTAGAGTAATTTACCGATAGCCCAGATATTTTAGAGAATTCCGTTAGCGTTTTATGCAGGTTCGGTAGTGAGGTGACGGGAGAAGTTAAAAACAGGAGAATATCGTCTGCGAATAAACCGCATTTGTGTGTTTGGTCACCGCATGTCACCCCCTGGATGTCTTTATTCTGTCGGATAGATGTAGCTAAGGTCTCTATTGCTATGGCAAATATAATAGGGGATAGTGGGCAGCCTTGCCTTGTGCCTCTCGCTATACTGATTGGGGTAGAGTAGTATCCTTGTAAGCGAATCAGGGCCTTGGGTAAGGAGTAAAGTGATTGCAATACCCCTAGAAAACGTGGACCAAAGCCCCATCTCTTGAGAAGGGAAAATATGTAGGACCAGGATACAGAATCGAAGGCCTTTTGAAGGTCAAGGGCGAGGATGAAGCCTTGTTGTTTTGTACCCCCCTCCCAATTGGATTGCAGTATTGATATGATATCCACTGCTCTTCTTACCTGATCCGGGCCTTGTCTGCCTGGTATAAAACCCACTTGGTCCCTGTGTATATATTTGCATATAAATGAGGACATACGATCTGCTAGAATCTTAGTGAGTATTTTGAGATCATTATTAATAAGCGAGATGGGCCGGTAGTTACCCACCTCTTCCGGGTTTTTGTCAGGTTTTGGAATGACCGTGATATATGCCGTATTGAGTTGGGCTTCTAAAGGGTCTCCCTTTACTTTGGAGTTAAAAAACTTTGTCATGTGTGGAGTGAGGGTGTCTGAAAAGATTTTATAATATGTGACCGATAGGCCGTCAGGCCCTGGAGCCGAGCCCGTGCGCAGATCTTTGATAACCGCCGCCACTTCTTCCTCTTGAAAGGGAGCCTCTAGGATGTCCCTATGTTCCGTTTTTAGGGAGGGAACTTTGATGCCATCAAAGAAATCGGTAATCACTTTCTCAGTGGGCTCTGATGTGGAGCTATAAAGATCAGAGTAAAATTTATGAAAGGCTTCTAAAATTTTGGTTGGGTTAGCCGTGGGTTCTTGACCTGAAATGCGTATCTTGGGGAAGGCCGAAATTCTGGGTTTAGGGGTAAGTTTGGCTGCTAACATTGAGCTGATCCTATCTTTTTGCGTGTAGAATTTATTACTACTCCAGCGAAGCGAGTTCTCCGCTGTAGTTGTGAGGGAAAGGTTAAGCTCTAGGCGGATCTTTTCTATTTGTGCAAGTAGTTCTGGGGATTGAGTCTTTTTGTGTTGTTTCTTCATGGATCTATATGTCCTCTCCAGGTGATCCACGTCCGCCTTTCGTTCCCGTTTAATCTGTGTTGTAAGCTGAATAATTTTGCCTCTAATGAAGGCTTTGTGTGCCGCCCACAGGGTCTCGGCTGAAATGTCCTCTACATTATTAAGTGTAAAATATTCTCTAAGCTCTTTATTAAGTATTGTTTTGTGAGTGGGATTAGCTAGAATGGATTCATTAAGACGCCAATGTCCCCTATTCGCCTGCAAATGACTGGGGCGGAGGTATGCGATCACCATAGAGTGGTCAGAGAGAACCGTGTCCTGGATTTGTGATTGGATGACAGATGGGAGAATGTTTGGGGGGACCAGAATGTGATCTATCCTTGCATATGTATTGTGTGGATAGGAGAAATGTGTGTAGTCTTTTTTTGATGGGTTAGTTTCTCGCCAAACATCTGCTAGACCCCTTTCATGCAGAAGTTTGGCAATTTTAAGGCTAACCTTGGTGGGTCTGGTGGATTGGGGCATTGTGGGTTTAGATTTGTCTAGGCCTTGGTCGAAGGCCACATTGGAGTCTCCCCCCCATATAATCGTACCCTCCAGTATAGGGGTAAGAGTATGCAAGATGTGACGGAAAAACTTTTCTTGCCTTTTATTGGGACAGTAGTATGAGATTAAGGAGTACAGATGTCCTCCTATTCTCCCCTTGACTAGGAGGAACCTCCCATCAGGGTCTTTAAGGTCCGAGATGAATTCAAAGTTGCATGTTTTGGAGAGAAATATAGCTACTCCTTTGGTCTTGTTTTCTGCGTTGGCTAGGTGAATGTGAGGGTACTGTGGGTGAACAAACTTTGGGTTGTATTGCCTGGGGAAATGGGTCTCTTGGAGTAAGAGGATGTCGAGTTTAAGGGACTTGTAGTGGTTAAATATTTTCTTTCTTTTTATGGGGGAATTAAGCCCTTGCACATTGTGTGTGGCAATTTTTAAGGAGCTCTGTGTGGGGTCAGCCATGGGGTACGGGATAGGGTCTATGTTCGTGTCTCTCGTCACTCACCCTTTGACGGTTTCTGGTCTTCCACTCTTCGTGGATCTCCGTGCGTTTCTTCCGCTTCCAGAAGAATTCCCGTCTTGTAATGGTCATGTGATCTGCACTTAGTAAACAAAATAAATACATGTGATCTGGATAGGGTTGGGAGAAAGGTAGAGGGGTAAAGTAAGAGGGGAGAAAGTTCTCCTAGCGAGTCGAAAGCGTTCCTGGAGGGGGAGAAGCCCTCCAAGAACCGTTACCTAGGTATGACAGGTCCTGTCCCGTAAGGGAACAGGTAGCCTGTCCCCCAGAAACCAGCCGGAGTCTGAGGGAGAGGTGTTGGCGCATGGGGCCCACCCCAGCCAGGGCGCCCCAAAAAAAAAGGAAAAAAAAAAAAAAAAAAAGTGAAGTAAAATAGTTAGAAAAAATTTTTCCTAATATAATTCTCAGTAACCAGGAACGAATAACTGACAAAGTGTGGTAACTGCCTGGGATTATTTTCAAGAGCTTTTGGCCCCCCGTCTTCCCTCCAAGTGGAGTCGAGGAGGGAGGGCCCTTAATTGGGAGAGGAAGGATCTTCCTTTTGCAAGGGAGATCCCCTCCATTGTTTAATAGGTAATTTGAACGAATCAATGTAAAAGTAAGTCCTTAGGGACCATAGGATGCAGAGTTCAGTCTTCTAGCCCAGAAATAATCCGGGAGTAGATGTAAATGGATCGAACCGGACAGTTTATGTCATCTCGTTGGATATCACGGGGGACCATTGTCTTTAGCCTTCTTGGTCTTCGTCCCGCTCCACAGGGGGGATTGGGGGCTGGTGGGAGTTGGCCTCTTGGACGATCCTGGGGTGCTTTGCGAGGTGTCCATATCTGCTTCATGCGATATAAAGCGTAGTCGTAGTAGCAATTTTTCGCCCTCAGGGAAGCTGGAGAATGAATAGTTTTTCCCGTTATCCGAAAATTTTACGGCAAAGGGGAAGGCCCACTTATATTTTATATCTCTTCGTGACAGGGCTAGGAGTAGTGGTTTAAGGGATCGCCTGCGTTGCATGGTAGATGGCGATAGGTCCGCATATATTTGGACCACATGTCCTTGGCACAGCACTTTGGGGGCAATACGGGCCTGTCTCATGACCTCTTCTTTAACTGCGTAGAAGTGGGGTTTGGCGATAATGTCTCTCGGCGTTTCATCTTTTCTAGGGGGTCCTAGAGATCTGTGGGCCCTATCCAGTTCCAGACGCTGTTGTGAAATATTTGGGATCAGGTTTTGGATCATATTTTGTACAGCTGCGTGAACATCTTTGATGGATTCCGGGAGGCCTCTAATCCTGATGTTATATCTCCTCGATCGGTTCTCCAAATCATCGATCCTGGACATGGCCACATCTAGTTGCTCCTGTAGTGTTTGCAAGTGATCCGAGTTCTGGTTGGTGTTAACTATTGTGTGCTCTAGCTTGTCTTCGATGGCCTCTATTCTGGAGCCTAGGTTCTGAAAATCTGCCTTTAAGTCTCCTGTGATCTTAGCAGCAGTTTGGGATAGTCCCCTGTCTAGGAGCTCTGAGAATTTCTGATATAAGTCTGCTACTGAGAAGGTCTGTGCTGCTGCCAGGGAATCTGCATGGAGTGTGTCTGCCTGTCTGGCTCTGTTAGGCCCTGAGGGGGGGAGTGCATATTCCCCTGTGAAGCGGTTTGCCATTGTTTCTGTGTAGACTGGGGACACATTGAGAGCTTGGGAGTTACTCACATGGGTCAGGGTACTGTAAGGCGTGGAGTTGATGTGGATTACCGGCCTCCCCTCTGCTAATTCCTCAGCACTGTGTACCTGAGGCTTCAGCGCGGCCGCCATTTTGGATCCGCCGGCCGGGTCAGTAAATGTGAATTCCGGCTCTAGATTCCTCCTGAGCGTGGTGCTAGGCTGGCGGTTATGGTCCGGAATGCTCGAGGGTGCCGTGGGGAGCATTAATATCGTTCCTGGGGCTCTGTGTGCGGAGATATGAGCGCCGCTGGGCTGGGGTGGTGTGGAGCTCCTGGCTTAAGCCGCCATCTTCCGAGCTCCGCGCATGCGCCCTCCCGCCTATGGAGATTTTTAGGTACCGTAGTTTGTCGAGTGCGTGCAATTATAAATCGTGACATGTTTGGTATCTATTTACTCGGCGTAACATCATCTTTCACATTATATAAAAAAATTGGGTTAACTTTACTGTTTTTTTTTTTTTTTTTCTAAATTCATAAAAGTGTCTTTTTCCCAAAAAGTTACTTTTAAAACACCACTGCACAAATATCGTGTGCATAAAATACTGCAACAATCGCCATTTTAGACCTGAAGTCTGTAAGGAAGTAAGACAGAAGCAAAAGATATGTTTGGAAACATGGATGGTGGACAGTAAGGTAAGTGTCTGTAAATTTTATGGAAAGCGTTGATATTTCTTGCAAAAAAAAGTACATAAATGCTATATTGTTACATAGGGGAGCTGGAATTGAGAAAAAAAATTGAAGGTGAACAAACTTATCCTTTAACCACTTCAGCCCCGGAAGAATTTTCCCCCTTCTTGACCGGGCCATTTTTTTGCGATACGGCACTGCGTCGCTTTAACTGACAATTGCAGGGTTGTGCGACGCTGTACCCAAACAAAATTTACGTCCTTTTTTTCCCACAAATAGAGCTTTCTTTTGGTGGTATCTGATCACCTCTGCGGTTTTTATTGTTTGCGCTATAAACAAAAGAGAGACAAATGAAAAAAAAAAGAAAAACACAATATAAATAAAAAATAATGTAAAAAAAAATCGCAAGCAGCGTATATTGATTGGTTTGCACAAAAGTTATACCGTCTACAAAATAGGGGATAGATTTATGGCATTTTTATTATTATTATTTTTTTTACTAGTAATGGCGGTGATCTGCGATTTTTAGCAGTCCTGCGATATTGTGGCGGACAAATCGGACACATTTTTGGGACCACTGACAGTTATACAGTGATCATTGCGATAAAAATGCACTGAATACTATATATATGTCACTGGCAGGGAAAGGGGTTAACACTAGGGGGCGATAAAGGGGTTAAATGTGTTCCCTAGGTGTGTTCTAACTGTGGAGGGGTGGGTGGGACTGACTAGGGGAGGAGACCAATCGATGTTCATACTTAGTATGAACCAGTGTTTATTTTGTCGACTAAAACATTTTAGTGGACTAACTTAATACCATTTTAGTCGACTAAAATACGACTAAAACTAAAACAACTGAGGTGACTAAAATACGACTAAAATTAAAATGGCATTTTAGTCAAAAGACTAAGACTAAAACTAAATTGAAATTTGACATCAAAATTAACACAATCCGATCGCACTTTTTCCGTTGGAAAATCCGACCGTGTGTTCAGGGCATAAGACTAAAACTAAATCGAAATTTGCTGCCAAAATTAACACTGGTATGAAGAAAAGATCGGTCTCCTCTCCCCTGACAGAACCGGGATTTGTTTACACGCACAGATCCCGGTTCTCACTCTGTTACGAGCGATCGCCGGTGCCTCATCAGGCCCGCTGGGCACTCGCATTGGCTCCGGGGACATGCTGCGGGCCTCCTACAGCGTCCTAACCACTTAAGGACCGAGTCTCTATCTGAGATTTGTTGTTTTTACAAGTTAAAAACATTCTTTTTTGCTAGAAAATTACTTTAAAAAAAAGTATATAATGTTTGGGGGTTCTAATACCCTAGAGAATAAAATGGCGGCTGTTGCAATACTTTCTGTCACACCGTATTTGCGCAGCGGTCTTACAAGAGCACTTTTTTTGGGAAAAATTCACTTTTTTTTAAAAATTAAAAAATAAGACAACAATAAAGTTAGCCCAAATTTATTTTATATTGTGAAAGATGATGTTACGCCGAGTAAATTGATGCCCAACATGTCACGCTTCAAAATTGCGCCCGCTAGTGGAATGGCGACAAACTTTTACCCTTAAAAATCTCCATAGGAGACGTTTAAAAAATTCTACAGGTTGCATGTTTTGAGTTACAGAGGAGGTCTAGGGCTAGAATTATTTTGCTCTCGCTCTACCGATCGCAGCGATACCTTACATGTGTGGTTTGAACACCAATTTCATACGCGGGCGCTACTCATGTATGCGTTCGCTTCTGCACGCGAGCTCAACAGGACGGGGAGCGTTTAAAATGTTTTTTTTCTTATTTATATTATCTTTTATTTTTTGATTTTTATGCTGTTCTATAAAAAAAAATTGTGTCACTTTTATTCCTATTACAAGGAATGTAAACATCCCTAATAATAGTAATAATAGAAAATAATAAATAATAATAATAATAATAATAATAATAATAATAATAGACATGTGCGATTAGTTTCGTACGAATCGAAAATTCGTACGAATTTCCGTAAATTCGTACACATTCGGGAGGATCAAAAATACGAATTGCTATGCTTCCGAAATTTTGTACGAAATACGAAATTTCGTTTACGAATTTCGGATCCAAATTCATAAACGAACATTCGTAATTGTTACGAAAAGTTACCGAACCTAAAAAGTTAAAAACCCAGAAAGTCAGCACAGCACAGGGATGGTGGGAGCCCCTCATAATGATAAATTCATGATAACGTACATTCGTAATTGTTACGAAAAGTTAACGAACCTAACGAAAATTCATATTTCATAGGAAATTTCGGACACGAATTACGAAATACAAATCAATTCTAATACGAAACGGAACGAAACAAAACAAATTTATTGACGGTGCACATGTCTAAATAATAATATAATAATAATAATAGAAAAAAAGCATGACAGGACCTCTTAAAGTGGTGTTCCGGCCGAAATTTTACTTTTTAAATAAAAATACCCCTATAATACACAAGCTTAATGTATTCTAGTAAAGTTAGTCTGTAAACTAAGGTCTGTTTTGTTCGTTTATAGCAGTATTTTGTTATCTTATAAACTTGCAGCAGGCCGTGGCCACCTTAAGTGTGGGCATCTGAAGCCAGACTGTATTTCTTTCTGGATCTCATCCCTGCAGATCTCGCACATGCTCAGTGCAGCACAAGCAGTGTAATAGGTTTCAGGTCAGGTTTCCATAGCAACGGCAGTGTCAGAGGAAGTTGCCGCC
Organism: Lithobates clamitans; assembly: GCA_037952925.1. Classification (NCBI taxonomy): domain Eukaryota; kingdom Metazoa; phylum Chordata; class Amphibia; order Anura; family Ranidae; genus Lithobates; species Lithobates clamitans. Next base: position 857,482 of record JBBGZY010002175.1, on the reverse strand, counting down.
CCTTCCCAGAAGGCATTGCAAACAGGAAATAATGCGATGGGCCACGGCCAGGGAGGAGGAAGTGAAAAGTGAATACAGCAGATATACAGGAGGTGCTGAGAAAAAAAAACAAATATCCAATTCGTTTACAGTGCACAGTTTAGTGAGGGATGCTGAAGAGTTGTAAAAGTGGGTGGAACTCCACTTTAAATACAAGATTTGGGTTTTCATATTTACACTAAAATGCAATTTAAAAAATAAATAAATTATATATATATATATATATATATATATATATATATATATATATACATATATACATACAGTACCTGACCGCGAGATTGTGTTTCCAGCGTGATCCCATTGCGCTGGTTCTCGGCGACAGGGTACTGTGCATGTCGCGCTGGCTCACTCATCAGGAAAGGAAAACTTTGTTTTCCTTCCGCGATGAGTGACAGGCAGTGCTGACAGCTGTCTGGTATGAATCCTGAGGCGGGAAAACCGCGCCAAATTTTAAATGAAAAAAACGGCGTGGGTTCCCCCCCCCGGGGCATACAAGGCCCTTAGGTCTGGCATGGATTGTAAGGGGAACCCCCTACGCCAAAAAATTGGCACGGGGGTCCCCCCCAAATCCATACCAGACCCTTATCCGAGCACGCAGCTCGGCCGGCCAGGAAGGGGGTGGGGACGAGCAAGCGCCCCCCCCACCCCAAAGCACCTTGTCCCCATGTTGATGAGGACAAGGGCCTCTTCCCGACAACCCTGGCCGTTGGTTGTCGGGGTCTGCGGGCGGGAGGCTTATCGGAATTTGGGAGCCCCCTTTAATAAGGGGGCCCCCAGATCCCGGCCCCCCACCCTGTGTGAATGAGTATGGGGTACATGGTACCCCTACCCATTCACCTAGGGAAAAGTGTCAATATAAAAAAAACACAGTACACAGGTTTTAAGAGTAATTTATTAGTCAGCTCCGGGATCTTCTTCCAACTTCGGGGGGTCTCCTTCCGACTTCTCCCGGTGTTCGACCTCTTCTCCCGGGCCCCGCCGCTATCTTCTTCCAGCTCTATTGCCAGCGAGGGGCCCGGTCTGCTGCCGCTGTTTTGTCGCTGCTGTCTCGCCGCCGCTGTCTTGTCGCTGCTGTCTCGCCTCTTCTTTTCTTCTCTTCTTCCCCGATGTTGACACGACGCTCTCTCCGACTCGAATGCTGTGTGCAAGCTGCGGAGCCATTTATATAGGCGGTGACCCCGCCCCCTTACGACGTCATGGTCCCGGCATGCGCAGGGACTCTGGCGTCATAAGGGGGCGTGACCCAAGAGTCCCTGCGCATGCTGGGACCATGACGTCATAAGGGGGCGGGGCCACCGCCTATATAAATGGCTCCGCAGCTCGCACACAGCATTCAAGCTGGAGAGAGCATCGTGTCAACATCAGGGAAGAAGAGAAGAAGAGAAGAAGAGGCGAGACAGCGGCGACGAGACAGCGGCGACGAGACAGCGGCGACGAGACAGCAGCAGCAGACCGGGCCCCTCGCTGGCAATAGAGCTGGAAGAAGATAGCGCCGGGGCCCGGGAGAAGAGGCCGAACACCGGGAGAAGTCGGAAGGAGACCCCCGAAGTCGGAAGAAGATCCCGGAGCTGACTAATAAATTACTCCTAAAACCTGTGTACTGTGTTTTTTTTATATTGACACTTTTCCCTAGGTGAATGGGTAGGGGTACCATGTACCCCATACTCATTCACACAGGGTGGGGGGCTTATTAAAGGGGGCTCCCGGATTTCGATAAGCCCCCCGCCCGCAGACCCCGACAACCAACAGCCAGGGTTGTCGGGAAGAGGCCTTTGTCCTCATCAACATGGGGACAAGGCGCTTTGGGGAGGGGGGGCCGCAGGGCGCCCTCCTCCCCCAAGGCACCCACCCCCCCATGTTGAGGGCATGTGGCCTGGTACGGCTCAGGAGGGCGGGCGCTCGCTCGTCCCCACCCCCCTTCCTGGCCGGCCGGGCTGCGTGCTCGGATAAGGGTCTGGTATGGATTTGGGGGGGACCCCCCACGCCAATTTTTCGGCGTAGGGGGTTCCCCTTACAATCAATGCCAGACCTAAGGGCCTGGTATGCTCCTGGGGGGAACCCACGCCCTTTTTTCTCATTTAAAATTTGGGCGGTGTTCCCGCCTCAGGATTCATACCAGACAGCTGTCAGCACTGCCTGCCACTCATCGCAGAAGGAAAACTTTGTTTTCCTTTCCCGATGAGTGAGCCATCTCGGCGCTGGCTCCTGCGACGGGGCTTGCAGGTGTCAATTCTCGCTGAGAAATGCGGCGAGATTTACACAATATCGCGGTCACCTACTGTATACATATATATTGTCATTTGAAGGAAAAAAAATGGCCTTTTAAGAGCTATGGGCGGAAGTGATGTTTTGACGTCGCTTCCGCCCTGCAATGTCATGGAGATGGGTGGGGGGGCCATCTTCCCCTCACTCATCTCCACGTCAAGCCAGATAGATTCTGGTCTAAAATGGTTTGCATCCTTCTTAGAGAATCGCTCTCAGACAGTGAAACTAGGAGCATTCACCTCTGAAACCCGCACAATCTCCTGTGGAGTCCCTCTGGTTTCACCCTTGTCACCAGTACTATTCAACATCTACATCCGCCCACTCCTCAAAATCATCAAAAAATCGGACCTCCATTTCCACTCATACGCTGACGATACCCAACTCTATTTTCGCATCACGGGACAGAAAGACCACAATCAGCAATTAGAGAAATACCTCACTTTGATAGATGACTCGATGACCATTAGCTCCCTCAAACTCAACGGTTCAAAAACAGAACTTCTTCTCCTACACGCTAACCAAAATTCCAAAACCAAGACTCCGTGGACACCTCCCACCATCTTTGGACACACCATCTCTCCAAGCACCAAAGCCAAGAGTCTCGGAGTTATCTTTGACTCAGAAATGACAATGGATGCACAAATAGGATCAGTTAGCGGCTCTCACCATCTCATCTACCCTGCTATGTAGACTCATCCCCTTCATCCCAGAAGAGGACAAAGCAGCAGTAGTTGGTACAATCATCAGTTCACGACTCGACTATGCAAACTTGCTCTACATAGGGCTACCCCAATTTCAGCTTGCGCGCCTACAGGTCATCCAAAACGCAGCGGCAAGACTGCAAACAGGAAAAAAAACCCTGGGAGTCCATTTCCCCATCCCTGAGGAGCCTACATTGGCTAACCGTAAAGAATGGGATCACATTCAAGCCCCTCTGCCTCACCCACAAATGCATACAAGGAAAACGCTCCTCAATACCTTCAAGATAAAATAAAACACTACACACCCAATCACAACCTTTGATCATCTAACCAAAACCTCCTCCTCATTCCTAAATACTGCTACAAATCAAAGGGAGAGCGAAGGTTCGAAGTCCAAGGACCTCGGCTATGGAACACTCTTCCGACTCACATCCGCATGGAAGAAAACCATCTGGCCTTCAGGAAAAAACTCAAGACCTTCCTCTTCTAATGCCCCGTACACACGGTCGGACTTTGTTCGGACATTCCGACAACAAAATCCTAGGATTTTTTCCGACGGATGTTGGCTCAAACTTGTCTTGCATACACACGGTCACACAAAGTTGTCAGAAAATCCGATCATTCTGAACGCGGTGACGTAAAACACGTACGTCGGGACTATAAACGGGGCAGTGGCCAATAGCTTTCATCTCTTTATTTATTCTGAGCATGCGTGGCACTTTGTCCGTCGGATTTGTGTACACACGATCGGAAATTCCGACAACGGATTTTGTTGTCGGAAAATTTTATCTCCTGCTCTCCAACTTTGTGTGTCGGAAAATCCGATGGAAAATGTCCGATGGAGCCCACACACGGTCGGAATTTCCGACAACACGCTCCGAACGGACATTTTCCATCGGAAAATCCGACCGTGTGTACGGGGCATTACAGTAGTGCAGTGCTGAATAGCAAAAAAATTTCCTGGTCATGAAGGGGGGGGGGTAACAGCTTCCAGAGGTCAAGTGTTATGCCCCGTACACACAGTCGGACTTTCTGACGGAATATGTGCGATCGGAGCTTGTTGTCGGAAAATTTTATATCCTGCTCTCAAACTTTGTGTGTCGGAAAATCCGATGGAAAATGTCCGATGGAGTCCAGACACGGTCGGAATTTCCGACAACACGCTCCGATCGGATATTTTCCATCGGAAAATCCGACCGTGTGTACGGGGTATTAGAAGCTGACAACACAAAACGCATTCAGCGCCTTGAGGCGATTCAGTTCGCATTTGCAGCACTTTACAAATTATTCATTCATTCAAGGATCTGATCGCCTCTGTTGCTACCGGCAGCTCCAGTAAGCGGCGGAGGGAACCGGAGCGCGGCAGGAGGGGGGCCTCCTCTCCCGCCGCCGCCGCCGATAAAAGCGATCTTGCAGCGAATCCGCCGCAGAGACCACTTTTATCTGAAAGCGGACCACCCGCTGAAGAAGAGGGTACTGGGGTTACGGTAGCTAGCTGCTGCCATAACAACGATATTCCTCTTCAAAATACTGACGTAAAACTGCGGCGGCCATTCCGGTAGCGGTTAAACATTCTCTTCACCCTATTTCTGTACACTGAGTATAGTCAGAAACCATTTGGATTTGCGGTAAAAAAAAAAAAAAAGTAATTATCTAGTAATTAAACCTTGCAGTACATGGAAGTATTCTCTTTTTTTTTTTTCCTTCCCACAATTAAACATTGCCTAGTTACCAGGCAATAATTCAAGGCAAGAAACCTTGTTATTGTGTGTAGCGGAGAAAGGTTAACACTGAACATACATCATCCAAATGAGTAACTACAGAGTGAAATAATTATACAGTATCACCACAGAGCTCTAATTTACTGCTGTACGACAAAGGGAACGAGATTATGAATATTACTGTCGTAATGTTGATCATATTACAGGGAATACAATAGATTATCAAGTAAATTTAATAATTACACACAAAAAAAAAAAAAAAATCAGTATATCTGTATTGCAATATTGGATCTTCTCTCCCCATGGGCTTCTTTCTTACAGGAACCGCAAATATATTCATGAAGAATGGTGTAATTTCACATTCCTCAGCTTTACTCAATAGTAAGCCCTCCGATCTCCAATAGCAGCAACAAGAATTTAAAGGGAACCTGCGCTCTGCCGATGCAGGACAAGTCAATCCGCGCATTTTACTTTTTAAGGCTCGATTCACACGAATGCGTTTTTTGACGCATTTTCCATTTTGCAGAAATGCAGGGAAATTTTTTTATTATGTTCACATCGATGTATTTTTGTGCCTCTGCGTTTTTGGAAAGGGTCGGGGACTATTTTGCATGTAATAGAACTCTACGGACCCGCATCCAAAATGCAAATACCGCGATTTGCGTTTTGCGTTTTTTTTTTATTTTTTATTTATTTTTTTACACTGTATTTAGCTGTGTGCTAAGCAACCACAGTGTAAAAAAAAAAAAAAACGCAAATCGCTGCAAAAACGCATGTTCAAAAATGCGGCAAGCACCGCAAAAAGCACTGCAGAAGCGCTCAAAAGCAACATGCATAGATGTGAATCGAGCCTAACACTTGACCTCTGGGAGGTGTTACCCCCCCCCCATGACCAGGAAATTGTTTTGCTATTCAGCACTGCACTACTGTAACTGGTAATTGCGCAGACATGCATGTATCCAAATTATATATATATATACACACACACACACATACATACATATATATATATATATATATATATATATATATATATATATAATATTATTATATATTATATATATATATATATATATATATATATATATATATATATATATATATATATATATATTAAATATATATATTTACGCGATTTGCATTTTTTTTTTTTTTTATTTCTATTTTTACACTGTATATAGCTGTGTGCTAAGCAACCACAGTGTAAAAAAAAAAAAAAAAAAAAAAAAACAAATCGCTGCAAAAACGCATGTTCAAAAATGCGGCAAGCACCGCAAAAAGCACTGCAGAAGTGCTCAAAAGCATGCATAGATGTGAATCGAGCCTAACACTTGACCTCTGGGAGGTGTTACCCCCCCCTCATGACCAGGAATTTTTTTTGCTATTCAGCACTGCACTACTGTAACTGGTAATTGCGCAGACATGCATGTATCCAAATTATATATATATATATATATATGTATACATATATATATATATATATATATATATACATATATATATATATATATATATATATATATATATATATATATATATATATATATAATATTATTACATAATATATATATATATATATATATATATATATATATATATATATAAATAATATTATTATATATTATTAAATATATATATTATATATTATATATTTTTTTTGGTGGTGTTTGATAAACACTAGGTTTTTTAAAATTTTTTAACCACTTCAGCTTGGGAAGGTTTTACCTCCTTCCTGACCAGGCCTTTTTTTTGTGATACAAATGAAGAAAAATATATCTGCACTGAGAATAATAAAGCAACCAGCAGCTGTGCATTATAACCCAGATACCAGGCACAGAAGTAATGTTTAACCGCTTCAGCCCCAAGAAGATTTCACCCCCTTCCAGACCAGAGCACTTTTTTCGCGATTCGGCACTGCGTCGCGGTCGTGCGACGTTGCACCCAAACAAAATTGACGTCCTTTTTTTTCCCCCACAAATAGAGCTTTCTTTTGAAGCCTTGTGGCTTCACTTCCCGGTCCCCTACTGCGCATGCGCGAGTCGCGCTGCGCAATCCGAATGGTCCCTGCTGTCTCTGGGGCCCGTGTGTCTCCCAGCAGACTGCGAGGGGACGGGAAGTGGCATAGACCCCCCCCCCCCGCAGGAGACTATGCCCCGGAAGTGGGAGCAAATACCTGTCTTATACAGGTATCTGCACCCCTCTCCCCCCTGAAAGGTGCCAAATGTGACACCGGAGGGGAGGAGGGTTCCAAAAAGTGGAAGTTCCGTTTTTGTGTGGAACTCCGCTTTAATATCTTTAGCCAATCAGCTTATCCCTTTTGTGTCTGAGTCACACGGCATTCCTGAATCTTTTTAGGTTCTGTTGAGGAGGAGGCGGAGTCAGGTCTGGTGACTGAGGGAGTGGACTGGAAGTAAGTAGAGTACTTATTAGAAAAGCAAGAATAGGATTATTATTCTTTATTTCCTACCAAAGTACGAATCAATGGAAAAGGCAAATCTCACAAAACTAACAATTACTAAATTACGAGTAGTGTACCGAATAAACGAAAATTATTATCTAACAAAATGACGAATTTCGAATCAAAGGAAATTAGACTGATGGAGTTACGAATCATTCCGTTTCAACGAAAATTTATCTGCTGCGAGAATACGAACGAGTCCGAATATGAAAACTCGCATCTTACGAAATTACGAATCGTTAGACTAACGGAATTACGATTCATTTCCTATAAAAAAAAATATATCTGCTACGAAAATGCGAACGAGTCCGAATATGAAAACTTGCGTCTTTTACGAAATTACGAATCATTACGAATCAACGGATATGTAAAGAAACTAAAGAAAACTTTTTTTTTTTGTTGTGCATATGTCTACTTGGCAGAGCCATGTGCATACCTCCCAACTGTCCCTGATTTGGAGGGACTGTCCCTAATTTGGAGCAATGTCCCTCTGTCCCTCATTCCTCCTCATTTGTCCCTCATTTTGGTCTGATCTACATAGTTGTATATAAAATGCACTTTTTATCTTTCAAAAAGGGTTTTCCAGCGCTAAACCTTTCATCCAGTTACTAAATTACTGCATTTGTACATTTTAAAAGCCAATATAAAGGAATAGTAGTGGTAAAAAAAAAAGCACTTGTGGATTTAATTACCATTTTTTGGGGGTTATTTCTCCTTTAAGGGGGTGTGGCAGGGGGGCGTGTCCTATGCCTACATACATTTGCTATTAGGTGTCCCTCATTCCCATCTCAAAATGTTGGGAGGTATGGGAGTGGCATGTCTGCACAAATGTAAAATCACTTGGAACCCACGCACATGTGCAGAAAGCAACAGGTCAATAATGCCAGTCAATAAGGGCCCTTTCACACTGGGGCGGGGGGCGGCGCCGGCGGTAGCGGCGCTTTACCGTCGGTATAGCTAGCGGGGGGTAAAACCACCCCGCTAGCGGCCGAGCAAGGTTTAAAAACCTCTGCAGAGGCGCTTTGCCGGCGATATAGCCGCGCTGTCCCATTGATTTCAATGGGCAGGAGCTGTGAAGGAGCGGTCTACGCTCCGCTCCTTCACCGCTCCGAAGATGCTGCTAACAGGACTTTTTTTCCCGTCCCGCTAGCGCACCGCTCCAGTGTGAAAGCCCCAAGGACTTTCACACTGGAGAGACAGCAGCGACACTTTTCGGTCAGTTTGTAGGCGCTATTTTTAGCAGCGCTATTTTTAGCACAATAGCGCCTGCAAACAGTTCCAGTGTGAAAGGGCCCTAAGAGCAGTGCAGCATGCCGGGGGGGGGGGGGGGATTCATGAACTTCTGCGTATGCTCAGGCATACTGTACAGCTCTTCTAGCACCATAAGATTTGCAGGGACCTGCAGTGTGCATGTGTGAAATGCTGGGCTAAGATGGTGGTGTGGGTGCACAGCGACACAAAAAGGCATTAGGCTGAAAGGAAGACAACACAGGACTCTATGAACAAGTATGTATTTTATTTTATTTTTTTACATACAGTAAAAATTACAGGCTAATAAAAAAATAAAAAATAAAAAGAATTGTTAGATATGGAGTGAAGTGATTTGGGAGTCACACTCAACCTTAAATTCTTTATATTGTTTTATTCCATGAAAGCCAAAGTGAAAGTGTAATTTCGTATCTCTCTATCTCCTGTGTGATCAATGTTTATAAACAATGTTACTATGCATCTATCAATCTACGGTCTGATCAATGTTTATAAACAATGTTACTATGTATCTCTCTATCTACAGTCTGATCAATGTTTATAAACAATGTTACTATGCATCTATCTACGGTCTGATCAATGTTTATAAACAATGTTATTATGTATCTCTCTATCTACAGTCCCAAACATCATATATATATTTATCTAGAGAATAAAATGGTGATTGTTGCAATATTTTATGTCACACGGTATTTGTGCAGTGTTGTTTTAAACAATTTTTTTGTACAATGTGAAAGATGATGTTACGCAGAGTAAATAGATACCAAACATGTCACGCTTTATAATTGCACGCACTCCTGGAATGGCGACAAACTACGGTACCTAAAAATCTCCATAGGCGACGCTTTAAATTTTTTTTACGGTTACCAGGTTAGAGTTACAGAGGAGGTCTAGGGCTAGAATTATTGCTCTCGCTCTGACAATCGCGGTGATACCTCACATGTGTTATTTGAACACTGTTTACATATGCGGACGCGACTTTCGTATGCGTTTTCTTTGCTGCGCGAGCTCACGGGGAAAGGGGCGAAATTTTTTTTTCTTATTTATTTTATTTATTTTTATATTATTAAATTGTGTTTAAAAAAAAAATAAAAAAATTTGATGACTTTTATTGATGTCACAAGGAATGTAAACATCCCTTGTGACAGTAATAGGTGGTGACAGGTACTCTTTATGGAGGGATCGAGGGGGTCTAAATGATCTCCAATCCCTCCTTTGCACTTCAAAGTATTCAGATCGCCATTTTTGGCGATTCTGAATACTGTATATTTTTTAAAACCAGCGCCATTGGCAGCCGAATAAACAGGAAGTGACTTCACTTCCGTGTTTACAATCAGGAGACTGAAACGAAGCCGTTTCCGGCTTCGTGCGAGTCTGTCCCTAGCCGCCGGAAGTGGTGGATCGTTGATTGGGTCTCCCGGTGGGATGGGAGGCCCATTGAGAGCGGCGGGAGGCGGCGGGAGGGGGGGACATTCCCTCCCGCTCCTCCGGGATAACAGCCGAGCCGCTTTTAGCCGTATCGGTTGTTATCCCTGGAAAGCCGATCGGCCGCTCTAAAAAACAGTACCGGGATGATGCCTGCAGCTGCGGACTTCAGCCCAGTACAACCCCCGAAAGCCGAGGCCGCACGTCTGCATACGCTCGGTGGGAAGGGGATTTATTATTATAACATAAAATATATTTTATTTTTTTTAAATATTTATTTCTATTTGTTTGCTCAAATGAGCCCTATTTAATATTGTAAATTGATAATCAATGCAAATTAATATTGAATTGAGTTCATGTAATCAGCCAAACAGATACAAATAAAAGATAAAGAAAATGTTTTTTTGCAAAACTAACATCTTTTCATAAAAATATTTTTTTTTATAATAATAAATAGTAGATTAATCTCATGTTGTCAACCAGATACAAATAAATATATAATGTATATACAGTGGTTATAGAAAAGAATCCCCCCCCCCTTTAAAATAATTAAATTTTCTTGCTTTGCAGCCTCAAATGAAGACAGACATATTTTTTGTATTAGCCAGCTGTATTAACTCAGTGCAACTTATAACATCCAATTGAAAGAGGTAACACCAACATGTCAGAAAAAAGTAAACAAAATTCAAAAACCAGAATCGCCGAGTTGGAAAAAGGAACACCCCACCCTCCTAAAATTACTTGTAAACTCAATCAGGTGTAGCTAATAACCTTCTTAATGGCACACAAATCCATTTGACCTTTAGATGTGATCAGCTGTGGTCATTTTGATTAGCTCAGCATGAAAAGAGCTTTCCTGGAGCATTGGTAGTGCAACTGAAGCAAACAATCAACAATGTGTGGTAAGGCACTGTCACCGGGATCAAGTTGTGGACAGACACAAGTCTGAAGATGGAGACAAAGGCTTTATCAATGCCTAGAAGCAGAGTAAAGGCTATTATTGAGAAGTGGAAGGTATTTGGTAAAACACAGACCCTCCCTGGATCAGGACGTCGCTCCAAATTGGAGGAAAAGAGCCGGGAGGAGACTGGGCAGAGAGGCTACCAAGAGGCCTACAGCAACTCTAAAGACGTTGCAGGAATTTATGACAAAGTGGTCATTGTGTGCATGTGACAACAATATCACTAATTATCCACAAATGTGGCTTGTATGGGAGGGTTGCAATAAAAAATTCTGCAATAAAAAAGCCACTCCTCAAGAAAGGCCACATGCAGTCACCACGGAGCTTTGCCAAAACGCACCTTGAAGATTCTGAGGCCACATGGAAAAAAGTATTATGGTCAGATGAGACTAAAATTGAATTATTTGGCCTCAACACCAAATGATATGTCTGGTGGAAATTCAATACAGCTCACCTTCCAAATAACACGATTTCTATAGTAAAGCATGGAGGTGGTAATACCCTGTTATGTTTCTCTGCAGCAGGGACTGGAGCACTTGTCAGGATAGAAGGAAATTGGATGGGGCAAAACACCGTAAAATTCTTGAAGAAAATCTGCTGCCCTCTGCCAGAAAGTTGTCAATGAGAAGAAGGTTTACCTTCCAACATGTCAATGACCCAAAGCACACAGCAAAAATGAGCACACAGTGGTTGGAGTAGAAAAAGATGAATGTGCTTGCATGGCCTAGTCAGAGCCCAGACTTAAACCCCATTGAAAATCTGTGGATTGGCTTGAAGACTGCAGTCCACAAACGGTCACCATCAAATGTAACTGAACTTGAGCAGTTCTGTAAAGAAGAGTGGGAAAATATTGCAAAGTCTAGATGTGCAAAGTTAGCAGAGATAAATCCCAACAGACTAAAGGCTGGAATTAAAGAAAAAGGTCGTTCAACAAAATACTAACATAAGGGGGTGATCCTATTTCCAACTCAGCTCCATTTTTTTTTTTTTTTAACTGTGTCTGTCTTAATTTCAGGCTGCAAAGCAACACAATGGGATTATTAGCGGAGTGATCCTTTTCTATACTCACTGTATATACACTATATTGTCAAAAGTATTGGAACGCCTGCCTTTGCAAGAGATGGGGGTGAGAACATGAACAGAGGGAGTGAGCGAAGGAGGAAAGTATCATTCCACTTGAATCTCAGCTATGGAAACTGTTTAACTGTTTTATTATTATAGTTGAAAAGGTATTAATGCATTAGTTCATATGGTAAACTGCACACTTCACCTTGTATGTGTTTTTTATCCTACTACAAGCCCTTTATTCTTTGTTTTATTTCCACTTACAGTACATTTCTAATTTAGTAGCAGCTTTGTGCTAATATATATATATATATATATATATATATATATATATATATATATATATATATATATATATATATATATTCTGCCTTTTTGATGTGACAACACTGAAGAAATGTCACTTTGCTACAATGTAAAGTAGTGAGTGTACAGCTTGTATAACAGTGTAAATTTCCTGTCCCCTCAAAATAAGTCAACACACAGCCATTAATGTCTAAACCGCTGGCAACAAAAGTGAGTACACCCCTAAGTGAAAATATCCAAATTGGGCCCAATTAGCCAATTTCCCTCCCCGGTGTCATGTGACTCATTAGAGTTACAAGGTCTCAGGTGTGAATGGGGAGCAGGTGTGTTAAATTTGGTGTTATCGCTCTCACTCTCTCATACTGGTCACTGGAAGTTCAACATGGCACCTCATGGCAAAGAACTCTGAAGATCTGAAAAAAAGAATTGTCACTCTACATAAAGATGGCCTAGGCTATAAGAAAATTGCCAAGACCCTGAAACTGAGCTGCAGCACGGTGGCCAAGACCATACAGCGGTTTAACAGGACAGGTTCCACTCAGAACAGGCCTCGACATGGTCAATCAAAGAAGTTAAATGCACGCACTCAGCGTCATATCCAGAGGTTGTCTTTGGGAAATAGACGTATGAGTGCTGCCAGCATTGCTTCAGATCATACACCGCACACTGCATCAAATTGGTCTGCATGGCTGTCGTCCCAGAAGGAAGCCTCTTCTAAAGATGATGCACATGGAAGCCTGCAAACAGTTTGCTGAAGACAAGCAGACTAAGGACATGGATTACTAAAACCATGTCCTGTGGTCTGATGAGACCAAGATAAACTTATTTGGTTCAGATGGTGTGAAGCGTGTGTGGTGGCAACCAGGTGAGGAGTACAAAGACAAGTGTGTCTTGTCTACAGTCAAGCATGGTGGTGGGAGTGTCATGGTCTGGGGCTGCATGAATGCTGCCGGCACTGGGGAGCTACAGTTCATTGAGGGAACCATGAATGCCAACATGTACTGTGACATACTGAAGCAGAGCATGATCCAACATGATAACGACCCCAAACACACCTCCAAGACGACCACTGCCTTGCTAAAGAAGCTGAGGGTAAAGGTGATGGATTGGCCAAGCATGTCTCCAGACCTAAACCCTATTGAGAATCTGTGGGACATCCTCAAACGGAAGGTGGAGGAGCGCAAGGTCTCTAACATCCACCAGCTCTGTGATGTCATTATGGAGGAGTGGAAGAGGACTCCAGTAGCAACCTGTGAAGCTCTGGTGACCTCCGTGCCCAAGTGGGTTAAGGCAGTGCTGGAAAATAATGGTGGCCACACAAACTATTGACACTTTGGGCCCAACTTGGACATTTTCACTTAGGGGTCTACTCACTTTTGTTGGCAGCGGTTTAGACATTAATGGCTGTGTGTTGAGTTATTTTGAGGGGACAGCAAATTTACACTGTTATACAAGCTGTACACTCACTACTTTACATTGTAGCAAAGTGTCATTTCTTCAGTGTTGTCACATGAAAAGATAGAATAAAATATTTACAAAAAATGTGAGGGGTGTACTTACTTTTGTGAGATACTGTGTAATATATATATATATATATATATATATATATATATATATATATATATATATATACACACACACACACACACACACACACACCATATATACATTATATACTGTATATATAATATCTAAGGGAAGGAAAACACTTTTTTATTATTATTGATTAAAAGAATATCTCTTTTTTGCTCCCTTTAGTTGCCTAACCTCACTCGTGACCCTGATACCAACTAGAGCCCTTTCAATTATCCTTGCTCTGGAGCAGCTTTTAAATAAATCGGAGGACCTCAGTATCATTTGTTGCTGTTTAACTTTTGTATGACTTGCCGCTTCTTCCAGAGGAGCCCAGGGGGTTCTCAGAATTCATTGTTCAGGAAGAATGGCACAGGCCAGGAGGCAGGTCACTGATCTCGCTGTTGGCAGGGCAGTGACTACAATAAAATGTCACCACAAAATTGGCTGTGTCCGCAAAATACATGTGATCCGGTGTTACTATTTAAAGAAGAATTCCAACTTGTACCATCAATCGAACACCAGAGACAAATATGCTGTTATCTGCAACTTTGAGACCATCTCTTCCATCTCAGCAGTGCAACGTCTTCTACAGCCGTGTTGTCTGAAGGAAACGTGTATAGTATATGCAATGGTCAGTCTATGATGAGTTCAGTATTTGGATAGATGTTGGAGTGTTAAACTCCCTGACAGTTTCTTCTATCTCTCGGGAATGGTATTGGTGGGATCTCTGAATGGAGATCTGGGCACCTGCTTTGTCAATTATGAAAGGTTTCAACCATCACTGCTGGATAAATTTTTATTGAAAATTATAGAGAATATAACAGGAGGAACTGGAAGAAACACACAAAGGTGGGCAGGAACACCCAAAAATTCAAGGTGGGCAGGAACAAAGTTGGGGATTGTCGGGGGTTCTCACTGTTGGAGCGTTCAAGACGCGTAAGAACCAAAGATTATTTAGCCCACCAGACTCTACCTATAACTGAAATATCACTTTTGGATAGACTTAGGCTTTGGACATGCTTTGTTAAAGCTCTCTGAACGCTAGTCAAAGCTGCTGTCACTAAATAAAATGGTTACAGTCCCCTTTACACCTTACTTTTGCTTGGTGCTTTGATGAGGCTTCGATTAGGCTTTGGTGGCGCTTTGATGGGCCTTTGATGGCATTTCAATGAGGCTTTGAGCGAGCTTTGCCATAGACTTCTATGGAGGCTTTGAAGATTCTTTGATGCCCCACTAAGGCGACATGGGGTATAATTATTGAAGCAAAGCTGAAACGAAGCCAAAGCAAAGCAAAAGCAAGGTGTAAACAATGACTGTAAGCTAACCATTTTATTTAATGAAAGGAGCTTAGACTCGGAGTTCATTCAGAGAGCTTTAACAAAGCGTGTCCGAAGCCTTGTTTTGAAGCAAGTGTAAACTAGCCGTTAATGTGTGTTGAAGCCAAAGCAAGTGTAACTGAGCCCTTACAGACCCTTAAATAAGAACACTTTGGTTCATTTTTGGGCATTACATGTATCTGTGCAGCTGCTCACCAAGTCCTATTCCATATGGTGTCTATAGTTTACACTGGTATTGGTTAACTAGGCTGAAAGACCACTATACTATACACTATATGACACGGAAAGGACTGACAGATTGATAGCTCTTTCTCGATTCTGTGGGTGGTGGTGCATGGTCGTTCTTAGTGGATGGTGCGATTTGTCTGGCTAATTCCAATAATGAACGAGACTCCTTCATGCTAACTAGTTACGTGACCCCCGGCTCCTGCTGCATAATGTTTGCCATTTCATGACTGCCTAATTTCTCAGCATCAGGTCATCTCAGTGCTGGTTTATGCATATTGAACGATCATCAAATGATTTTGATTACATCTGCAGCTTGTTACTATTGGCCCTGTGGCCCCTGCTACATCTACTGGCTATCAGTGACACATCTTGACAGCTGATTTTTCTCCCATTATTGTGCAATTTAGTGCCCCTTTTGGTATGATCGGATGAATGTCTGTGAGCCCGGGTTGTTTTTAATTGTTGTTCTTGACAACGTTGTCATGAATATTTTTAATATGGTGTGGAGAAGGTTTGGAAATGATATACTTTTGTATTAATAAAATTTAGATGCATACATATGCTATATCCATTTGGAGCCCCTTCTTGTCTGACCCCGGTTCTCTTACCTGGGTCACTACTTTTTTAGTATTTTATACACTACAGTATATTACCTAAATGGGGAGGGTGCAGATCTGCTGGGAGTAAAGATGGCCGAAAAGTTAGAGGGGTTTTTAAACTAGGTGACGGGTCCAGAGGTAGAGATAGTCAGCAATGAACATATTCTAGAGGGTAGTATTGGGGGCATTAGTGGTAGGTTGACTAAAGCACATAGACCCAAGGTAAGTATAGTAACAAGTCCTATTTGCAATCTCGGGAACACCCAATGAGAGGACAGTATGTGACCGGTCTAAACTACGTGGCATGTTCACCAATGCAAGGAGCTTGGCAGACAAGATGGGTGAACTAGAGATACTGTTGAACAAGGAGGATTTTTATTTTGTGGTAATTTCAGAGACCTGGTTCAACAGCTCTCATGATTAGCTGGGGTAGTCCCTTTATTGCAGGGATAGAGAGGATAAAAAAAGGGGGGGGGTATACCTATATATTAAGAATAATGTACAAGTGAATGTGAGAGATGACATCAATAAGGGAGCTAGGGAGGAGGTGGACTCCTTATGGGTAGAGCTTCAAAAGGATGAAGCTAAGGGGAAAATAATATTGGGAGTATGCTTTAGGCCCCCTAACCTGAGAGAGGAGGTGGAGATGGACCTCCTATCACAATTTGGATTAGCAGCAAGGATGGGAAGTGTTATCATAATGGGGGATTTTAATTATCCAGACATAGACTGGGCAGAGGGAAGCAAGCATTCGTCTTAGGCTCGCCAGTTCCTAAATGTCTTGCAGGACACTTTCATGGGTCAGATAGATGGTAGACGCACCAACTAGAAACAAGGCGTTACTAGATCTACTGATTACCAACAATACAGACGTGATCAGATGTGGAAATACGGAGTAATTTAGGAAACAGCGATCACGGGTCAATTGGCTTCAGTATAAATCTCACAAATAGGAAACACAAGGGGAACACAAAGACACTGAATTTCAAAAGAGCTAACTTTCCTAAACTACGAACCTTGCTAGAAGATATAAATTGGGATAAAATCTTAGAAACAATATTAAATAAGGGCATTCGCCAGTGCATCCCATTGGGAAATAAATTTAAAAGAGCGAACAAAAGTCCTGGATGGCTTAACTCTAATGTAAAAATGCATATAAAAGCAAAGGAGAAGGCCTTCAAAAAATACAAGGCTGAGGGATCATCATCAGCATTCAGACTTTACAAAGAATGTAACAAGATATGTAAGGGTGCAATTAGGGTGGCTAAGTTAGAAGGCAAAAGACACATAGCGGAGGAGAGCAAAAAAAAAATCCCAAGAAATTCTTTAACTACCGTATTTATCGGCGTATAACACGCGCCGGCATAGAACACGCACCCCAAGTTTAGGAGAGAATTTTAAGGAAAAAAAATTTTTAGGAGGGAAGTTTAAGGAAAAAAACTTACATTAAAATGCCCATCAATGCAGCCTTTTCAGTGTCAGTGCAGCCTTGCCCCAGTGCAGTCTTGTCAGTGCAGCCTTGTCAGTGCAGCTTTGCCCCAGTGCAGCCTTGTCAGTGCAGCTTTGCCCCAGTGCGGCCTTGTCAGTGCAGCTTTGCCCCAGTGCAGCCTTGCCTCAGTGCAGCTTTGCCCCAGTGCAGCTTTGCCCCAGTGCAGCCTTGCCCCAGTGCAGCCTTGCCTCAGTGCAGCCTTGCCTCAGTGCAGCTTTGCCCCAGTGCAGCCTTGCCCCAGTGCAGCTTCGTTAGTGCAGGTCTGCCCCAGTCCAGCCATGTCAGTGCAGCTTTGTGCACTCGGTGTAGATTCAAAAAATGGCGCCGAGACTGCAGGGAGCCGAGATACACATACCCCATACCCGGCGCGGAAAAAAGCCGAGAACACTCGGGTATGTGTATCTCGGATCCGACAAGAGCCGAGATACACATACCCGAGTGTTCTCGGCTTTTTTCGCCGCCGCTCACAGTCACGCCCAGTCCCGCCCTATGATGGACATAACACAGGTCCAGGGGCGGGACTGGGCGTGACGGCGGCGCCGGAAAAAGCCGAGAACACTCGGGTATGTGTATCTCGGCTCCCTGCAGTCTCGGCGCCATTTTTGAATCTACCCACGGCTGTGTATGTCGGCGGCGACCGCGGCAATTGCCGTGATCGCTCCGATGACACAGAAATCGGCGGGGATCAGCCTATAACACGCACCCACGATTTTCCCCTGATTTTCAGGGGAAAAAAGTGCGTGTTATATGCAGATAAATACGGTATATAAACAGTAAAAAAGGGAGGACAGACCATATTGGCCCATAAAGAATGAGGAAGGACATCTGGTTACAAAGGATGGGGAGATGGTAAAGGTTTTGAATTTATTCTTCTTCTCAGTCTTCACGAGGGAATCGGGGGGGTTAAGTAACCAAAACTGCAGTGTTTATCCTCATGACACAACAAAGGAAGCACCGTCGTGGCTAAAAGAGGACAGAATTAGAAATAGACTTGGGAAACTTAACATTAATAAATCACCGGGACCAGATGGCTTGCACCCGAGGGTCCTTAGGGAACTCAGTCAAGTAATTGCCAGACCATTGTTCCTAATTCTTACTGACAGTCTATTGACTGGAATGGTACCAGCTGATTGGAGAAAAGCCAATGTAGCACCAATATTTAAAAAAGGGCCAAAATACATCCCTGGGAATTACAGACCAGTTAGCCTAACATCAATAGTATGTAAATTCTTGAAGGGGATGATAAGGAACTATATACAAGATTTTAGTAATGAAAATGGTATCATTAGCACTAATCAGCATGGATTCATGAAGAATCGTTCTTGCCAAACCAATCTATTAACCTTCTAGGAGGAGGTGAGTTGCCATCTAGATAAAGGAAGGCCTGTAGATGTGATGTATCTGGATTTTGCAAAAGCATTTGACACAGTTCCCCATAAACCTTTACTGTACAAAATAAGGTTCGTTGGCATGGACCATAGGGTGAGTACATGGATTGAAAACTGGCTACAAGGGCAGAGGGTGGTGATAAATGGGTGAGTTCAGAGGGTGGTGATAAATGGGGAGTACTCGCCATGGTCAGGGGTGGGAAGTGGGGTCCCCCAGGGTTCTGTGCTGGGACCAATCCTGTTTAATTTGTTCATAAACGACCTGGAGGATGGGATAAACAGTTCAATCTCTGTATTTGCAGACGATACTAAGCTAAGCAGGGCAATAACTTCTCCGCAGGATGTGGAAACCTTGCAAAAAGATCTGAACAAATTAATGGGGAGGGCAACTACATGGCAAATGAGATTTAATGTAGAAAAATGTAAAATAATGCATTTGGGTGGCAAAAATATAAATGCAATCTACTCACTAGGGCAGGGATATGCAATTAGTGGACCTGCAGCTGTTGCAAAACTACAAGTCCCATCATGCCTCTGGGTGTCATGCTTGTGGCTGTCAGAGTCTTGCTATGCCTCATGGGACTTGTAGTTCTGCAACAGCTGGAGGTCCGCTAATTGCATATCCCTGCACTAGGGGGTGAACCTCTGGGGGAATCTGGAATGGAAAAGGACCTGGGGGTCCTAGTAGACGACAGGCTCAGCAATGGCATGCAATGCCAAGCTGCTGCTAACAAAGCAAACAGAATATTGGCATTAAAAAGGGGATCAACTCCAGAGATAAAACGATAATTCTCCTGCTCCACAAGACTCTGGTCTGGCCGCACCTGGAGTATGCTGTCCAGTTCTGGGCACCAGTCCTCAGGAAAGACGTACTGGAAATGAAGCGAGTACAAAGAAGGGCAACAAAGCTAATAAAGGGTCTGAAGGATCTTAGTTATGAGGAAAGATTACGAGCACTGAACTTATTCTTTCTGGAGAAGAGACGCTTGAGAGGGGAAATGATTTCAATCTACAAATACTGTACTGGTGACCCCACAATAGGGATAAAACTTTTTCATGGAAGGGAGTTTAACAAGACTCGTGGCCACTCACTAAAATTAGAAGAAAAGAGGATTAACCATAAACTGCGTAGAGGGTTCTTTACTGTAAGAGCGGCAAGGATGTGGAATTCCCTTCCACAGGCGGTGCTCTCAGCGGGGAGCATCGATAGTTTCAAAAAACTATTAGATAAGCACCTGAACGACCGCAACATACAGGGATATACAATGTAATAATGACATATAATCACACACATAGGTTGGACTTGATTGACTTGTGTCTTTTTTCAACCTCACCTATTATGATAAGGGACTATATACAAGATTTTAGTAATAAGAATGATTTCATTAGCAGTAATCAGCATGGATTCATGAAGAATTGTTCTTGCCAAACCAATCTATTAACCTTCTAGGAGGAGGTGAGTTGCCATCTAGATAAAGGAAGGCCCGTAGACGTGGTGTATCTGGATTTTGCAAAAGCATTTGACACAGTTCCCCATAAACGTTTACTGTACAAAATAAGGTGCGTTGGCATGGACCATAGGATGAGTACATGGATTGAAAACTGGCTACAAGGGCGTGTTCAGAGGGTGGTGATAAATGGGGAGTACTCAGAATGGTCAGGGGTGGGTAGTGGGGTTCCCCAGGGTTCTGTGCTGGGACCAATCCTATTTAATTTGTTCATAAACGACCTGGAGGATGGGATAAACAGTTCAATCTCTGTATTTGCAGACGATACTAAGCTAAGCAGGGCAATAACTTCTCTGCAGGATGTGGAAATCTTGCAAAAAGACCTGAACAAATTAACCACTTCAGCCCCGGAAGGTTTTACCCCCTTCCTGACCAGAGCACTTTTTACAATTCGGCACTGCGTCGCTTTAACTGCTAATTGCGCGGTCATGCAATGCTGTACCCAAACGAAATTTGCGTCCTTTTCTTCCCACAAATAGAGCTTTCTTTTGATGGTATTTGATCACCTCTGCCGTTTTTATTTTTTGCGCTATACACGGAAAAAGACCGAAAATTTTGAAAAAAAAATGATATTTTCTACTTTTTGTTCTAAAAAAAATCCAATAAACTCAATTTTAGTCATACATTTAGGCCAAAATGTATTCGGCCACATGTCTTTGGTAAAAAAAATGTCAATAAGTGTATATTTATTGGTTTGCGCAAAAGTTATAGCGTCTACAAACTAGGGTACATTTTCTGGAATTTACACAGCCTTTAATTTATGACTGCCTATGTCGTTTCTTGAGGTGCTAAAATGGCAGGGCAGTACAAAACCCCCACAAATGACCCCATTTTGGAAAGTAGACACCCCAAGGAATTTGCTGAGAGGCATGTTGAGCCCATTGAATATTCATTTTTTTTGTCCCAAGTGATTGAATAATGACAAAAAAAAAAAAAAAAAATTACAAAAAGTTGTCACTAAATGATATATTGCTCACACAGGCCATGGGCATATGTGGAATTGCACCCCAAAATACATTTAGCTGCTTCTCCTGAGTACGGGGATACCACATGTGTGGGACTTTTTGGGAGCCTAGCCGCGTACGGGGCCCCGAAAACCAATCACCTCCTTCAGGATTTCTAAGGGCGTACATTTTTGATTTTACTCCTCACTACCTATCACAGTTTTGAAGGCCATAAAATGCCCAGATGACATAAAACCCCCCCAAATGACCCCATTTTGGAAAGTAGACACCCCAAGCTATTTGCTTTGAGGCATGTTGAGTCCATGGAATGTTTTATATTTTGACACAAGTTGCGGGAAAGTGACAAATTTTTTTTTTTTTTTTTTTTTTTGCACAAAGTTGTCACTAAATGATATATTGCTCACACAGGCCATGGGCATATGTGGAATTGCACCCCAAAATACATTTAGCTGCTTCTCCTGAGTATGGGGATACCACATGTGTGGGACTTTTTGGGAGCCTAGCCGCGTACAGGACCCCGAAAACCAATCACCGCCTTCAGGATTTCTAAGGGCGTACATTTTTGATTTTACTCCTCACTGCCTATCACAGTTTCGGAGGCCATGGAATGCCCAGGTGGCACAAACCCCCCCCCAAATGACCCCATTTTGGAAAGTAGACACCCCAAGCTATTTTCTGAGAGGCATGGTGAGTATTTTGCAGCTCTCATTTGTTTTTGAAAATAAAGAAAGACGAGAAAAAAAATTTTTTTTTTTCTTTTTTCAATTTTCAAAACTTTGTGACAAAAAGTGAGGTCTGCAAAATACTCACTATACCTCTCATCAAATAGCTTGGGGTGTCTACTTTCCAAAATGGGGTCATTTGGGGGGGTTTTGTGCCACCTGGGCATTCCATGGCCTCCGAAACTGTGATAGGCGGTGAAGAGTGAAATCAAAAATTTACGGCCTTAGAAAGCCTGAAGGCGGTGCTTGGTTTTCGGGGTCCCGTACGCGGCTAGGCTCCCAAAAAGTCTCACACATGTGGTATCCCCGTACTCAGGAGAAGCAGCAGATTGTATTTTGGGGTGTAATTCCACATATTCCCATGGCATGTTTGAGCAATATATCATTTAGTGACAACTTTGCGCAAAAAAAAATAAAAAAAATAAAAAATTGTCTCTTTCCCGCAACTTGTGTCACAATATAAATTATTCCATGGACTCAACATGACTCTCAGCAAATAGCTTGGGGTGTCTACTTTCCAAAATGGGGTCATTTGGGGGGGGTTTGAACTGTCCTGGCATTTTATGCACAACATCTAGAAGCTTATGTCACACATCACCCACTCTTCTAACCACTTGAAGACAAAGCCCTTTCTGACACTTATTGTTTACATAAAAAAATAATTTTTTTTTAAAAGAAAATTACTTTGAACCCCCAAACATTATATATATTTTTTAAAGCAAATGCCCTACAGATTAAAATGGTGGGTGTTTCATTTTTTTTTTTTCACACAGTATTTGCGCAGCGATTTTTCAAACGCATTTTTAAGGGGAAAAAACACACTTTTTTACATTTTAATGCACTAAAACACACTATATTGCCCAAATGTTTGATGAAATAAAAAAGATGATCTTAGGCCGAGTACATGGATACCAAACATGACATGCTTTAAAATTGCGCACAAACGTGCAGTGGCGACAAACTAAATACATTTTTAAAAGCCTTTAAAAGCCTTTACAGGTTACCACTTTAGATTTACAGAGGAGGTCTACTGCTAAAATTACTGCCCTCGATCTGGTCTTCGCGGTGATACCTCACATGCATGGTGCAATTGCTGTTTACATTTGACGCCAGACCGACGCTTGCGTTCGCCTTAGCGCGAGAGCAGGGGGGACAGGGGTGCTTTTTTTTTTTTTTTTTTTCTTTATTATTATTATTTTTTTATCTTATTTTTAAACTGTTCCTTTCATTTTTTTTTTTTAAATCATTTTTATTGTTATCTCAGGGAATGTAAATATCCCCTATCATAGCAATAGGTAGTGACAGGTACTCTTTTTTGCAAAAATTGGGGTCTATTAGACCCTAGATTTCTCCTCTGCCCTCAAAGCATCTGACCACACCAAGATCGGTGTGATAAAATGCTTTCCCAATTTCACAATGGCGCTATTTACATCCAGCGAAATCTAAGTCATAAAATGCTCGTAGCTTCCGGTTTCTTAGGCCATAGAGATGTTTGGAGCCACTCTGGTCTCTGATCAGCTCTATGGTCAGCTGACTAAATCACCGGCTGCATTTTCAGGTTCCCTGTTGAGACAGGAGAGCCAGAGAAAAACACGGAAGACGTTGGGGGGGGGGGGCATTCCCTCCCACTGCTTGTAAAAGCAGTCTAGAGGCTAATTAACCGCTAGGATTGCTTTTACATGAAAGCTGACCGCTGGCTGAAAAGAATGATACCAAGATGATACCTAAACCTGCAGGCATCATTCTGGTATAACCACTCAAAGTCGTGAATGGCGTACCTGAAGACAAAAAAATGGTTGACAATAAAGCACAGTAAACGGTAAGGTATAAAAAATTGCATACCTGAAAAGCAAACATGATAAAACATAATAACAATAAAACATTGCAGAATAGAATACAGTAAAAAAGAGCAGAACAATAGAGAGAATAGAGAGAGAGAGAACAATAAAACGCCAACTATTTTTTTTTTATTTTATATTTTTGTATGTTTTTTTTTTTTTTTTTTTTTACACTTTTTTTTGTAACTAACTTTTATAACGGTAACCGGTTCCAGGTTCGGGTCTCTCAAAATGCGATGGCATCTTGGGAGACCCTGTGAAAGTGTGCCTAGTCTGTGCAATGCTGTACCCTACGCTAATACTCAACTAGTGAATGGTAGCGTTCAAAACATTCACCAATGCAAAGACCAGGATTGTCAGGACAGGAGGGACAATAATAGCGAGTGTCACGCCTATATCCGCACTTGCTGCAGACACAACATCTATTTTGGGGGGGTTTGCTGGGTAGGGGTACTCGGGAGGACATAAAAATGCCTCTCATGCAGCCGACTGCATTTGGTTGGGGATGTGAATGGGGGAAGTACGGGCGCTTCAGAAGTGGTGGGTTCCCAATTAGGATTGGCGTATGCAGCAGGAAGGGCACTATGGGCACGACAGGCCTGTTTGTCTTTTTGGTGGCAGCGGGACACTACTTGTGCTTGCCACCTCACCAGCTTGAACTGCACTTATGGGACTCGCCACGTCACCACGTGTTACTGCAGTGCTGGTTTGACTACAACCGGGGTGTACTAGGCCGCTGGCGCTTGCCAGTTCACCAAAACGCTACCAAAAAACTGTTAGCGATTGCAGGGATCAGGCCTGACTCTGCGAACGCTGCAGTTATGCGTTTAGTGTTTTGTAAGTGACAGTGATCGATCGATACTGCACTTGGGTGGGCTGGGCCGGGCGGAGGGGCAAAACGCAGGTGCTAGCAGGTATCTGGGCTGATCCCGCTAACACTGCGTTTGTGGGAACCCTAAACTGCTGGTGATGCTAGTATAGATCTGATCAGATCAGATATTGATCCGATCAGATACTATACCACTAAGGGAGGCGTATGCTGCGTGCGTGAGTGTTAGCGGTACTGGCGCTAATCTGACGCTGCCTGGGGCCGGTGCTTGCCAGTTCACCAAAACGCTACCAAAAAAACTGTTAGCGATCGCAGGGATCAGGCCTGACTCTGCGAACGCTGCAGTTATGCGTTTAGTGTTTTGTAAGTGACAGTGATCGATCGATACTGCACTTGGGTGGGCTGGGCTGGGCCGGGCGGAGGGGCAAAACGCAGGTGCTAGCAGGTTTCTGGGCTGATCCCGCTAACACTGCGTTTTCGGGAACCCTAAACTGCTGGGGACGCTAGTATAGATCTGATCGGATCAGATATTGATCCGTTCAGATACTATACCACTAAGGGAGGTGTATGCTGCGTGCGTGGGTGTTAGCGGTACTGACGCTAATCTGACGCTGCCTGGGGCGACGCATATCACCGCCGGGCGATCAGGGGGCTAAACCTTTATTCGGTAATAAACGGCGGGTGCCCTGACACTATAAAAAATAAACAAACTAACCAGCGTCACCCGTAATGGTTATACGGTGATCAGTGGTGAAAGGGTTAACTAGGGGGCAATCAAGGGGTTAAAACATTTATTAGATAGTATATGGGGGTCCCTGTCGCTATAAAACGCTGACGGCGAACCTAAATATTTACGTCCCTAACTACCGTCACCAGCGACACTAATACAGCGATCAGAAAAATGATCGCTTAGCAACACTGGTGACAGGGGGTGATCAAGGGGTTAAAACTTTATTAGGGGGTTAGGGGGGTATCCTAGACCTAAAGGGGGCCTAACACTCACTACCCTAACACACTAACTGTCACAAACTGACACTATGCAGTAATCAGAAAAAAAAAAAAAAAAAAAAACCTGCTTGGTGTCAGTTTGTGACAGGGGGGGGGGTGATTGGGGGGGGATCGGGGGGCGATCGGGGGGGGGATCGGGGGTGTAATGTGTGCCTGGCATGTTCTACTGTGTGTGTGTGTGTTGTGCACTCACAGTTCAGTCTTCTCTCCTCGGCCCGGAACGGAAAATACCGAGCCGAGGAGAGATGACATCATTTCCTCTGCCTCTGTGTACAATACAGAGGCAGGGAAATGATCCCATTGGCTGGGAGCGATCGCGAGGGGGGGGCCACGAACGGATGGCCTCCCCCTCACCACCGATCGCCGGGGGACATTTGCCGACCGCCGCAGGCACCGGGGGGGGGTCCGATTGGACCCCCCACCCGCGGGCAGGCAGGGACGTACAGGTAAGCCCTTTTGCCTGCCCGTGCCGCTCTGTCGACGTACATCGTCGTGTGGCGGTCGGCAAGTGGTTAATAGGGTGGGCGACTACATGGCAAATGAGGTTCAATGTAGAAAAATGTAAAATAATGCATTTGGGTGGCAAAAATATGAATGCAATCTATACACTGGGGGGAGAACCTCTGGGGGAATCTAGGATGGAAAAGGACCTGGGGGTCCTAGTAGATGATAGGCTCAGCAATGGCATGCAAAGCTAAGCTGCTGCTAATAAAGCAAACAGAATATTGGCATTAAAAAGGGGATCAACTCCAGAGATAAAACGATAATTCTCCCGCTCTACAAGACTCTGGTCCGGCCGCACCTGGAGTATGCGGTCCAGTTCTGGGCACCAGTCCTCAGGAAGGATGTACTGGAAATGGAGCGAGTACAAAGAAGGGCAACAAAGCTAATAAAGGGTCTGGAGGATCTTAGTTATGAGGAAAGGTTGCGAGCGCTGAACTTATTCTCTCTGGAGAAGAGACGCTTGAGAGGGGATATGATTTCAATTTACAAATATTGTACTGGTGACCCCACAATAGGGATAAAACTTTTTCGCAGAAGAGAGTTTAATAAGACTCGTGGCCACTCATTACAATTAGAAGAAAAGAGGTTTAACCTTAAACTACGTAGAGGGTTCTTTACTGTAAGAACGGTAAGGATGTGGAATTCCCTTCCACAGGCGGTGGTCTCAGCGGGGAGCATTGATAGCTTCAAGAAACTATTAGATAATCACCTGAATGACCGCAATATACAGGGATATGTAATGTAATACTGACACATAATCACACACATAGGTTGGACTTGATGGACTTGTGTCTTTTTTCAACCTCACCTACTATGTAACTATGTAACTATGTAACTATGTAAAAGTATTGTGACGCCCGCCTTTACACCCACATGAACTTTAATGGCATCCCAGTCTTAGTCCGTAGGGTTCAATATTGAGTTGGCCCACCCTTTGCAGCTATAACAGCTTCAACTCTTCTGGGAAGGCCGTCCACAAGGTTTAGGAGGGTGTCTATGGGAATGTTTGACCATTCTTCCAGAAGCACATTTGTGAGGTCAGGCTCTGATGTTGGACGATAAGGCCTGGCTCGCAGTCTCCACTCCAATTCATCCCAAAGGTGTTCTATCAGGTTGAGGTCAGGACTCTGTGCAGGCCAGTCAAGTTCCTCCACCCCAAACTCGCTCACCCATGTCTTTATGGACCTTGCTTTGTGCACTGGTGTGCAGTCATGTTGGAACAGCAAGGGGCCATCCCCAAACTGTTCCCACAAAGTTGGGAGCATAAAATTGTCCAAAATGTCTTGGTATTCTGACACCTTAAGTATTCCCTTCACTGGAACTAAGGGGCCAAGCCCAAACTCTAAAAAACAACCCCCACACCATAATCCCCCCTCTTTAGTTGGAGTGCCATCATCCATTATATTGTGTACAATTGCATATCGGTATATGAAACACAATGATCAATAAATTTGAACAGCAAGCATATAATAATGTACAAATTACTGAAAAAAAAAATTCAGGTAATTACTTCTCTGATAATTAAAATTTACTGAAACAATGTATGATTTACTTTTATTTTTAACCATTTGCCAAAGTAACATTTGATATATTATCTTGCGTGTGATTTATGCTAAATTTTTAATTATTTCCACTAATCTGCTTTAGTGATCTATTGAAAGGACTGTAAAAAAAAGAAATACTTTTCAGCTCTGTCTAATCGTCTTGCTGGGTTTATTTGTCATTTGACTGTGTTAATAAACATTTGTTGAGCGGTGTCAAAATATTTGAAGTGGTTGTAACCATGTAATTAGCCGACTAGAACATAACAGCAAATCCATTCAGATCAGAGGTAATAAAATAATATTTCACTGCCGCAAAGACCTAATATTTGTGGCTTTTGGCAAACGGCAAATAGACACACCACATTTAAACATGTTCTAATTAGTTCCCGTATTGATTGAAGAGATAATTTCTGTAATTAGGATCTGATAGAATTTTTCTCCGACATGTTTTGTTTTCTGGATTGAGAATGACAGCTGGGACGGAAAGCTTTTCCTCGAATTCCTAACTATTTTAATTGAAACAATAAAATATTAGGGGGGGGGGGGGGATTGTAAAAGGATTATTTCATGTTATTTAAAAAATAATACCTTTTATTTTAACCGCTTCAGCCCCGGAGGATTTTACCCCCTTTCCTGCGTAGAGCACTTTTTGCGATTCGGCGCTGCGTCGCTTTAACTGACAATTGCGCGGTCGTGCGACATTACACCAAAGCAAAATTGGCGTCCTTTCTTTCCTACAAATAGAGCTTTCTTTTGGTGGTATTTTATCACCTCTGCGATTTTAATTTATTGCGCTATAAACAAAAAAAGAGCGACAATTTTGAAAAAAAAGCAATATTTTTTACGTTTTGCTATAATAAATATCCCCAAAAATATATAAAAAAACTAATTTCAAATTAAAAAAAACAAATTTCTTCATCAGTTTAGGCCGATATGTATTCTTCTACATATTTTTGGTAAAAAAATAAATAAATTGCAATAAGCATATATTGATTTGTTTGCGCAGAAGTTATAGCGTCTACAAAATAGGGGATAGTTTTATGGCATTTTTATTTTTTTTAAATTAGTAATGCCGGCGATCTGCGATTTTTATCATCTGCGACTTTATGGCGGTCACATCGGACACTTTTGACACTATTTTGGGACCATTGCACTGATTACTGTGTAAATGGCACTGGCAGGGAAGGGGTTAAACACTAGGGGGCGATCAAGGGGTTAAGTGTGTCCTAGGGAGTGATTCTAACTGTAGGGGGGAGGGGCTTCGGCTCACATGGCAGCGATCACTGCTCCCAAAGACAGGGAGCAGTAGATCTCTGTCATGTCACTAGGCAGAACGGGGAAATGCCTTGTTTACATAGGCATCTCCCCGTTCTGCGGCTCCGTGACATGATCTCCGGGACACCGGCAGACATCGAGTCTGCGGGTCCCGCGGGCACGGTCACGCTGTACGCGGCAGGTGCACCCGCTAGCCCCACCAATTAAAGTGGACGTACAGGTACGCCCATTTGCCCACCGCTGCCATTGTGCCGACGTATATCGGCGTGCGCCGGTCGGCAAGTGGTTAAGAAATAAGCTATGACAACTGCCAAAAATTCAAAGAATGGAAATTATGACAGCAGTTTGGTGTGCGGAAATTTAATTTCCTGCTTGTGTGATTGGCTCATTCGATTTTCTAAACATCTGCACAAGGCTTGAATTAAAATCTCAGACATTGCCCGCACTAGTCTGAGTTTTTCATCGAATCGATTAATTTCATCGAATTAATATTCAAACAAATTTTTTGTTATTTGGAGATTCGAATATATCCGAAAACCTGACGTAGGCTGGGTTTTCCACATCAAATTCGCAATAGCAGGAGATTGTCACCGTCTCTCTATGGAGCCGGTTTCACATATCTCCCTGCTGCGTCTCCAGTGAGAAGGAGCACAGGAGCCCTGTGCATCTTTTGGTCAGTTTCAGGTCCGAATTCAGCCAAAAAATTCTGAAATCGGACCTGAAACGGTAAATGGGGACACACCGGACCCCTGCTGTGAGCCGCATGCAAAGATAGTGTGAATCCAGCCTCAGAGTATAAACAAAGTTTACCGAATGCTCTGAGTAACTAAACAAAATTCGTCCGAAATTCAAACTGAAATTCGAATCGAGTTTTACATCGAATTCCACATTTCTGAGATCAAAGGCATTTCAGACCATTTCAAAATACTGCGGTTTTTGTTAAGCCAAAAGGTGATTTAACCACTTGCCAACCAGACGCCTACGTTATACGGCGGCAGGTCGTAGACATGTGCGATTAGTTTTGTACGAATCGAAAATTCGTACGAATTTCTGTAAATTCGTACATTCGGGATGATCCAAAATACGAATTGCCCTGCTTCCGAATTTTTTACGAAATTTCGTTTTCGAATTTCAGATCCAAATTCCGTTACAACGGAAACGCGACTGGTGTTTTGTTGACCAATCAGAGGTTTTGTTTCTGCTGCTGACTGAGGGTTGGGAAAATGACCTTTGTTAATATGGGATCGGGAGACTGGTACTGGTAGTCGATGGGAGATTCAGAATCGGACAAAATAAGAATGTTTGTTAATTACGATTATTCGTTATGATGAAGTTAAAAACCCAGGAAGTCAGCACAGCACAGGGATGGTGGGGGCCCCTCATAATGAGCACAGCACAGGGATGGGGGGAGCCCCTCATAATGAGCACAGCACAGGGATGGTGGGGGCCCCTCATAATGAGCACAGCACAGGGATGGGGGGAGCCCCTCATAATGAGCACAGCACAGGGATGGGAGGAGCCCCTCATAATGAGCACAGCACAGGGATGGTGGGAGCCCCTCATAATGAGCACAGCACAGGGATGGTGGGGGCCCCTCATAATGAGCACAGCACAGGGATGGTGGGGGCCCCTCATAATGAGCACAGCACAGGGATGGGGGGAGCCCCTCATAATGAGCACAGCACAGGGATGGTGGGGGCCCCTCATAATGAGCACAGCACAGGGATGGTGGGGGCCCCTCATAATGAGCACAGCACAGGGATGGGGGGAGCCCCTCATAATGAGCACAGCACAGGGATGGTGGGAGCCCCTCATAATGATAAATTCATCATAACGAACATTCGTAATTGTTACAAAAAGTTAACGAACCTTACGAAAATTCGTATTTTGTACGAATCCAAATTGAATTTTGGACACGAATTACGAAATACAAATTAACGGCTAATACGAAACGGAATGGAACGAAACAAAACAAATTTATTAGAGGCGCACATGTCTAGCAGGTTGGCACGTTCCCGCAAATCGTCGTAGGTGTAGGTTGGCTCCTTTAAAGGAGCCGTAGCAGGCGGGTACGCCAGCTGTACGGCGGGGGACCCGATGCACGTGGCTGTCGGCCGCAATGTCCTCCGGCCACCCGCGATCACGGGAACGAGAGCCAGAACAGGGATCTGTCAATGTAAAACAGACAGATCCCCGTTCTGACAGGGAAGGAGAGAGAGATCTGCTGTTCCTAGTGATTAGGAACAGCGATTTCCTCCTCCAGTCAGCCCAGCCCCCCGTTACAGTTAGAAACATCTCCCAGGAAACACTTAACTCCTTGATCGCCCCCTAGAGTTAACCCCTTCTCTGCCAGTGTCATTTATACAGTAATCAGTGCATTTTTATAGCACTGATCGCTGTATAAATGTCAATGGTCCCAAAAAAGTGTCAAGTGTCCGATCTGTCCGCTGGAATGTTGATGTTGCAGTCCCGCTAAAAATTGCAGATCACTGCCATTACTAGTAAAAAAAAAAAAAATCAATATACGCTTATTGTGATGTATTTTTTTTTTTTACCAAAAAATATGTAGAAGAATACATATCGGCCTAAACTAATTTGGGATATTTTTTATAGCAAAATTAAAAATATTCGTTTTTTTTTTTTAAATTGTCATAGTTACATAGTTAGTCAGGTTGAAAAAAGACACAAGTCCATCCAGTTCAACCATAAAAAAATAAATAAATAAATAAAATAAAAAATATCATACAATCCCATATACCCAATCCTATACCCACAGTTGATCCAGAGAGGGTTTT
The DNA here is from genome assembly GCA_037952925.1 of Lithobates clamitans. Classification (NCBI taxonomy): domain Eukaryota; kingdom Metazoa; phylum Chordata; class Amphibia; order Anura; family Ranidae; genus Lithobates; species Lithobates clamitans. The sequence continues at coordinate 825,668 of JBBGZY010002175.1, read as the reverse complement.
TTTGTTCATAGCGCAAAAAAATAAAAACCGCAGAGGTGATCAAATACCACCAAAAGAAAGCTCTATTTGTGGGGAAAAAAAGGACGTCAATTTTGTTCGGGTACAACGTCGCACGACCGCGCAATTGTCAGTTAAATCGCCGCAGTGCCGTATTGCAAAAAAATGGCCTGGTTAAGGGGGGCAAATCCTTAAAGAGCCATTGTAACCATTCGGAGAAGATTTTTCTTTTCTTTGCTCACTTTGCCGCATTCGAATAAAAGAAAAAATATAACATTTTCATTTCGGCCGATTCGAAATTTATCAAATTTGAACGTTTAGAATCGAAAAAAAAAATCGTTGAATTCGAAGAAAATTAGAAAAAAGACAAAACAAATTCCGAATACGAATCCCGGATATGAATTGAGCGAATCAGCCAAATTGAACAAAACGAAATAACTAGATTAACGAATCGAAACAAAACTATTTTTTTCGTCATGCACATGTCTATGGGTGAGATACTATTTACAGAGAAGTTCCTCCCCCCTCCAAAAATGAAAAGTCATCAGCTACAAATACTGTAGCTACTAACTAGTACTATTAGGGGACTTACTTGTCCAGGCACCCAGCGGTGTCCTCACCCCAGTAGATTCTTGATTCGGGTTTTGGGTTCTGGCGCCGCCATGTTAGCTAAGGGAGATCAGCAGTGAAGCCTTGCGGTTTCCTACTATGCATGCGCGGATTGCACTGTGCTGTGTGAATGGGCCAACTGTGGAGGGGGGGCCCTTTCTTGATCACTTCACTGGGATGAACTGAGCCAGAAGTGGGAGCGGGACCTGTCAAAACCAGGTACCGGCTCCCCCATCCCCACAAAAAGCAGAGGGGAGGGAGGTTAGACAAGCGGAGCTTCCATTTTTGGGTGGAGCTCTGCTTTGGCACTAACTATTTAAAGTGATTCTATACTCATTTTTTTTTTTCAGTTAAAATAACAGACTTCCCTGGTCTGTGCAATGGTTTTACACAAAGAAGCCCCGATCCTCCTCTTTTTGTGTCCCCTGCTGGCATTCCTGGCTCCTCCCCCCTGGCGAGTGTCCCCAAAGCAAGCCATTTTGGGGGCACTTGTGCGGGCTCACCCCCCCTCCCCCGAGCCTCGCTGTCTGTATCTATTGACATAGGCAGTGGGACTAAGCCCTGCCCCTATCACTGGCTGTGATTGACATCAATGGGTAATGGCTCCTGCTGCTGTGTCTGAGCCAATGAGGGAGAGAGCGGAGAGAGCTTCTGCTCTTGCATATCCTTGGATCAAGATCAGGCTCTAATAAGTATGGGGGGGGGCTGCATCCAGAAGGTGTTTTACCTTAACCACTTGCCGACTGCTGCACGCCGATATGCGTCAGCACAATGGCAATGGTGGGCAAATGGGTGTACCTGTACGCCCCCTTTAGTTGGTGGGGCTAGCGGGCGCACCCGCCGCGTACAGTGTGACCGTGCCCGCAGGACCCGGCGATCGTGTCCCGCGGGTTCCCACTTCCGTAATCCTCATCTAGGCAAGGATAATGTCGCTTGTCCCTGCCTGCAGCCACCTGGGACACATTACTGTCCCATGAGGACCACCTTGACAAAGAGTGTGGGGCCCCTGAAACGCGTAGCGGGCTGCCTTTCCAATTTGACCTTAACAGTACCTGTCGGGTACACAAGGGAGTATTGAGACACTGCTGGCTTCCCTCTATTGATGTGGGTCTGGTCTCACTGGAGCAGCTCCCCTGCTGTCTTTCCATCCACTGCACCGTGTTCCCCTCATGCTCACCCTGGCTGGTATATAGTCATTTGACATGTAGGTGTGTTATTTAATTATGGCCACAAGATGGCGCTGACAATCATAGTAAATTAGTATTTAATTCCAATAATCATCAGCTCCACGTATTGTCCATAATACAATATTTTCCTGATCCACGCTGTTCTGTATAAACATTCAACCTGTAGAGAAAATAGCCTGGTAACATTCAAATGTTGCCCCCATTTGCACAGAATGAATGTACATTCAGGTTCACAGGATTAATAGCACTGCAAATGTTTTCATATATACACCCTTAAATCTCTACTGCAATAAATGTTTGATATCTGTCTGCTAGCAAACTTGTTAGCATTCCCAACTCTGTGTACAATCTTGCCATTCTTTGCAACCGGGAAAATCTCATGTACATACATAGGAGTTACGCCACACCAGGATGGCCAGCCAGGATTGTTGGAGACCCAGAAAAAGACCAGGTGAAGATAGAAGTGCCACCAAGGGAACTTGCATTTCTTGAGGGTAGGCAGTTACTGCAGGTTTGGTCCCCACTTTAAGGAAATTAGTGAAGCAGCCAGATGAGTATTTAGAGAACTGAAGCAAGTGGGACCTTCCAATGCCTCTACTCTACCATGGCTCAGTCCTGCCACCTGAGCCTTATCAATAAGCATTATCCATAAAAGCATTAGAAAACTTGGTTTGCCCCTCAGAAGCCTGATCAGTAGATGTTTGCAACATCCCTACACTGCCTCTAGGCCTACACATGAACAGTTATCTGAAGCATGTAGAAGCCATCACTGGCCAGGCGAGGTAACTAAGGGTGGTTATGCCTGCATGTCTATATAGATGTGTCTATAGATGTCTTGAAAAGACTGCTATCAATTTTAGAAATTGGTTAAATGGTTCACACATAAAACAAGGTTAGCCCCACTTCAGACCTCAGATAAGCCCCAATGCATAAACTTGACCTCAGATCAACCCAGTGCATGCATATCAGACCACAGATAAGCCCCAATGCATACATTCAAGACCTCAGATCAACCCCAATGCATAAACTTCAGACATCAAGTCAACCCCAATGCACAAACTTCAGACATCAAGTCAACCCCAATGCATGAACTTCAGAACTCAACAGTGTTGGGACAAGGCCATTTGGTGCCCAGGGCGAAGATGGCAAACTGCCATCCCCCGTTTTTAAGAAAGAATCAATGTCATTTCAAAACAAGAATATACTTAAAACAATACAAATTCAATTATGTTTAATGCGATAGAAACAGAGTTCACTCACACATTTTAATTACCATATATACTCAAGTATAAGCCGAGTTTTTCAGCACATTTTTTTGTGCTGAAAATGCCCCCCTCGGCTTATACTCGAGTCAAGCACTTTTCTGCAGCAGAGAATGACACTTACCGAACCAACTTTGGGGCCCCGTATCTTGGGGCCACTTGGTGTGCAAACCCATGGGAACTAGCACTATAGCAAACCCTGGGGTCAGTGGCGGAATTATCAGGGTCTCACCAGTCGCATTTGCGACTGGGCCCTTGAGTTCTGCCACTGTGGGGGGGCCCGCGGCTGCCCAGGAGATAGTCATTCACCTGGAGTCCCGGTCGTCCCACCCATCCTCTCCTGCTGCTCCGCTCATCCTCCCCGCCCATCCTCTGCCCCCTCACTCACGGGGACAGTCCCCGCCCACTTCGCCCATCCTCTCCGCCCAAACAGTCCCCGCCTATCGTCTCTATCCCCGCCCGCTCCGCCCATCTTCTCCGCCCGCACAGTCCCCGCCCATTGTCTCTATCCCCGCCTGCTCCGCCCATCTTCTCTGTCACACCTGCACTCACGGGCACAGTCCCCGCCCGCTCCGCCCATCTTCTATGGCTCCGCCTTCACTCACAGGCCCTGCCCATCCTCTCTGCTCGCCCAAGCAAGACGGAGCAAGGAGGGGGACCAAGTGATCTGCAAGTGAGTGGCACCCATCCTTCAATATCAACACTGCCAATGATACCCCCCACACCACCACTACTGCCACTGATACCCCCCACACCACCATTACTGCCACTGATACCCCTCACACCACCACTACTGCCACTGCTCCCCCCACACCAGCACTACTGCCACTGCTCCCCCCCACACCAGCACTACTGCCACTGCTCCCCCCCACACACCAACACTACTGCCACTGCCCCCCCACACCAACACTACTGCCACTGCTCCCCCCCAAACCAACACTACTGCCACTGCTCCCCCCCACACCAACACTACTGCCACTGCTCCCCCCACACACACCAACACTACTGCCACTGCTCCCCCCCACACCAACACTACTGCCACTGCTCCCCCCCCACCAACACTACTGCCACTGCGCCCCCCTCACACCAACACTACTGCCACTGATACCCCCCCACACCACCACTACTGCCACTGATACCCCCCACACCACCACTGATACCCCCCACACCACCACTGATACCCCCCAACACCACCACTGATAACCCCCCCCACACCACCACTACTGCCACTGATACCCCCCACGCCACCACTACTGCCACTCATCCCATCCCCCTCCAACCATCACCCTTGCCACTCATCCCACCCCCCACCACCTCTGCCACTCATCCCATTCAACCCTCCCACCACTGATCTCACCCCCCCAACCACAACCCTTGCCACTGATCCCATCCCCCCACCACCACCACCGCTACTACTGATCCAATCCCCACCCAACCACCACCACTGCCACTGATCCCATCCACCCCACCATTGCCACTCATCCCATCTCTCCTTCACCACTGCCACTCATCCCATCCCCCGCCACTGATCCTATCCCTCCCCAACCAATACTGCTGCCACTCATCCCAGGGGCGTAACTACAGGGGTAACAATTGCAATAGCGCACATGTTGCCCCTGAACACCTGGATGGGGGGGGGCATTTAGAGGAAAAAATCCCCTCAATTTTTCTTCTGCAGCCACTAAAAGTCTGATTCTCCTCCTCTCCCTCTGATAGGCATTAAGTGGCTGCAGGAGGAAAATGGGGGAATTTGTTCCCCCTCCTATCCAGGTCCTGCTGCCCCTGCGATCAGTGGGAAGGGCCCTGGCTGGAGGTCAGGGGGGCCTTTCATGGTTTTTAGCACCAGGGCCCTGAAGGTTCTAGTTACGCCACTGCCTGGGGTTCCTAGCACCAAGTGGCCCCGAGATACGGGGCCCCAAAATCGGTTTGGAAAATGTCATTCTCTGCTGCAGAAAAGTGCTTGACATTTTCCGAACCAACTTTGGGGCTCCGTATCTCGGGGCCACTTGGTGCTAGGAAGCCCAGATTTGGATATGTTGTAGTGTTAGTTCCACTGGGTTTGCACACCAAATTTGGGGTATCAAGTGGCCCTGAGATACGGGGCCCCAAGGTCGGTCAACTGTGTCCATCTGCAGCAATGTAATTTCGGGACCCTTTGGGTCCAGAGACCCCAAATTTTGGCAGCAGCTAGGGGGCATCTAGGAACCCTTAACTATCGAGTTTGAAGTTCGGGGGACCTATGGCTGCAAATGGGCACAGTGAGGCATGTAAAAGGACACAGTGAGGCTGCAAATAGGCATTGTTGACCCTATTTTCCACTTACAGTAGCTGCGCATTTCTCACCCCAGGCTTATACTCGAGTCAATAAGTTTTCCCAGTTTTTTGTGGTACAATTAGGTGCCCTCTGCTTATATTCGGGTCGGCTTATACTCGAGTATATACGGTATATGTATTTTTATTGGAGGCACTTTGAAATAATAATGCCACAAATGTGCTTGTAGAAAGGCCTGTTAACTGTTTTTTCAGTCAAGGCCCATGTGAACATACTAACGTTTTCAGTTTTGCATTATTTTGTGTGAGGTAGTGCCCCAATACCAAATATTCACATAAATATAAATAGGAAAAATGCAAAATCAAAAAATATCATAAACTTCTCAACCAACATACATGACCTTCAGCAAAAAAGAACCCTTGATACAAAATATTAATATATAAAAGTGCAAAATCAAGGGATTACACTAATATTTCTCACTGAAACATACAGTGGGGACGGAAAGTATTCAGACCCCCTTACATTTTTCACTCTTTGTTATATTGCAGCCATTTGCTAAAATCATTTAAGTTCATTTTTTTCCTCATTAATGTACACACAGCACCCCATATTGACAGAAAAACATAGAATTGCTGACATTTTTGCAGATTTATTAAAAAAGAAAAACTGAAATATCACATGGTCCTAAGTATTCAGACCCTTTGCTCAGTATTTAGTAGAAGCCCCTTTTGATCTAATACAGCCATGAGTCTTTTTGGGAAAGATGCAATAAGTTTTTCACACCTGCATTTGGGGATCCTCTGCCATTCCTCCTTGCAGAACCTCTCCAGTTCTGTCAGGTTGGATGGTAAACGTTGGTGGACGGCCATTTTTAGGTCTCTCCAGAGATGCTCAATTGGGTTTAAGTCAGGGCTCTGGCTGGACCATTCAAGAACAGTCACGGAGTTGTTGTGAAGCCACTCCTTCATTATTTTAGCTGTGTGCTTAGGGTCATTGTCTTGTTGGAAGGTAAACCTTCGGCCCAATCTGAGGTCCTGAGCACTCTATAGAAGGTTTTCGTCCAGGACATCCCTGTACTTGGCTGCATTCATCTTTCCCTCAATTGCAACCAGTTGTCCTGTCCCGGCAGCTGAAAAACACCCCCACAGCATGATGCTGCCACCACCATGCTTCATTGTTGGGACTGTATTGGACAGGTGATGAGCAGTGCCTGGTTTTCTCCACACATACCGCTTAGAATTAAGGCCAAAAAGTTCTATCTTGGTCCCATCAGACCAAAGAATCTTATTTCTCACCATCTTGGAGTCCTTCAGTTGTTTTTTAGCAAACTCCATGTGGGCTTTCATGTGTCTTGCACTGAGGAGAGGCTTCCGTCTGGCCACTCTGCCATAAGGCCCCGACTGGTGGAGGGCTGCAGTGATGGTTGACTTTCTACAACTTTCTCCCATCTCCCGACTGCATCTCTGGAGCTCAGCCACAGTGATCTTTGGGTTCTTCTTTACCTCTCTCACCAAGGCTCTTCTCCCCCGATAGCTCAGTTTGGCTGGACGGCCAGCTCTAGGAAGGGTTCTGGTCGTCCCAAACATCTTCCATTTAACAATTATGGAGGCCACTGTGCTCTTAGGAACCTTAAGCACAGCAGAAATGTTTTTGTAACCTTGGCCAGATCTGTGCCTTGCCACAATTCTGTCTCTGAGCTCTTCGGGCAGTTCCTCTGACCTCATGATTCTCATTTGCTCTGACATGCACTGTGAGCTGTAAGGTCTTATATAGACAGGTGTGTGGCTTTCCTCAAGTCCAATCACTATTATCAAACACAGCTGGACTCAAATGAAGGTGTAGAACCATCTCAAGGGTGGTCAGAAGAAATGGACAGCACCTGAGTTAAATATATGAGTGTCACAGCAAAGGGTCTGAATACTTAGGACCATGTGATATTTCAGTTTTTCTTTTTTAATAAATCTGCAAAAATGTCAACAATTCTGTGTTTTTCTGTCAATATGGGGTGCTGTGTGTACATTAATGAGGAAAAAAATGAACTTAAATGATTTTAGCAAATGGCTGCAATATAAAAAAGAGTGAAAAAGGTAAGGGGGTCTGAATACTTTCCGTCCCCACTGTATATAACATTCAACTGTAATCTTTCCTGAGGTAGTCAGTGCCCCAATACAAAATATTCATATAAATATGAAAAGTGCAAAAAATAACAACAAACATTTCTCAAACAACATTCATGGCCTTCAGCAAAAAAGGAACCCTCAATACAAAATATTAATATAAAAAAATGCAAAATCAAGGGATTACACTATTTCTCACTGAAACATATAACATTCAACTGTAATCTTCCCTAAAGGTAGTCAGTGCCCCAATACAAAATATTCATATAAATATGAAAAGTGCAAAAAAACAACAACAAACAGACATATTTTAAACAACATACAGGGCCTTCAGCCAAAAAGAACCCCTTAGTACAAAATATTCTTTTTAAAAAAGTGCAAAATAGAAATCAAGGGAATAAATGAAAAATTCTGTAAACTTGCTGAAAACAGTTGCAGAAATGTCAAGTATACTCCTACAGTATGGAAAAGTTAATATTATGACATAATCACAAAGACACCTTTCTTGCTTTTATAGAAGCAAAATCATCTATGACACTATGAAAATTAATATCTTTTTCAGTTGCATACTCAATAGAAAGTATACTGAGGTTTGAAAGCCTGTCTCTTGACCCATAGTTGATCGTAAAGAATTTTTAATGAGTTTCAGCTTGCTGAAGCTCGTTTCACAAGATGCAACAGTAACAGAAAGAGTCAAAAAAATGTTCAATGCTGTTTTAATATTCAGATAACAAGCAGTAAGAGAATAGTCGTGTATTATCTGACACAGATCAAGAGGTGTTGCAGATTTTAAATTTGACGGTATAGACTGAATGAAAACACTGACACTGGTGCCATTTATGCAGCACAAAGGGGTTCGTTTACTGGCACTGGTCATCTGAATGTGAATGAAGACTGTAGCTGAAATACTTTCAGAGGTAATATATTATCCATTAGGTAGAGAGTCAGAAAAGTAAATGTTCTATGTTCTAATTGGAATCCTCCTCCTCTCAGCCAGCGGCCAGACAGACACCCCGCCAGCACCACCACACCCCCCCCACCACACTGACTGACCCCCACCAAACCCCCCCCAACCCCGAAACTAAGTAGTTGATTTACTAATATGTTTTAATAGTATGGGCTTACTTGAGATCTTGCACGTTGCAGAGCTTAGTCCACCCTCCTCGGCTCCTCTAGGTTGCGGCTCAAGCTGCACTCTCTACTCCTCCTATCACACTGCTCTCTCTGCTCCTTCTTTCCCAGTGAGAGGTCTGATCTTCTGCTCCTCTGTGCCTCCTCCCATCATGCTGCGCTCTCTGATCCTCCCATCATGGTGGGGGGTCTGATCTCCTGCTCCTCTGTGCCTCCTCCCATCATGCTGCACTCTCTGCTCCTCCCATCATGGTGGGAGGTCTGATCTCCTGCTCCTCTGCGCCTCCTCCCCTCATGCTGCGCTCTCTGCTCCTCCCATCCAGGTGGGAGGTCTGATCTCCTGCTCCTCTGCGCCTCCTCCCATCATGCTGCGCTCTCTGCTCCTCCCATCCCGGTGGGAGGTCTGATCTCCTGCTCCTCTGCGCCTCCTTCCATCATGCTGCGCTCTCTGCTCCTTCCATCATGGTGGGGGGTCTGATCTCCTGCTCCTCTGTGCCTCCTCCCATCACGCTGCACTCTCTGCTCCTCCCATCCCGGTGGGAGGTCTGATCTCCTGCTCCTCTGCGCCTCCTCCCATCATGCTGCGCTCTCTGCTCCTCCCATCATGGTGGGGGGTCTGATCTCCTGCTCCTCTGTGCCTCCTCCCATCATGCTGCCCTCTCTGCTCCTCCCATCCCGGTGGGAGGTCTGATCTTCTGCTCCTCTGTGCCTCCTCCCATCATGCTGCACTCTCTGCTCCTCCCATCCCAGTGGGAGGTCTGATCTCCTGCTCCTCTGCGCCTCCTCCCATCACGCTGCACTCTCTGCTCCTCCTGGTGGGAGGTCTGATCTCCTTTCTCCCATCACGGTGGGAGGAGATCTGCTCCTCCCAGCTGGTGACGTCACACCGGGCCGGGACTACAGTAGAGAGCGCCTGTCAGGGGGAGAATCTCCGCTGACAGGGCACAAGGCAAATAAAAAGCTTGTCTGTGTAGGCTTGTGTCAGACTCGGGTGTGCAGGACTTAGCTCACTCGGCACATCGTTACAAGTGCAGGCTATAGCGGCTGGAGCCCCCCAAGCAATCACTCCAGTCCAGCAACCTTTTAGAAGGACACTTCACTGCGCCCCCCCACCTCCAATAAATTGTACCGCCCAGGGCATCCGCCCCTTTGCCCCCCCCCCCTTTGTACCGGCTTTGGATCTCAGATTAGCGTGTATACATTTAAGACCTCAGGTCAGCCCCAATGATTGAAGTTCAGACATCAGGTTTACCCCAATGCATGCACTTTAAGATCTCACAACAGCCCCAGTGGTTGCAGATCAAGACCTTAGATCAGGCCCAATTAATGCAGTTCAGCCCCAATGCATGCTCCCCAGACCTCAGATCAGCCCTAATGCATGCACTTTAAGACCTCAGTTTAGCCCTAATGGTTGCACCTCAGGACCTTAGATCAGCCACAGTGCATGCACTTCAGACCTCAGATCAGTTGCAATGCATGCACTTCAGATTAACCCTAAACCCTGTACCTTTAGGAACGCAGAGTACTAGGGCGTACACACGGTCGGACTTTGTTCGGACATTCCGACAACAAAATCCTAGGATTTTTTCCGACGGATGTTGGCTCAAACTTGTCTTGCATACACACGGTCGCACAAAGTTGTCGGAAAATCCGATCGTTCTAAACGTGGTGACGTAAAACATGTACGTCGGGACTATAAACGGGGCAGTGGCCAATAGCTTTCATCTCTTTATTTATTCTGAGCATGCGTGGCACTTTGTCCGTCGGATTTGTGTACACACGATTGGAATTTCCGACAATGGATTTTGTTGTCGGAAAATTTTATCTCCTGCTCTCCAACTTTGTGTGTCAGAAAATCCGATGGAAAATGTCCGATGGAGCCCACACACGGTCGGAATTTCCGACAACACGCTCCGATCAGACATTTTCCATCAGAAAATCCGACCGTGTGTACGAGGCATAATGCCCCGTACACACGGTCGGATTTTCCGACTGAAAATGTGTGATGGGACCTTGTTGTCGGAAATTCCGACCGTGTGTGGGCTCCATCGGACATTTTCCATCGGATTTTCCGACACACAAAGTTGGAGAGCAGGAGATAAAATTTTCCGACAACAAAATCCGTTGTCGGAAATTCCGATCGTGTGTACACAAATCCGACGGACAAAGTGCCACGCATGCTCAGAATAAATAAAGAGATGAAAGCTATTGGCCACTGCCCCGTTTATAGTCCCGACGTACGTGTTTTACGTCACCGCGTTCAGAACGATCGGATTTTCCGACAACTTTGTGTTACCATGTGTATGCAAGACAAGTTTGAGCCAACATCCGTCGGAAAAAATCCTAGGATTTTGTTGTCGGAATGTCCGAACAAAGTCCGACCGTGTGTACGGGGCATAAGACTGTAGGTATACAGGCTTTTTTCTACCAGCACACTGACATCCTCAGTCACTGGCAGGCTTAACATCAGGCAGGTGGGTGGGCCAGGCTTTGTAATTGGCAGCCTAGTGAGCCGTCAATTGCAGCTAATGGTAAACAGCATTGCATGCCCACCTTGGCATGCGTGTTGGGAGTTGCCGAGGTCTGATCTAACAAATTACATTTAAACTAATTTTGTCCATGTGTGACCAACTTTAGCATCTAAAAGAAACAAAATGAGCATAATGTTGAATACAGATCTCATTTTCTACTAAAGACCTGAAACGTACACCGAACAAACCAGATTTTCAGCCTGGCAACTAAAAAAACAAAAATCTTTCAGTTTCCTCACATTTTTCCGTTTATAAAAAAAATAACCAGCAAAAACTATTTGTAATTCAGGACAGACATTTAATCTGCGGCCGTGTGTCATCCAGTTGACAAAGGCGAGGTGAAATTTCCAATCTAAAAGGACAATTTAAACATGTACTTTTAAAAACGACCATATGGTCTCCGAATACAGCTGTGCCGCCAGCATTACACGGCTGTTGATCATAAATTTCTCCTAATTTATAGAGCTCTTGACTGAATTATTTATCATTCAACCGTGGGACATTTTATGTAAATAGTTTTTTAGAAGTATTATAGCCACATTGTGTTTCCTGCTAATCAAAATGTCAAACGTTACGTTGTCAAAAAAATGACACTGATTATGTGCAATGATAAGGCTGTCATAGCTAAGAAGTGCAAAAAAGTGCCGCCAGTTGCTTCACAAACTTTTTTTTTTCCTTCTAAAAGTAGATGTAAAGCCAATTGCAAAAATCCATGACCAGGGTAGATAAGATGTTTCACCTTCCTATGACTGCCAAACCATTGTATACTCAAGCCCTAGCCCACTTAACTTTACCTACGATTAACAAGACCACACTTGAAATGGAGTATAACTGGCCATAGCAGCCTTTTTATTTACAAATATTAAATATATAACATTCTTTAACACATAACAAAAACCCCAAATATCAGTTGCTCCACCCGGTGGTCTTTGACAGCACTTCCCAACTTAGCTACCCTGTTTCCCCGAAAATAAGACTTAGCGTGATTGTCTGTGATGGCTGCAATATAAGCCCTACCCACCAAATAGGCCCTAGTTAAAGTCCTTGTAGGTCTTATTTTCAGGGTAGGGCTTATTTTCAGGGAAACAGGGTAGGGCTTATTTGGGGGGTAGGGCTTATATTGCAGCCATTACCGACAATCACACTAGGTCTTATTTTCGGGGAAACAGGGTATGTTCCATTTCTACACGCTTTTTCCGTACTAGGCCTCCAGCCCTGTAACACCAGCTCGGAGACAACCCATTACCCGCAGTGCAACCATGACCATCTTCCAGCTAAACCAAGTTAACTGGAATACACCAGAGAGGCCCATACCACCGATGGGTCCCCCACACTTCCATCTCATAGGTTATCTTGCCACCACCAAAGACCACCACCGCCAATTCTCTGCTGCCATGACATGTCCTTCTCGCACTGCACCTGAAAGAAATCAAACTGAACACACAAAAAACAGGGCGGATGGGTGGGAAACTGTTCCTGTCTAAACGTTCCCTCTGCAATGCTGCCCGGGGGCACCCCCTATTCCAATAAAAAAACGAAACCCCTCCCCTTGTTCCTTTCCTCCAATCCATTGCTCCTACACTTCTACACTATTCTCTTTAACCTCTTGATGTCCCCCTTCTCACTCCTGTCATGCCGGCCCTGCTCACTCCTAGCTCCTTTTCTTTCCACTCGCCCCGGGCCACACTAGATAGACAATAAATATGTTATTATTTTGAATATTGTTTTCACTCTCTTTAACCACTTGCTGACCGCCGCACGCCGATATACGTCGGCACAATGGCAGCGGTGGGCAAATGGGCGTACCTGTACGTCCCCTTTAAGAGCCGGGCATAGTAGGTCGCGCGCACTTGCCCGCTGCGTACAGCGTGACCGTGCATGCGGGACTGGCAGACTCGATGTCCGCCAGTCTCCCTAGGACACACTTGACCCCTTCATCGCCCCCCTAGTGGTTATCCCCTTCCCTGCCAGTGTCATTTACACAGTAAGCAGTGCATTTTTATAGCACTAATCGCTGTATAAATGACAATGGTCCCAAAATAGTGTCAAAAGTGTTCGATGTGTCCGCTAAAATGTCGCAGTCCTGATAAAAATCACAAATCGCCGCCATTACTAATAGAAAAAATGTTTTTAAATAAAAATGCCATAAAACTATCCTCTATTTTGTAGACACTATAACTTTTGCGCAAACCAATCAATATGCGCTTATTGCAATTTTTATTTTACCAAAAATATGTAGAAGAATACGTAGCGGCCTAAACTGAGGAAAAAAATAGTTTTTTTATACATTTATACATGGGGGATATTTATTATAGCAAAAAGTAAAAAATAATGTGTTTTTTTCAAAATTGTCGCTCTTTTATTGTTTATAGCACAAAGAACAAAAACCGCAGAGGTGATCAAATACAACCAAAAGAAAGCTCTATTTGTGGGGAAAAAAGGACGTCAATTTTGTTTGGGTGCAACGTCGCACGACCGCGCAATTGTCAGTTAACGCGACGCAGTGCCGAATCGCAAAAAGTGTTCTGGTCAGGAAGGGGGTAAAATCTTCTGGGGCTGAAGCGGTTACATTTTCTAATTTCTTTAAAATAATCTGTGGTGATCCTATCATAATGGTTCTTGCTCAGACATTTCCTGTCTTCCAAATGTGCTCAGTGGTTTGTTACCCTAAAGCGCCCCCTGGCAAGGGGTTGCTTAGCCAATTGCCGTGCCTGGGTGAAAGATGCGATTTCACCTTTAATCACTAGTCCTGACTATTATCTAATTATAATTACCTTATCGGCCGATTCCGTTGCTTTCACCCAAAATATATCTCTATGCATAGGGGGACAGCATATATTAATAATTGACACAACACGGTGCTTCATACACTGTTGCGTTTTGTATTACCCCCGACATGGTGTTAAATAATAATGAAAGGTAGGCGTTACCGACCACTGTCCACCAATGAGGGGTACATATTCAAATGACATATTTCCTTCAACAATGTATTCAATCAATCACAATGTCACAATATTATTAACTCTTTATCATTATAACTCATTATGTCACATTATATTATGTCACCTAGACAGATATAAATGCAGACCATCTTATCACACATACGTCACTTCCCTATGTCTGGTTTCAATTTCAACACATATCCAGGGATATCAACCCTGTGACACACCTTTGTATCAATCTGCAAAAAGACATACCTTGCCCAACATACTTTTCACAATATAGTTTAATTAGGCCTCAGATTCCATGGTGGCAGGCTGGTCTTGACACCCAACAGACCTGACCTGCAACTGTGGAATCTGGGGTCTCGTAAGACTGCAGTGCTGTGAAAAATTATTTGCCCCACTTCCCGATTTATTTATTTATTTTTGTACATTTCTCACTTTAAAATGATTCAGAGCATCAAACACATTTTAATATTACACAAAGATAACCCAATTAAATACAAAAATGCAGTTTTTTAAATGATAATTTGTGAAAAAGTAATTGCCCCCTAAACCTAATAACTGGTTGTGCCACCCTTGGCAGAAACAACTGCAATCAAGCTTTTGCGATAACTGGCAATGAGTCTTTTCACATCACCGTGAAGGAATTTTGGCCCATTCCTCTTTGCAGAATTGTTTAATTCAGCCACACTTTTTAAGCATGAATGGCCTGTTTAAGGTTATTCCACAGCATCTCAAAGGGGTTTAAGACTGGACTTTGACTAGGCCACTACAAAACCTTTTTTTCTTTTTTTTTTAGCCAGTCATAGGGGGAAATGCTGGTGTGTTTCGAATCATTGTGCTGCTGCATAACCCAAGTGCACTTGAGCTTGAGGTCACGAACTGATGGCCGGACATTCTCCTTTAGGATTTTCTGGTAGAGCTCAGAATTCATGGTTCCATCAATGATGGTAAGTCTTCCAGGTCCTGAAGCTGCAAAGCAGCCCCAGACCGTCACACCACCACCACCATGTTTGACTGTTGGTATGATGTTCTTTTTAGGAACTAATGTGTTTTACGCCAGATGTAACGGGACGCACACCTTCCAAAAAGTTCAACTTTCGCCTCATCAGTCCACCGAATATTTGCCCAAAATTCTTGGGGATAATCCAGATGTTTTTGGCAAATGTAAGATGAACCTTTGTGGGATTTTTTTGGTAAGCAGTGGCTTTCACACGGACGCCATTTTTACCCAGTCTCTTTCTTATTGTTGAATCATGAACACTGACCTTAAAGTGATTGTAAAGGCTTGTTTTTTTAATAAAAAAAATAACAAACATGTTATACTTACCTCCTCTGTGCAGTTGGTTTTGCACCGAGCAGCTCGGATCCTCCTCTTCTCGGTTCCCTCTTTGCTGCTCCTAACCCCTCCCTCCTATTGAGTGCCTCCACAGTCAGCAGCTTCCTATGGGGGCACTGGAGCCGAGTCACAGCTACGTGTGTCCATTCAGACACAGAGCCCCAACCTGGCCCCGCCCCCTCTCTCCCCTGATTGGCTGGCTGACTTTGATTGACGGCCGTGGGAGCCAATGGCGCCTCTGCTGTGTCTCAGCCAATCAGGAGGAGTGTCCAGGATGGATTAGACATTCGTGGACATCGCTGGAGAGAGAAATGGGGCTCAGGTAAGAAATTAGGGGGTCCTGGGGTGGCTGCTACACACAAAAAGTTTTTTATCCTAGAATGTATTAAGATAAAAAAAACTTCTGCCTTTACAACTCCTTTAACTGAGGCAAGGGAGGCCTGCAGTTCTTTAGATGTTGTTCTTTTATGACCTCCTGGATGAGTCGATGTTCTTGGAGTAATTTTGGTCGGCCGTCCTCTCCTGGGAAGGTTCACCACTGTTCCAAGTTTTCTTTATTTGTGGATAATGGCTCTCACTGTGGTTCGCTGGAGTCCCAAAGCCTTAGAAATGGCTTTGTAACCCTTTATAGACGGTTCTCATCTGCTCTTGAATTTCTTTAGAGCGTGGCATGATGTGTTGCTTTTTGAGATCCTTTAGCGTGCTTCACTTTGTCAGTCAGCTTCTATTTAAGTGATTTCTGGATTCAACAGATCTGGCAGTAATCAGGCCTGGGTCTTTCCAAAAAATGTGGTTAATCACAGTTCATTCATGATTTAGCAAGGGGGGCAATTACTATTTTTACATGCCAGGCAGGTTTGAAAAGCTTTTTCCCCCCTTATAAAGGAAATCATCATTTGAAAACTGAATTTTGCATTTACTTTGTGTAGTATAAAAATGTGTTTTATGATCTGAACCATTTTAGTGTAGCGCCCTGGGGAGCTCCTCGCTAGGTTTCTTGTCAGGAGTAGCTACTGAATTTAATTGCTAGGGATCTTTTGATTTCTCCCTAAGTTTGGCCTGGTTGTACTTTCCTCTTCTGTCACTAGGTGGCCAGGCAATTGGAGGTATTAGATTGAGAAGGAGAACTCAAGGTCAGGTTATGGGTATATGGGGTATCTCAGCCAATGGGCAGGGATTTTGTTGAATCCCTTGGCCTGCTGGGAGAGTCTATATATTTGGGGAAGGTCAGGTGATCCCGGTTCTTGTGTGCCACCCGGACCACCATCTGGGTGGATGAGTGATTGGGCCTTTCCCGGGGGCATCAGGCTACCAGGCTATGTGAGGGCCTATGCTGAAGTAAGAGTGCAGCGCAGGGTTGGGACTGCGGCTTGCAGTCCAAACAGAAGTGACGATTCTGCCGGCCGGAGAACCTGTCAGTGGTCGGAGGTAGAAGGGAAGCTGTCACCATGAAGGGACCAATCACCTTTACCAGGGACCACAGTGAGTAACTGAAGAGAGTACCGGAGCAGTATTATCACCGAATGGGGATGGTGGAGATTCTGGAAACTTCAGGCGGTGATCAAGTCAGGGACCCAACCAGCGGAGGTGACGCTTGCAGAGCAGCCTTGTGTGCCAAGCTAGGGATCGAGCCGGTCAGCAGGGGTGAAGCTTGAAGGTACCCGAAGTGCCAAGCCAGGGACCCAGCAGGGAAGCGTGGGTGACACTTGAGGGAGGTACCACCGCAAAAGCCTTGAGGAGCTCATGGGATTCAGAGTAGTGAATCAGAGGGTCCAGTGAGAGACCAGGAGCTCAAGGGGGCTGAAGAATTACAAGGAGAAGTTGTAGTACAGCTGAGAGAACTGTTACGTTGAATTAGGAACTGTTTAAGTACTGTTACCATAGGAGACATGCAGAAGTAGCACCTTGCTGGGGCCTTTCCCTGTACAGCTGTCCTCCTGTTGAAGTCTCAGAGTCTGCCAAATGAAATTGCAACTACTTAAGGGTGCTCTGGCCCTAACCCTCTTTCCCTAGCAAAAAATTTAAAAAGGACTGTCAGAGAAATAAAACCTCTTTTACATCCATGAAGTGTCTGGTGCCCAATGGCTTTTATCACCTTAGCACCCACTATGCCTCACAACCCACCACACATTGAAGGATGTCAGTTATCTTTGGCCTTGAAGGTTCTTATTAGACTGGAAGAGATAGGAGATTCTGCTACATAATTATGACAGATATGCAAAGTAAAAAAATAATCATTTTTCACAGCACTGTATGTTGTGACATGGCCCAGACAAGAGAATGGTCACTAGCACCAAGCTGTCCATCTCTGCTTCTTCTGGCCACCACCAGATTAAGCCAGTCTCACTACTTACTCCACAGGTTTGGGTCATCCTGCAATCCACCAGAATTAAAAGATTCAGTCCATCTCCTGCTTGAACTCCTCCATAATGAACACAGATTTGTAACAAAACATCCCATTATCAATATTGTTTAATTTTTCATGTTTGGTAAATTCAGCTGCCCACTGACAGGATACTTTCTTATCATGCCACGTACACACGACCGGTTAAGATGTCGTAATAAACTCCGATGGTTTCTCCGACAGAACTCCGATGGAATTCCATTCAAGCGGTCTTGCCTACACATGGTCAACGCGGTGACGTACAACACTTATGATGGGACTAGAAAAGGGAAGTTCAATAGCCAGTAGCCAATAGCTCCCGTCTCGTACTTGCTTCAGAGCATGCGCCGTTTTTGGTCCGTCGGACCAGCATACAGATGATCGGATAGGAATTTCTAGGTCCGTCAGATTTTTCGAAAAAAAAAAATCCGATGAGGCACACACACGATCGGTATATACGATGAAAAGCTTCCGTGTGACTTTTTCTGTCGGACAATCCTCTCGTGTGTACGCAGCTTTAGAGTTCTCAATTTTTCCTGGCTGGATGCAAAAGAGAAAGTAGAGGATAGGAATAGGAAGGCCAATTCACAGACGATGCACATGTTTTTGGCTGCGGTCCTAGTTCTCCTGCAAGGGCATAGGTGACATACTTACTCAACTAACCACTCTTTCGTTCCCCCAGCTCTACTAGTTCTATCTATTTATACCTGAACAAGAGTCTGGAGGAGATAAGCAAAGCTAAGATACAAAAATAGAATAAAACAGTAAAAAATTATGTTTTATGAAAAAAAGTAAACTGATATACACAGTGCTTTGGCAAGCTAAATGTTATCCATATGGGGTTTAGATCCACTCTAAATATGTACATACACATTTTATTTTATTTTTTTGCATTTTATTAAACTTTTTTATGTATACTATATACACAATCTTTGCTTCAAAAATATATATGCATTTCTCAACAGAACAGGTGAGAAGAAGGGGGGAAGGGGGTGCCTGATTCAATTATGTAGTTTGTGTAAAGCTTTGGATTGAGCTGTCCAAAAGGATAATTGCTGCATTGTGTTATTCACTTGAAATACATAATTGCAACTTGGGCTTTTGAGCTCTGTTAACAACATTTATTTTTATTTTTTTTACAATATAGGGTCTGTGCATTCTGAAAAAGAGACCAAAGCTTCCCCTGCTTGCTCAATAGGTGAATAAAAAAATATTGGATTGCAAATAAAATATTAATAAATAATAATAATATATCATTAATATTAATTAAATATTAAAAATAGAATAGCAATATTAAAATATTTAAATGCAATAATATTAAGGTTATTAAATGCAATTATTGAAATTACTGTAAAATAATATTAAAGTAATATTGCAATGAATATATTAATATTAATGCATTCACATTTTTCCTGACCAACGTAAGAAAATGTTTTGTTTTTTTTATTAATTTTTTAAGCTCAGACCAAAAAACCCCCCAAAAAAAGCACTTTATGTTCCATTTATATTTTTGGTAAAGACAAACAATTGGCAAATTGGACCGCAGGTGCAAAATGGTTGATGGCCCGTAGAGCTTGTTTCAGCAGGTTCGCTCCAATCTGTCAGAGACATTCCAAAACTTTACCTCCCCTTCACAACATGAAAGGCATCTCTTCAAAAAAGATAAACATAATCCCCAATGTGAACATGTCATAAAATAGATTGTCTCGTAAATTTCAACATTTTAAACTTTTGCATGAAAACAGCTATAGTTTGGCTGTGCTATGTAAGTGTTTCACACTAAAGCAAAACATCTGAGTGCAATAAAACATGGTAGCAATTCCCGTTCCGAAAGCAAAAATTGAAGAGTGGCACAAAAAATGCAGCTGAGTGCGTAACCGTTCCTAATTTTTGCAGGGCTGTAAATCTTCCCAGGGCTAAATTACTGACTCCAGTCCTGTAGACAAGACATATAGGCCTTAATAGGGCCTCGGTGTGTTGATCGTATATTCATCATGTGTTCCCTTTAAATCACAACTGGACAATCGGGAACCATATTTCAGGAGCAAACTGCTGGCCGAAATAATGCTGCGGGTAAAAATGTAGCACATTTCATTGAATTTACAAACTATTTTTATGGCCCGGTTATAAGAAATACAAGAGGGAAAAATATAGAAATAAAAAATGAGAATTGTATTTCTGGTTACACATTATAGAAGCTCTGAATGATGTCTCTGCTTCATCGGGAGTCTTTAAAGTTGAACGCCAGGCAACAGCTAAATACACAGATTAAATACATAGAAGGGAGCTGATCTACCTGCCAACCGATTTGGTACAGAGACACAATGACTTTAAAGAGGCCTCTGGTTTAGAAATTCTGAATTATTGACGGTTCACAACATTTTAATAAGTTCAGCCAAGCCACAGTGGACTGAAGTTTGCACATCTTTAGTAGCAATGCATACATTGGGATCAGGCTTATCTAAAGGTAACCAGCTACAGATTGCATCCAGCTGCCTTCTCCCTTTGTTGCCTCATACTGTCCCTGGAGATCCTGTTGCTTGGCAAGGACTACTGTTCAGGCCTCCTGCTGTACAGATCCTCCCTTGCAATACAAAGTGTCTCCTGGATGAGACTGAAGGATGGTGAAGTTCCCTCTGACCAAACTGCTACTTTCCTTCCTTCCCCAGTTCCTGCCTGGAGGCAGAGCCCCCAGCTCCGGGGGTCCCCTCCAGGTTTCATGACCCTTGACTCAGCACAGCATTCTCCAACCAGAATCAAAACCCACTGGCCAGGCTCTTCAATATCTATAGGCGCATTTTACTAATCTGCCAGGCCTCCTGCCTGGGGATTGGTCAAACTCCTATCAATATTCAGATCCCTGCCCCTGTACCTCCACCCACTAGCTTCTTGAAGTTTCTGGAAACTTCCAGATCCAGAGGGAGGTGACAGGGGCCTGACCTGGAGATCCCTCCGGCCTGGCCTGAGCTTGAACCCCACAGACATGCTCACTTTAGCTACTTGTGAGTAGGGATGAGCTTCGAGTTCGAGTCGAACTCATGTTCGACTCGAACATTGGCTGTTCGCCAGTTCGCTGAACAACGAACAATTTGGGGTGTTCGCGGCAAATTCGAAAGCCGAGGAACACCCTTTAAAAGTCTATGGGAGAAATCAAAAGTGCTAATTTTAAAGGCTTATATGCAAGTTATTGTCATAAAAAGTGTTTGGGGACCTGGGTCCTGCCCCAGGGGACATGGATCAATGAAAAAAAAAGTTTTAAAAACATCCGTTTTTTCGGGAGCAGTGATTTTAATAATGCTTAAAGTGAAACAAAAAAAGTGTAATATTTCTTTAAATTTCGTGGCTGGGGGGTGTCTATAGTAAAAATGACAGCAAAATGACATTTCTAAGGAAAAAAAGTCATTTAAAACTACTTTTGGCTATTAATGAATTGCCGGTCCGACAATACACATAAAAGTTCATTGATAAAAATGTTGATGGGGACAAGGGCCTCATCCCCACAACCCTTGCCCGGTGGGGTTTATTTAAATGCTTCTTCTTTCTTCTATCTTCTATCTTCTTTCTTCTATCTTCTATCTTTCTTTGGTTTCTTCCTCCATCTTCTTCTTCATCTGGTTCTTCTGGTTCTTCCTCTGGTGTTCTCGTCCGGCATCTTCCTCCGCGGCGCCGGCGTCTTTTTCCCTTCTTCTTCTCGGCCCGCTCCGCATCCACCATGATCAGAGGCTCCCGCTGTGTGACGCTTCTCCTCTTCTGACGGTGACAACCTAATGACCCCGCCCCCCTCTGACGCACGGGGACTTGACGGGGACTTCCCTGTGGCATTCCCGGTGACGTCAGAAAGGGGCGGACAGGGAAGTCACCGTGCATCAGAGGGGGGCGGGGTCACGGTGGCGCCGCCCTCCGTTATTTAAGGACCGTCAGAAGAGGAGAAGCATCACACAGCGGGAGCCTCCCATCATGGTGGATGCGGAGCAGCCTGAGAAGAAGAAGGGAAGAAGACGCCGGCGCCGCGGAGGAAGATGCAGGACGAGAACACCGGAGGAAGAACCAGAAGAACCAGAAGAAGATGGAGGAAGAAACCGAAGGGAGATAGAAGAGAGAAGAAAGAAGATAGAAGGAAGAAGAAGGATTTAAATAAAGGAATTGTCAAAAACTCTCTTGTCATTTTTAACATTTTTTAAAGTTTTTTTGTGAAATGGTAGGGGTACTTTTGTACCCCCTTACCATTTCACACAGGGGGGAGGGCCTGGATCTGGGGGTCCCCTTGTTAAAGGGGGCTTCCAGATTCCGATAAGCCCCCCGCCCGCAGACCCCCACAAACACCGGGCAAGGGTTGTGGGGATGAGGCCCTTGTCCCCATCAACATGGGGACAAGGAGTTTTGGGGGGCTACCCCAAAGCACCCTCCCAATGTTGAGGGCATGTGGCCTGGTAAGGTTCAGGAGGGGGGGCGCTCTCTCGTCCCCCCCTCTTTTCCTGCCTCCTGCTCAGATAAGGGTCTGGTATGGATTTTTGGGGAGACCCCATGCCGTTTTTTTCTAAATTTTGGTGCGGGGTTCCCCTTAATATCCATACCAGACCTGAAGGGCCTGGTATGGAATCTAGGGGGACACCCCACGTCATTTTTTTTAAAATTTTGGTTCCCCGTGGGTAAATCCCATGCCGTTTTTATCAATGAACTTTTATGTATATTGTCGGACCGACAATTCATTAATAGCCGCGAGTAGTTTTAAATTACTTTTTTCCTTTGACATGTAATTTTGCTGTCAGACTGTTCTAAACACGGGAAACATGCGCCCCTTTACAGGCATACTATAGACACCCCCCAGGTACGAAATTTAAAGGAATATTACACTTTTATTGTTTGACTTTAAGCATTATTAAAATCACTGCTCCCGAAAAAACGGCTGTTTTTAAAACTTTTTTTTGCATTGATCCATGTCCCCTGGGGCAGGACCCGGGTCCCCAAACACTTTTTATGACAATAACTTGCATATAAGCCTTTAAAATTAGCACTTTTGATTATTCATGTTCGTGTCCCATAGACTTTAACGGCGTTTGCGTAGTCAAGATCAAAGGAAAGATGAATGCAGCAATGTACAGAGACATCCTTGATGAAAACCTGCTCCAGAGCGCTCTGGACCTCAGTATGTAAAAATCAGTGTTTTTTTTTTATATCTGTCTCTGAAATGTCCCTTACCGACATCCTTTTGGTCTAAAAATCCCAAGATTATAGCTGCCCCACCTCTCCAGTACCTTCTCAGCCAATAGAAACTTGTCTGTGTATACTGTGTGCATACGTATGTGTATACTATGTGATTGTATACTGTGTGTGTGTGTTTGTGTATACTGTGTGGCCCCATAATCTCTGATATTTTTCAAAATTGTCGGTCTTTTTTTGTTTATAGCGCAAAAAATGAAAAACGCAGAGGTGATCAAATACCACCAAAAGAAAGCTCTATTTGTGGGGGAAAAAAAGGACATCAATTTTGTTTGGGTATAATGTCGCACAACGCGATTGTCAGTTAAAGCGACGTAGTGCTGTATCGCAAAAAAATGGCCTGGTCAGGAAGGGGGTAAATCCTTCTAGTCCTTAAGTGGTAATGCAGAGAATGCATTAAGGTAAAACATTTTCAGCAGTTAAAAAAAACTTTAAATTAAATAAATGAAAAAACAAATAACAATGCTTATGGAAGGATGAGAATGGAGTTTTTTTTTTTTTTAAAGAACTGTCTCTCGCAGTGCCTCTTCTTCGCCACTAGATGTCCACAGTGTTCAGGATTAAATGACGCCCAGCATAACTCCACCCAGAAGTCTAAAGACTGCAATTGCAGGATGTCACAGGTCCACCCTCTGAGCATGTGGCACCTTGCACATATAAGAAGAAAATGCGACACTGCACCCAAACAAAATGAATGCCTTTTTTTCCCACAAATAGAGCTTTCTTTTGGTGGTATTTGATCACCTCTGCAGTTTTGTTTTTTTGCGCTATAAACAAAAAAGTCCCGACAATTTTGAAAAAAAAAAACAAATATTTTTTACTTTCTTCTATAAAACATATCCAACAAAAAAAAAATGTAAAAAATCAAATTTCTTCATCAATTTAATCCAATACGTATTTTGCTACATATTTTTGGTAAAAAAAAAATCACAATAAGCGTATATTGATTGGTTTGCGCAAAAGTTATAGCGTCCATAAACTATAGGATAGATTTATGGACTTTTTTTTTTTTTATATATTTTTTTACTAATAATGGCCTCGATCAGCGATTTTTAGCGGGACTGCGACATTGCGGTGGACAATTTTGACACTAAGTGACAATTTTTTGGGGACCAGTGACACCAATATGATCAGCGGTAAAACAAAAACTGTATAAATGACACTGGCAGGGAAGGGGTTAACATCATGGGCGATCAACGGGTTAAATGTGTGGCTAGGGAATGCTTACTAACTGTATGAGGGATAGATTGACTGGAGGAAGAGAGAGATCCGTGTTCCTGCTAAGCAGGAACACAAGATCTCCCTCTTCCCCACCGACAGAACGGCGAACTGGCTTGTTTACATAGGCAGACCGCCGTTCTGCCTCTCTGCGAACAATCGGCGGCAACCCAAGAAACATCGTGTCCGCCGGACCCGGTGATTGGCTCCCTCTGTGTCCAATCACAGCGGGAGCAGGTCGCCGGCGGTGCACGCTCGTGCCCCCAGACCCGGAAGGAGCGAACAAGGTACAGGTACGTTGTTTCACGCAGCCGGGCCGCCCTGCGGCAGTATATGTGCGGTGGGCATTCCGGAAGTACAGTGGAACCGTGGTTTGCGAGTAATGCGGTTTACGAGCGTTTCGCAATACCAGCTATTTAATTTTTTTAAATTCTGACTCGCTTTGCGAGCATTGTCTCGCAAGACGAGCAGGATTCAAGCCACTGGGGTGTGCAATACCGCATTTGGCCAGAGTGGCGGGGGTGCCAGTGATACTCAGAGACACTTGGAGACGCTTGGAGACACTCAGGAACCGAGTGTCTCCGGCGCCCCCGCACCTCTGGCCACATGCGGTACTGCATACACCGGCACCCCCCGCACCTCTGGCCACATGCGGTACTGCATACACCGGCACCCCCCGCACGTCTGGCCACATGCGGTACTGCATACACCGGCACCCCCCGCACGTCTGGCCACATGCGGTACTGCAAACACCGGCACCCCCCGCACGTCTGGCCACATGCGGTACTGCATACACCGGCACCCCCCGCACGTCTGGCCACATGCGGTACTGCATACACCAGCACCCCCCGCACGTCTGGCCACATGCGGTACTGCATACACCGGCACCCCCCGCACGTCTGGCCACATGCGGTACTGCATACACCGGCACCCCCCGCACGTCTGGCCACATGCGGTACTGCATACAGCGGCACCCCCCGCACGTCTGGCCATATGTGGTACTGCATACACCGGCACCCCCCGCACGTCTGGCCACATGCGGTACTGCATACACCGGCACCCCCCGCACGTCTGGCCACATGCGGTACTGCATACACCGGCACCCCCCGCACGTCTGGCCACATGCGGTACTGCATACACCGGCACCCCCCGCACCTCTGGCCACATACAGTACTGCATAGACCAGCAGTGGCTGTGGAACGGATTATCTGAGTTTCCATTATTTCCTATGGGGAGACTCATTTTGATATATGAGTGCTTTGGATTACAAGCATGCTTCTGGAACGGATTATGCTCGTAATCCAAGGTACTACTGTAGTTAATAAATCTTCCCCATACCATACCGATGC
The DNA here is from genome assembly GCA_037952925.1 of Lithobates clamitans. Classification (NCBI taxonomy): domain Eukaryota; kingdom Metazoa; phylum Chordata; class Amphibia; order Anura; family Ranidae; genus Lithobates; species Lithobates clamitans. Next base: position 800,108 of record JBBGZY010002175.1, on the reverse strand, counting down.
AGAGGAAAAGGATATCTAAATAAATACAAAAAATTATTGTTTTTAAATAATTTTTACAAAAGCACTTTTTATAACTGACCACCTCCCAATCTCTTTTTTTTTTTGTGGGTGTATTGCACAATGTATGTATTGCACTATATATGTTTGCTTTACATATCATTAGATATACATGTGGCTGTGCCATTCTCCTAATGTCATACATAGAAACTCACGCTGTACATACACAGCACAATATATTAAAGCATTAAGTTGCTTCGGAGAATCCCTGCCGTCACCATATTAGCATTTTCAGATTTTTCTTTTTTTTTCTTTTTTTTTTTGTTACTGTTTGGTTATAATATTTCCTCCCACTGGGCTAATAATTAAACCATACGTTCTGCGGAATAATGACACAATGAAATATCGTCGCAGTGATCGCTGCCCTATTAAACCATAATTCACCCAGCAGTTTAATTATCCTATCCACATATATTTTTTATTATTTGTAAATATGTAGATATTTTTTCCGATAATTGCTTTTTCCACGTAGAGAAACAGTGCAAGTGACTGGCCAACATTTCATGTCAGAATTTGACCTACTGTGTTAAACTTCTGCTCTTTAAACTTTTTTTTTTTGGGTCTATAAACCTTTTTTTTTTTTTTTTCGAGTAAAGAATCATTTAACCACTTCATCCCCCTTCCTGACCAGAGCACTTTTTGCGATTCGGCGCTGCGTCGCAGTTAACTGACAATTGCGCGGTCGTGCGACGTTGCACCCAAACAAAATTGGCGTCCTTTTTTTTCCCACAAATAGAGCTTTCTTTTGGTGGTATTTGATCACCTCTGCAGTTTTTATTTTGTGCGCTATAAATGAAAAAAGAGCGAACATTTTGAAAAAAAAAAGCAATATTTTCTACTTTTTGCTGTAATAAATATCCTCAAATTTATAAAAAAAAAATAATTTTTTTCCTCAGTTTAGGCCGATACGTATTCTTCTACATATTTTTGGTAAAAAAAAATAAAAAATTGCAATAAGCGTATATTGATTGGTTTGCGCAAAAGTTATAGCGTCTACAAAATAGGGGATAGATTTATGGCATTTTTATTATTAATTTTTTTTTATTGGTAATGGCGGTGATCTGTGATTTTTATCATGACTGCGACATTATGGCGGACACATCGGATACTTTTGACACTATTTTGGGACCATTGTCATTTATACAGCGATCAGTGCTATAAAAATGCACTGATTACTGTGTAAATGACACTGGAAGGGAAGGGGTTAACCCACTAGGGGGCGATCAAGGGGTTAAGTGTGTCCTAGGGAGGTGTTCTAACTCTGGGGGGGAGGGGCTACCACTGATATGACAGAGATCACTGCTCCCGATGACAGAGAGCAGTAGATCTCTGTCATGTCACAAGGCAGAACGGGGAAATGCCTTGTTTACATAGGCATCTTCCCGTTCTGCGGCTCAGTGACACGATCGCGGGCCCCCCGGCGGACATTGAGTCCGTGGGACCCATGGGCACGGTCACGGAGCTTGTGGCGGGCGCGCACGCCCACAATGCCGTGTCTTAAAGGGGACGTACCTGTACGCCCATTTGCCCAGCCGTGCCATTGTGCCGACGTGAAAGATGGATCGGATTTTTATCGTGACTGCGACATTATGGCGGTCACATCGGACGCTTTTGACACCATTTTGGGACAATTGTCATTGATACAGCGATCAGAGCTATAAAAATGCACTGATTACTGTGTAATTAACACTGGCAGGGAAGGGGGTTAAACACTAGGGGGCCGATCAAGGGGTTAAATGTGTCCTAGGTAGTGATTTTAACTGTAGGGGGGGATGGGCTTCCACTGATATGACAGCGATCGCTGCTCCCGATGACAGAGATCAGTAGATTTCTGTCATGTCACAAGGCAGAACGGGGAAATGCCTTGTTTACATAGGCTTCGTGACACGATCGCAGGACCCCGTCGGACATCGAGTCCGCAAGACCCATGGGCACGGTCACGTAGCCCGCGGCGGGCGCGCACGCCCACAATGCCGCGTCTTAAAGGGGACGTACCTGTACGCCCATTTGCCCAGCCGTGCCATTGTGCCGACGTATATCGCCGTGCGCTGGCCGGCTAGTGGTTAAGGGCGGAAAATGATTACAGGGCTGCCGAAGGGTCCTGCTTTTTCCACCACCTAATTGTGAGTTGGGGACTTCATTAGGGTTAAGGCGACTGATTTAGCCAAAACGTATTTTGCCGCAGAATTACAATTTCGGATTTTTCTGTAGCTTCGTCCCAAACTAACCTTACAATTTTCTATGGGGAGTGCATGAACGAAATTTTCCTTTAAAAAATACATGGCTTTATTTTCTAACAAAGCCATGTGATCACCATATTAGTAATCACTTGGCTTTGTCACTGGTCACATGTCACTACCAGATTTCATATACTCTTATTGCTCTCATCCGGCCTAATTATATGTCTGGGCACCTGACCACACCCCTACTTCAATATTTAGTGCAAAAACATGGAAAAGGACTTTATGTAGGCACCCAAAACTATACAAAATGATATAAAACATATTTATTGCATACAAATGTATTAAATGCAAAATAAAATTAAAGACATAGAATAAAATATTGCAATTGATACATCAAGGGTATATCTTATATCTGAATTCCATCATGCAAAGATATCTTCGATGACAATCTGTCAAAGGTATTGAAACTCAACGCGCTTCAACTCTTAAAGAGTCTTCATCAGGAGGTAAAAAGTAAATCTGGAATAAAGATAAACATACACTATATTACCAAAAGTATTGTGACGCCTGCCTTTACACACACATATATATATATACATATATATGTATAGTAATATAGTATAGTAATAGTATAGTATATAGTAATAGTATGTATAGCATATATAAGTATAGTAATAATATATACTATAAAAATAATTGTATAGTAATATAGTATAGTAATAGTATAGTATAGTAATAGTATAGTATAGTAATAGTATAGTATATAGTAATAGTATGTATAGTATATATAAATATAGTAATAATATATACTATAAAAATAATTGTATAGTAATATAGTATAGTAATAGTATAGTATAGTATATAGTAATAGTATGTATAGCATATATAAGTATAGTAATAATATATACTATAAAAATAATTGTATAGTAATATAGTATAGTAATAGTAATAGTATAGTATAGTACAGTATAGTATAGTACAGTAAAGTATAGTATAGTATAGTATAGTATAGTATATAGTAATAGTATGTATAGTATATATAAATATAGTAATAATATATACTATAATAATAATAATTGCTTGCTTCTGCAAGTTACATTGTGGATCTGGGAGGTGCATGGACTTCAGGGCGAATGTTACCTGCTTGATAACTTTCATTAGTAGTCCAAAGAGTGACACAATTGGGGTTATTTACTAAAGGCAAACCCACTTTTTACACTACAAGTGCACTTTCAAGCGAATTTGCTGTAGATCTGAGGAGGACATGCAAGGAAAAAAAAAAAAATTCAGTTTTTGCTTGCACATGATTGGATGATAAAATCAGCAGAGCTTCCCCTCATTTCAGAGCTTCCCCTCAGATCTACAGCGACTGCACTTCCAACAAGTGCGCTTGTACTGCAAAGTGGATGTGCCTTTAGTAAATAACCCCCTTAGCCCACAGGGCCACAAAAGTAAGAGAAGTGGTGAAAAGTGGCATCGCCATCCTTTTTTGCAGCCCTACAGTGCAGTAGGGAGTGAATAGAAACACAAGACTATAGGGGTTGATTTACTAAAGGCAAATAGACTGTGCACTTTGAAAGTGCAGTTGCCCCAGAACTTAGTAAATGAGGTAAAGCTTCACATTACAAAGAACAACCAATCGCACGCAAAGAAAATTACAAAAACTGCATTTTTTTGCTTGCACATGAGTGGATGATGGAAGCCAGCATTTACTAAGCTCTGGAACACTTTTTACCGAGGTGTTAAAAATCGACTATCAGTCGTAAAATGAAGTGTGGGGCAGTGGCGGTGCGTCCATAAGGGTGCACGGGCGGCACCCCTCTCTCCAGCCACCCCTCTAGCACCAATAGATAGATACATGCATTGCATGAATCTATCTATGACCGCCACTGCCACCCCCTATTTAGGCGCCCGGACTCTTTTTGGGCACCGAGCGTCTGAATTACAGCAGCGGGATTTTTTTTTAAGCACCTGATTAGAGCCATAGGCTGTAATAGGCGTCAAAAAAGGTGACCTGCGAGTGCCATGCTGGGCGCTCGCAGGTCACTCAGCTGTTTTAGAAAAGCGAATAAATATTCACTTTCTTAACACTAAACGGCCTCTCCGCCAATTAGGTGCTTGGATCTGTTACCTGTCACCTGAATGGCTGAAACAACAGGCGCTGTGATTGGACGCCTATCAGGCATCCAATCATAGCAGAGGACGGGAAGAGAGGACGGAAGAAGACATCGAGGAGCTGTCCCACTGCCACCGCCAGGGTAAGTACAGACGGCGGGCGGGGGGCACACTGGCAGCATTTGATGGGGCACAGTGGCTGCGTTTGATGGGGCACAGTGGGAGCATTTGATGGGGCACAGTGAGGCTGCATGTGATGGGCACAGTGAGGCTGCATGTGATGGGCACAGTGAGGCTGCATTTGATGGGGCACAGTGAGGCTGCATGTGATGGGCACAGTGAGGCTCCATTTGATGGGGCACAGTGAGGCTGCATTTGATGGGGCACAGTGAGGCTGCATGTGATGGGCACAGTGAGGCTGCATTTGATAGGGCACAGTGAGGCTGCATTTGATAGGGCACAGTGAGACTGCATGTGATGGGCACAGTGAGGCTGCATTTGATAGGGCACAGTAAGGCTGCATTTAATGGGGCACAGTGAGGCTGCATTTGATGGGGCACAGTGAGGCTGCATGTGAAGGGCACAGTGAGACTGCATTTAATGGGGCACAGTGAGGCTGCATTTGATGGGGCACAGTGAGGCTGCATGTGATGGGCACAGTGAGGCTGCATGTGATGGGCACAGTGAGGCTGCATGTGATGGGGCACAGTGAGGCTCCATTTGATGGGGCACAGTGAGGCTGCATTTGATGGGGCACAGTGAGGCTGCATGTGATGGACACAGTGAGGCTGCATGTGATGGGGCACAGTGAGGCTGCATGTGATGGGCACAGTGAGGCTGCATTTGATAGAGCACAGTAAGGCTGCATTTAATGGGGCACAGTGAGGCTGCATTTGATGGGGCACAGTGAGGCTGCATGTGAAGGGCACAGTAAGACTGCATTTAATGGGGCACGGTGAGGCTGCATTTGATGGGGCACAGTGAGGCTGCATGTGATGGGCACAGTGAGACTGCATTTGATGGGGCACAGTGAGGCTGCATGTGAGGGGCACAGTGAGACTGCATTTGATGGGGCACAGTGAGGCTGCATTTGATGGGGCACAGTGAGACTGCATTTGATGGGGCGCAGTGAGGCTGCATGTGATTGGCACAGTGAGGCTGCATTTGATGGGGCACAGTGAGACTGCATTTGATGGGGCACAGTGAGGCTGCATTTGATGGGGCACAGTGAGGCTGCTTGTGATGGGCACAATGAGGCTCCATTTGATGGGGCACTGTGAGGCTGCATTTGATGAGGCACAGTGAGGCTGCATTTGATGGGTCACAGTGAGGCTGCATTTGATGGGGCACAGTGAGGCTGCATTTGATGGGGCACAGTGAGGCTGCATTTGATGGGCACGGTGAGGCTGCATGTGATGGGCACAGTGAGGCTGCATTTGATGGGGCACAGTGAGGATGCATTTGATGGGTCACAGCAAGGCTGCATTTGATGGGGCACAGTGAGGCTGCATTTGATGGGGCACAGTGAGGCTGCATTTGATGGGCACGGTGAGGCTGCATGTGATGGGCACAGTGAGACTGCATTTGATGGGGCACAGTGAGGCTGCATTTGATGGGGCACAGTGAGGCTGCATGTGATGGGCACAGTGAGACTGCATTTGATGGGGCAAAGTGAGGCTGCATTTGATGGGGCACAGTGAGGCTGCATGTGATGGGCAAAGTGAGGCTGCATTTGATGGGGCACAGTGAGGCTGCATGTGATGGGCACAGTGAGGCTGCATTTGATGGGGCACAGTGAGGCTGTATTTGATGGGGCACAGTGAGGCTGCATTTGATGGGGAACAATGAGGCTGCATTTGATTGTCTTTTACAAATGGCACCACAGAAATCACCCACGGTTGACCAGTCAACATTAATGGCTGTGCACTGACCCATCTGGCAGCTGGGTACACAAGCACAGTGTACAGAGCCAATCTGATGGGCACAGTGAGGCTGCATTTGATGGGCACAGTGAGGCTGCATTTGATGGGCACAGTGGCTGCATTTGATGGGCACAGTGGCTGCATTTGATGTCACAGTGGCTGCATTTAATGGGGCACAGTGGCTGCATTGGATGGGCACAGTGGCTGCAAAAGATGGGTACAGTGGCTGAATTTGGGGCACAGTGGCAACATTTGATGGCACAGTGGTGGCAGCATTTGATATGGCACAGTGGCTGTGTTTGATGGGCACAGTGGCTGTGTTTGAAGGGCACAGTGGGTGTGTTTGATGGACACAGTGGCTGCGTTTGATGGGCACAGTGGCGGCAATTGATGGGCACAGTGGCTGTGATTGATGATACAGTGAGGCTGCAATTGATGGGGTTTTTTTTTCAGAATTTTTCAGTTTGTTTGCTCCCCCCAAAAATTTTGATCACCAGCCGCCACTGGTGGGGGGGTGTCATTTTGTAGGAAACCCTTGGGGAAATCTAACAAGACCACCCTGAGCTTTCTGCTTGTAGAGTGCAACTTTACTTTTTCAAAAATGCACAGTAAATTTTACTTTAGTAAATCACTCCCTATGTGTGCTACTGTATAAGCCTTTCGGAAGGTAAAGCATCTCCTCTAGCTGCCTCTTTCGCTGTCAGGTAGGAGCTGCCCGTTAGACAACTTCAGCGGCGGAGTCTTTCAGCTCCCATGAGATGAAAACAAATATTGAGCAATCTTTATTCATCATTTTCTTTGTTATTCCGCCGAAGCGCAACACGGAGTGCACAAGATCCAATTTCATTTGCCACAATACGCATCCTTCAGAATTGTGTATGGCACGGTTCCTACAACAAATTGAATTTGTCTTCCTCTCTCCTTCTTCTTGTATAAGTCGTTCTCGTACACGGGGGTTTGTTAACCTCGGCTGTAATGTTGGCGCTGCCAATGTTCTCTTCAATTATACCTGCCAGGGCCCATTGCAAGCTATCTTCTCAATAATTACTCCCCTGACAGCAATATTTCATTCCGCAATTTCAACGCGCAATCAAATGCAAATCGCGCCGGCGAATCGCTTTACCTGGCCGCGGTAATTAAAATAAAGTGGTAAGCTGCGGGTTATTTTAGGAATGTTTTGCTGAGCCGTAAGTGAATTAGGTTACGAGACGGGACTCTTACAGGTGTCTTGCAAGTAAATTAGCTGCGATGTTGGACCAGATTCCGAAAGAGATTCTGTTTTAGGACAAATAATTGGCAAGGTTGGTCTAGGCATGTTTTTTTAGGAAGGCCACCTTTTCTTCAAGCCAAACCCCAACACTTTAGTGGTGCACAGCAATTTTATTTTTAAGGGGGAACCGCCGTGGACTCTGGCGTAAAGGGGAACTCTGATGTAGAGGAGTTACTGCTCACCAAACCTCCAACTTACACCAGATTTCTCAGCATCCCACCTTAAATTAGGATCCTTAAACCCCCCCTTACATCAGAGTCCACAGGGCACCCCTTACCTTAGTGTACTCCCTTGCTTGGAGGCAGGAGAGAGAGAAGGAAGGGAGGGGGGAGACTTCAGTTACAGACAGACACCCTCCTGTGGGTGGAGGCTCAGGCATCAACACCTTTCATCCACCACGTATCTGAGCTGAGTTGCTGGGCTTCAAACTTCCAGGCCACACATCCCTTTCCCGAGGCACAGAACACTGGGGATTGAAGTGTGGGTGGGCAGACAGAGGGGTAGGGGTGGGAATGGGAAGGAGCAGATCAAGCCCTCTCTCCTGTCCGTGTTTGGGGGGTGTGGCCCCTGTGTGCACACCTGTGCACTTGGCATTTGTGGTACTTGATTACTTGGGGAGCCACAGTCCATTCCGAATAATGTGTCCAGGTTTCAGATGGTCTGAAACCCGGACACGTGATCCAAAACCCGAACTGTCCGGGTGAATCCCGGACAGGTGGCAACCCTAGTGTTTTCGGAGCACATTACGTTAAAAGCTCCTAAACGCTTTCAATGGCTAGGACCGTCAGGTTGTATTTTTGGGTATTTTTTTGACAGTGTACATACAAAGACTAGGGTGATAGTAATTTGTTAAAGAAGAATTCCAGGTACGGCATCTTATGGCATTTTTTTGCATATGGCATAACTGTGGGATCCCGCTAGGGATCCAAAACTACTGCCCCTGGGCCATATTTGGGCCGCTACAAGATTTTATCCAACCTGATAGAGCCAATGGGGACCCTGATATAAGGATGAATTCTGATGGGGACCCCCCAATGTAAAGGTGGATTCTGATAAAGACCCTGACGAAAGAGGTAACTTTAGTGTAAGGCATCTCTCTGATGGAGACGTTGATTTATGGGTTACTCTGATGGGGACCCTGGGCAACATTTGGCCCGCTATAAGATTTTATCCAGCCTGCAGCTAGAGTGAATGGCATGTCCTCAATGTGCACCTATAGGACAGGGTCCAGTGGGGCCCCTGATGTAAGGGGGGATTCTGATGGGGGCCCTGATGTAAGGGGTAACTCTAATGTAAGGGGGATTCCAATGGGGACTTTGATGTAAGGGTGTCAGGGAAGGTTCCATCCGCTGATGGCACTGCCTGATATTTGGCGTGCAGTACTGTGGTCCACCAGTGGGTGTCTCCTGGCAGTCTGGAACTACCAGGGGAGCTTTCCCCTGTTGGTAGTATTATGTGATCTTTGGGCTGCAGTACTGGCGTCCACCAGCGGGTGGTTCCTGGCAGTGTTGGGCCAACATCATCTCCTGCAGGTCAGGCATCACCTGAGTCTGATTGAGATATGTATAAATACCCGGCAGACACACTTATGCCTTGCCTTGGTATCTTGTGCCCTGTATTTGTACCTGATCCTGTTCCTGTCTGTTTACCTGAACCCTGATGCCCCGTACACATGGTCTGACATTGATCGGACATTGATCGGACATTGATCGGACATTCCGACAACAAAATCCATGGATTTTTTCCGACGAACGTTGGCTCAAACTTGTCTTACATACATACGGTCACACAAAGTTGGCGGAAAATCCGATCGCTCTGAATGCGGTGACGTAAAACACGTAGGTCAGGACTATAAACGGGGCAGTGGCCAATAGCTTTCGTCTCTTAATTTTTTCTGAGCATGCGTGGCACTTTGTGCGTCGCATTTGTGTACACACGATCGGAATTTCCGACAACGGATTTTGTTGTCGGAAAATTTTATAGCCTGCTCTCAAACTTTGTGTGTCGGAAATTCCGATGGAAAATGTGTGATGGAGCCCACACACGGTCGGAATTTCCGACAACAAGGTCCTATCACACATTTTTTTTCTGGCGGAAAATCCGACCGTGTGTACGTGGCAGTAGCCTTGTACCTGTACCCGTCCCTTCCGTGATCCATGCATCCTCTCCTTGTCCTGTTTCTTTCCCTTCCCCAGCTGCTGACCTCCCGTTGACGACCCTGGCCTGGCTCTGTTTATGATCTCTGTATTTCCCTTTACTTGTATATATTTGTCTGTTATTATTTGTGGGTTTCTGTCGGTGATTGGGTGGTTGCACATTGTAGTATATTGGAGGTGGTTGTATTTATTCACTTATCTTAAATAAATCATTATATTTCACTAATGCCTCGTACACGCGAACGGAAATTCAACCAGCAAAAGACCAATGAGAGCTTTTGGTCGGAAAATGCGACCACGTGTATGCTCCATCGGACTTTTGCCGAATGGCCGAATTCCAGCCAGCAAAAGACTGAGGGCAGGTTCTCAATTTTTCGGTCGAAAAAAGTTCCTATCCGAAAATGAGATCGTCTGTAGCACAAAATTCCTACGTATGCTCGGAAACAATTCGACGCATGCTCTGAAGCAATGAACGTCATTTTCTTGGCTCGTCGTAGTGTTTCTACGTCACCCCGTTCTTGATGGTCGAAAGTTCAGAGAACTTTTGTGTGACCGTGTGTATGCAAGCCAAGCTTGAGCGGAATCCCGTCGGAAAAGCCATCATATCTTTTTCTGACCAAAATCCCGTTCGTGTGTACGCAGCATTACACACGTTTGGGTTTCCTCTGTTGCAGTCCACACAGTTCTGGTCTTATCTGATACCTGACAAAGGGGAACTCTGATGAAGACACTGATTTATAGGTAACTCAAATGGGGGACCCTGGGCCACATTTGGCCCACTACAAGATTTTATCCAGCCTGCAATTAGAGTGAATGACATATCCTCAATGTGCAACTATAGCACAGGGTTTAATAGGAACCCCAATGTAAGGGGGGATTCTCATGGGGACCCTGATGTAAAGGGTAACTCTAACGTAAGGGGTACTCTAATGGAGATTTTGATGTAAGGGGACCTCTGATGGGGATGCTGATTTATGGGTAACTCTGATGGTCATTGAAGAAAAAGAAGATTGGCTGCACGCCGTAGAGGGAAAACGTCCCTCTTGTTGTGAACAAGCACGAGTTACCCATGTGAAACGCGTGATCGACGAGTGTTTCTGTAACGTCCTATGGCACGGTGACAACCAAGAATACGTTCTACAGAAGTTTTCCCTCTATGGTGTGCGGCCAATCTTCTTTTTCTTCAATTATCATTGACGGTGGTGAGCCGGCCCAGCACCCACGGGGATTGTCTTATCCGCAGTCTGAGCGGCCTTATACTCTTCTTGAACTCTGATGGTGACCCCGATGTATGGAGGAGTTCTGATGGGGACCCTGATGTAATGGGTAACTCTAATGTAAGGGGGATTCCAATGGGGACTTTAATATAGGGGGGACTCTGATGGAGACACTGATTTATGGGTAACTCTAATGGGGACTGTGAGCCACATTTGGCCTGCTGCAAGATTTTATCCAACCTGTAGCTAGAATGAATGGCGTATCCTCAGTGTGCACCTACAACATAGGCTTCGATGGGGACCCTGATGTAAGGAGGCACTCTGATATAATGGGTAACTCTGATAGGGACCCTGATTCATGGAGGGATTCAGATGTGGAACCAGATGTAAGGGGTAACTCTAATGGGGATGCTGATTTATTAGTGACTTTGATGGGGTGTGATGTATGGAAGGATTTTGATGGGGAGCCCAAAGTAAATGTGGATTTTGATGAGGACCTTGATGTAAGGGGTAATTCCAATGTAAGGGTAACTCTGATGGGGACTCTGTTGTAAGGAGGGAATTCTGAAGGGTTATTTTTTTCAGCCTGTAAATATTTGTCAATTATATGAGGCGACCCTTGTACTGAAAAATTTGGAACCCCCTGCTCTAGAAGCTAGAAATCACTAGGTTCTAGGTCCCATGCCAAGCAGCTGCCCTGCCGCACTGTGACCACAGGAGGTCAGCCACTCAGCACAGGCGCCACTGAGTGAACATTTTGCATTTTTACTCATTGAATGCAAAGCAATTTCTGATTGGATGAGGTGGAAAGTGTGACATCACCACCACAAATTATCTTGGATTCTTTCATCTGGTTTTTGGCCCGGTGCTCCTTTCTGTATTTCTATGGTTTGGGTTGGATGACAATCTAGGGAAACCTTGCTGTGTTGTAGCTGTCTCATCAGAGCTGTTTAGCTTGCTTGAGGTTTCCTTACATCTGACTACATATGCAAGTCTAAAAGTTTCCAGCGCCTTTATGGTATCCTGCTCTGGGGACCAGAAACACGTCATTCCCTGCCCCCTGAACCATACCAGGCTGCATGCCTTCAGTTGTGAGGGTCTGCGGGCAGGGGGCTTATCGAAATCTGGAAGATCTGGAAGCACTGCCTCCCCATGTGAATGAGTAGGGGTACCCCTACTCATTCATCAAGAAAAAGAATTAAAAACACACACACAATCTTTGACAATTCCTTTATTAAAAATAAGTTCAATTCCTTTATTAAATAAGCTGTCTGACAAAGTGAAGTATGTTAACAGATCACAAAAAGCCACACATCATGCCACAATCTAAAACAATTCAAGAATAGATTAGAAACAAAGTATTGTAAATGTATTGGTCTAGGAAGGGTTTCAAAGCCATTTCTAAGGCTTTGGAACTCCAGTGAACCACGGGGAGAGCCATTATTCACAAATGGAGATAACTTGGAACAGTGGTGAACCTTCCCAGGAGTGGGCGGCCTACAAAAATTACTCCAAGAGCATGACGACAACTCAACCAGGAGGTCATAAAAGAACCCACAACAACATCTAGAGAACTGCAGGCCTCACTTGTCTCAGGTAAGGTCAGTGTTCATGATTCAACAATAAGAAAGAGACTGGGCAAAAATGGCATCCATGGGAGAGTTCCAAGGCCAAAGCCACTGCTGACCAAAAAGAACGCAAAGGCTCATCTCACATTTACCAAAAAACATCTTGATTATCCTCAAGACTTTTAGGCAAATATTCTGTGGACTGATGAGACAAAATGTTAACTTTTTGGAAGGTGTGCGTCCCGTTACATCTAGCATAATACTAATACAGCATTTCATAACAAGAACATCATACCAACAGTCAGACATGGTGGTGGTAGCGTGATGGTCTGGGGCTGTTTTGCAGCTTCAGGACCTGGACGACTTACCATAATTGATGGAACCATGAATTCTGAGCTCTACCAGAAAATCCTAAAGGAGAATATCCGGCCATCAGTTCGTGACCTCAAGCTCAAGTGCACTTGGGTTATGCAACAGGACAATGATCCGAAACACAACAGCAAGTCCACCTCCAAATGGTTCAAACAAAGCCAAATTTAGGTTTTGGAATGGCCTAGTCAAAGCCCGGACTTAAATCCAATTGAGATGCTGTTTTATGACATTACACAGGCCGTTCATGCTGGAAAACCCTCCAATGTGGCTGAATTAAAAGAATTCTGCAAAGAGGAGTGGGCCAAAATTGCTCCACAGCAATGTGAAAAGACTCATTGCCAGTTATCGCAAACTCTTGATTGCAGTTGTTGCCGCCAAGGGTGGCAAAACCAGTTATTAGGTTTAGGGGGCAATTACTTTTTCACATAAAGCCAGGCAGGTTTGGACAGCTTTTTTGCCTTAATAAATGAAGCCATCATTTAAAAACTGCATTTTGTATTTACTCGGGTTATCTTTGTGTGATAATAAAAATAGTTTGATGATCTGAGTCATTTAGGTGTGACAAATATCCAAAACAATTTTAAAAATCAGAAAGGGGGCAAATACTTTTTCACACCACTGTTCCCCTGCGGTTAGCCTTGCGGGACATTGCAGATTCCAATACTTTCCATGGAGTTTCTGCAAACTTTAATTCATTTAGAAATACATTAGTCACGGCTCTCCCACAATATGGCAGCTATCATCGGCCGTGTCACACGAACTTTCATTTCGGCGGAGATTAGCGCAGTCTATAAAAACTCACTTTTATCCAAGAGTATCTGAGGACAAGAGTGGAGGATTCGATCGGGAGAGAGAGAAAAATGCATAAATATAAGTGTTTACTGTAAATAGAAAATGCAAACTTAGGTTAGAGAAAATGTTTGCAGGAAAAAAAAAAATCGGAGATAGGAGTATATTTTTCAAAGTATATTTGCATTTTTATTGCTTGTAAGCTGTTACAAAGTGTATGAGTCGTGGATTCTACCAGGCATAATATAAGACTATTGCCTTGTAATTTCAGCTCGCTTTCTCACAAACCGAACAGTAAATTCACATCGCTATTGTAGCACCGCGTGCAAATTCTTATTGAAAATTAAACCAGAACTTGAGCAGAGCTCGAAAAATAAACCATTATTCTTTTTTTTTTTTTTTCCTTCAATCCTCAGGCAAACCTTGGATTTAAATGTTGATGGTAGGGCACGTGTCAGGGTAACAATTTCACCATTGGGTTGAGATGTTCATACGGAGGCATCAGAATTAATTCTCCGCATTATGTTCTCGGTTGAGGGGAATACAAATGTGGATTTAGACACTTCGCTGAAGATTTTCCTCAGTTCATAAATACTGTAATGATCCTTTTAGACAAATTAAAGTGATGGGTGAGAGGAAGGAGGGTAATACGTCAGAGGAGTGAATGGCATTATGTTATTTTTCCTCTCCTTGTTTGGGAATATTTACTGAGGAAATTGTATGACACAATGCAATGTTATAAAAAGAAACTGTAATGCAGAGGTATTGAATTAAAAATCAAGAGGGAGGGGTATGACATTTTATTCCAGCAGAGGTCCAAATTTCATGTTTGTGCAAAGACCCAGATAAGATATTTGTAGTCATTGTATGTATATCAAAAATTAAACCCCCATCAGAGTGCCAACTTACATCAGGTGCCCCTATCTGAGTGCCCCCTTATATCAGGTGTCCCCATCACAGTACCCCTTACATCGGGGGGCTTTCATCTGAGTGCAACCTTATATCAGGTGTCCCCATCACAGTACCCCCTTACATCAGGTGTCCCCATCACAGTACCCCCTTACATCGGGGGCTTTCATCTGAGTGCAACCTTATATCAGGTGTCCCCATCACAGTACCCCCTTACATCAGGTTTCCCCATCACAGTACCCCCTTACATCGGGGCTTTCATCTGAGTGCAACCTTATATCAGGTGTCCCCATCACAGTACCCCCTTACATCAGGTGTCCCCATCACAGTACCCCCTTACATCGGGGGCTTTCATCTGAGTGCAACCTTATATAAGGTGTCCCCATCACAGTACCCCCTTACATCAGATGTCCCCATCACAGTACCCCCTTACATCGGGGGGCTTCCATCTGAGTGCACCCTTATTACATGTGTCCCCATTACAGTACCCCCTTACATCAGGTGTCCCCATCACAGTACCCCCTTACATCAGGTGTCCCTGTCGCAGTGCCCCCTTACATCGGGGGGGGTTCCATCTGTGTGCCCCCTTATAACAGGTGTCCCCATCACAGTGCCCCTTTAAATCAGGTGTCCACATCACAATGATCCCTTACATTGGGTGTCCCCATCACAGTTCCCTCTTACATCAAGTGTCCCCATAAGAGTACCCGCTTACATCAGGTTCCCCCCATGAGAGTGTCCCCCTACATCAGGTGTCCCCATCAGAGTGCTTCCTTACATCAAGTGTCCTCATCAGAGTGCTACCTTACATCAGGTGTCCCCATCAAAGTGACCCCTTACAGAGGTGTCCACATCACAGTGCCCCCTTACATCAGGTGTCCCCATCGCAGTGACCCCTTAAATTGGGTGCTTCCATCTGAGTGCCCCCTTATATCAGGTGTCCCCATCACAGTTCCCTGCTTACATTAGGTGTCCACATCACAGTGCCCCCTTACATCAGCTGCCCCATCCGAGTGCCCCTTTACATCAGGTGTCTGCATCAGAGTGCCCCCTTACATCGGCTGCCCCATCCGAGTGCCCCTTTACATGAGGTGTCCGCATCGCAGTGCCCACTTACATCAAGTGTCCCCATCACAGTGCCCCCTTATATCGGGTGTCCATATCACAGTGACCTCTTACATCAGATGTTACCACCATTTGACCACCTTATATCAAGTGTCCCATTAACAATGATCCCTTACATTGGGTGTCCCCATCACTATTCCCGCTTACATCAGGTGCCACCCATTAGAGTCCCCCTACATCAGGTGTCCCCATCAGAGTGCTTCCTTACATCAAGTGTCCTCATCAGAGTGCTATCTTATATCAGGTGTCCGCATCAGAGTGATCCCTTACATTGGGTGTCCCCATCACTATTCCCGCTTACATCAGGTGCCACCCATTAGAGTCCCCCTACATCAGATGTCCCCATCAGAGTGCTTCCTTACATCAAGTGTCCTCATCAGAGTGCTATCTTACATCAGGTGTCCGCATCAGAGTGACCCCTTACAAAGGTATCCCCATCACAGTGCCCCCCTAAATCAGGTGTCCACATCACAGTGCCCCCTTTCATCAGGTGTCCACATCACACTGGTCCCCTTCCATCTGAGAGCCCCCTTACATCAGGTGCCCCTATCTGAGTGCCCCCTTATATCAGGTGTCCCCATCAGAGTGTCATCAGGTGTCCACATCACAGTGCCCTCTTACATTGGCTGCCGCATCTGACTGCCCCTTTACATCAGGTGTCCCCATCACAGTGCCCCCTTACATCAGGTGTCCCCATCACAGTGCCCCCTTACATCAGGAGTCCACATCACAGTGACCTCTTACATCAGATGTTACCACCATTTTTCCCCCTTATATCAAGTGTCCCAATCACAATGATCCCTTACATTTGGTGACCCCATCACAGTTCCCTCTTACATCAAGTGTCCCCATAAGAGTACCCGCTTACATCAGGTGCCCCCATTAGAGTGTCCCCCTACATCAGGTGTCCCCATCAGAGTGCTTCTTTACATCAAGTGTCCTCACCAGAGTGCCACCTTACATCAGGTGTCCCCATCAGAGTGCCCCCTTACAGAGGTGTCCCCATCACAGTGCCCCCTTATATAAGTGACCCCTTTAAAGTGCTCCCTTACATCAGGTGTCACCACCATTTTGCCCCCTTACATCAAGTGTCCCAATCACAATAATCCCTTATATTGAGCATCCCCATCATAGTTCCCTCTTATATCAAGTGTTCCCATATAAAAATACCTACTTACATTGGGGCCCCCTACTATGCCCCGTACACACGGTCGGATTTTCCGACGGAAAATGTTCGATGGGAGCTTGTTGTCGGAAATTCCGACCGTGTGTAGGCTCCACTGGACATTTTCCATCAGAATTTCCGTCACACAAAATTTGAGATCTGGATCTCAAATTTTCCGACAACAAAATCCGTTGTCGTAAATTCCAATCGTGTGTACACAATTCCGACGCACAAAGTTCCACGCATGCTCGGAATCAAGCAGAAGAGCCGCACTGGCTATTGAACTTCGTTTTTCTCGGCTCGTCGTGCGTGTTGTAAATCACTGCGTTCCCACGTTCGGAATTTCCGACAACATTTGTGTGACCGTGTGTATGCAAGACAAGTTTGAGCCAACATCCTTCGGAAAAAAAAACATGGATTTTGTTGTCGGAATGTCTGATTGTGTGTACGGGGCATTAGAGTGTTGCCATACGTCAGGTGTCCCCTTACATTAGGTGCCCATATCAGAGTGCCCCTTTACATTAGGTGTCCCCACTAGAGTGCTATCTTACATCAGGTGCCCTCAGCAGAGTGCCCCCTCACCTCAATTGTCCCCATCACAGTGCCTTCTTACATCAGGTTTCCCCATCACATTGACCTCTTGCATCAGGTGTCCCCATCTGAGTGCCCCCTTACATCAGGTGCCCCTTGCAGAGTTTCCCTTTACATTAGGTATCCCCATCAGTGCCCCCCCCCCCCCCCACCTACATGAAGTGTTCCCATCAAAGTGCTCCCTTACATTGAGTGTCCACATCACAATTCCCTCTTACATCAAATGCCCCATAAGAGTAACTATTTACATTGGGTGCCCCCCCAAGTAGAGTGTCCCCCTACATTAGATGTCCCCTTTAGAGTGCCCCCTTACATCAGGTGTCCCCATCACAGTCCCCCTATACTTTTTAGTTCCAGGCAGGCAGAGGGAAGAAGGTGATACTGGAAGTGGGGCACAAATGTATCATTGGTTGGACACCAGCATTCCTAGCAAGGAATGACTACAGAGGAGGAGAGGAATCTGCAATGGGGACTCCCTGGCTGGAAGCTCAGATTGGACCATCACTTGGTCCAGGCCTTGACTAGGGCCTGCCATTTAGTGATGGCTGTGGTAGTGCCTAGTATTGCATCATTGATCTGAAAACTTATTTAGAGGTGATCTTTGCTTTTTAACATACTTGCTGCTCCATATTTAATGACAGATGCTCACTTTTGCTCACAAATCTGCCCCCCTTCTGAAATCCCCCCTCCCAGAACAAATCTTTGCCCCCCCATCCCCCAAGTCCTCCCAGCATAAATGCCCCCCCCCAAAAAAAAATAAAACAAAAAAAAAATAACCCCTCCCAGCATAAATCCTCTACCACTAAAATTTCCCCTCCAAGCACACCTCCTCTCCCCCCACTCCAGAGTTCTTAAGTTTGGGAACCAGCCTAGCAGTACAATATATGGGATATCCCTTCATTGTAAAATCACTGTGGGACTAAAGAGCCACGGTCTAAAATTTGGCAATATGGAGTAAAGATATAAAAGCTGAAGACCACCACAAGCCCTGAATTTGGGTATAACCTACACATTGGGGGAGATTTACTAAAACTGGAGTACGCAGAATCTGGTGCAGCTGTGCATGGTAGCCAATCACCTTCATCAATTAAGCTTTGACATAAAACCTGCAAGCTGATTGGATTCTATGCAGAGCTACACCAGATTTTGCGCACTCCAGTTTTAGTAAAGCCCCCATATTGTTTTTGTTTTACAAGATTACCAAAATGGCAATTTTTAAAACATTTACTGAAAAAATAGTATGTGTTCCTGTCTCTTGACTCTAGGGTAGCCTTGCTTATCCAGGGTTCTGTGAAAGCCTAGCCTTCCTTGGGAGATTACTATGAATGCCTTGAGCTGTGGTGGAGTGATCTCCTGTCCGATGGATTCTGCATTGTTCCATGGCCAACGTCAATCAGCAGAGTCAGTTACGTGGGACAAGTTAAATCTCTCCTCTCGTCTATCATGTAAGTAACCACTGCCAGCAACAGTGTTTTTAGTTGTCTGTAAAGAGTCATTATTTCACTTACCATCAATGTAAGAGGAGCCATTTTCCGACTGACCATCAACGTAAAGGGGCCCTTTTCCCACTAACCAACAGCATAACAGGGTCTTCCACACTGACCACAAGATTTAAGAGGACCCGTCTCCCACTGACCACCAATGTAAGGGGGGCTCTTTAGCACTGACCAACAGTGTAAAGAGGCCTTTTTCCACTGACCATCAATGTAAAGAGTTGCTAGTCTACTGACCACTGCTAAGGGGATTCCTCTCCCGCTGACTACTAATGTAAGTGAGCAACTTCCATTTAAAGTAATTGGGACATTTTCCAACTAAAAACCAATGTAAGGAAGTCTTTCTACCACTGACAATGTCAGGAATCAGCAGCAAAGATAGCCAGAACTGTGTGGCTACACTTAGGAAACTGAGACCAAACCACATATATGTAGCTCTACCCCCAAAGGTGCCGCTGGTGATTGGGTCCCCCACTCCTGCATGGCCAGGCAACAAATATTCTCCACATTATCTCCAGACACAAGAAACTGCCTTTGAGCTTAGTTTTGATGTTTTATTAGGGGTAACAACTTATTATTGGATGCCCAACTTGATAGCAACAAAACTAGGGACAACTTCCTTCCTATGAAGACATTTCAGGACTGTCTTTCTTCCTAGACACTGACAGTCTCTGATAGAAAAGCAAAAGCCCCTTGGGGCTAGGAACTCTCAGTCCCCTTTGAAAGTAGCACAAAAATGTTGTAGGTTGCATCCAGGAGAAGCTCCATATCTACTGTAGACACTGATCCCAGTTCCCCTGACTGCAGAAACTACCAGCCCACCTGGCTGCTACTGAAGATCTACCAGGGCAAGGTAAAGGAAAGATTTAAGCCCAACGCTGTCTTCCAGAAAGGCTTGCTACATGTGACAGTCTTTCCCCTTGCAAGTTCCTGACCATGCTGATGTACTCACACTGTCCTCCAGGCCTTTGCTGCCTCTTAGGTAGGGTTCTTTCTAAACCATGATGTTGCCAGGATCCTCCTAAGCCAGCCCGAGCCCCAGCCCAAAGCACAGCCCCCCAGCAGGGGTTCCTCTCAAGGGCCACCAACAGTCTCCTCAGCACTCCATCTTCCACCCGACTCCCTGCCAGCATGACTCATTCATATTTAAGGGCTGGCTTAGCCACCATGCCAGGCCCACTGCCTGGGGATTGGCCAAACTATCCTAAGTATGCAGATCAACCCCTCCTGGCCTCCCCCCTTCAGTTTCCAGAAAGTTCTCCAACCTTTCAGAACCAGGGGAAGGCACCAGCGACCTGCCTGTATGAGGCATCCAGTCCTGAACTGGAGTAAACTTTTAACCCAGATTGAAAGATTCAATTTACCACGAACCAAAACATAAATTTGCTGCACTCCTCTCACTAGTAGCACACTAGAGGGTGCTACATTCACCCCCTTAGCTAAAATCAGCCATGTCCCCATTGGCATCCTATAAGAAAAATTGGAGGGGAAAATGAACAAACTTGGAAGGGGCTATGCTCAAAATATACAAAGATTTGCATAATAAATTACAGTAGAAAAATATAGTATGTACACTTCACATAGTTTACACGGCATGATTACACATCCTAATTACAGGTCCCTGTAATTAAACGAGATGATGTGGTATCCTCCGCTCAAAGAGGGGCTTAAACCAGAGCTATGAGTAAGCACTCGGTAAAAGCGCGAAACGCGTCAGCTATTCTTGTACCACCCCACAGTCGTGTTTTGTGTACCCCATGATCCTGTATTTTGAATAAAAGACGGATTAATCCTTTCCGGTGTGCGTCTGTCCAGGTCTTCTTGTTCTCTTCTACTTACAGGTCCCTGTAGCTAGCAAAAAAAACATCAATCTAATGACATGTTATCAGTAGAACAGCACACTCCCCCTAAAGGAGAGCCCTCTTAGCAGGAGATTCAAGCATCTGCTGAAAAAGAGTCCATAAGTCCAATACTTGAACAGAAGGACAGCTGTCCTTAATCAACCTGCAGGGGAAGATAAGAACACAATCCTCACTCCAAAAAACTCTCTACACAGTCTGCTGGCAGGGAGTTATAATCCTGCCAAAAGAAAAACTTTGTACACCAGAGTCTCTAAAGGAGGAGCCTCTCCATAGCAACAATCTCTCAAATAGGCCTTGCCACCATGTCTTCTCCAAGGACCACTCATCTGGAAAGGGGTGGATGGAGGAGTCCAGCCTAGCCCTGAACAAGGAATTGGAAGGCATCAACAAACCCTCTTAAATTCTTCTGGCTGGAATCCTGCATCAGTCATTTTACTTACAGTAACAAGAACCTGCTCCCTGCAACAAGAGTGTCCCTGGGCTCAAAGATACATTTGAGGGGGAGGGATCCTGGGTAATAGCTCCACTAGCGTCCCAAATGGTTTTGGAGTAGCTATGGCTGGGCCAGAAGCAGGATAAATTGAAAGTATCTGACTTTGCACAGCAAAACAAAACACTGATGCGAAATGTACTAGCAGAGGTCAGACTAAATACCCTCCCAGCAACGAGCATCAGGTTGAGACTGATCACTAGAAACTGTTGGATGCTGGGAGACACCCTTTGGTGGACACCAGAACTATAACCTCCCCCTCTAGGAAGCACAGTGCCAACAGCAGGTGATCCAGGTCCTGACAGGCCACCAATGTAGGTCAGCACCTCTCACTACCATCTTAGCAACAGGGTCATTCTCCCACTGACCACCAATGTAACATGGCATGGCTCCACTGACCTGTAGGGATGAGATGATGGTTCAGTCCAAACCTAGACCAAATTTTGGAGGAATGCCCAAATTTTTCCCCGATCAAACCCCTGTTTGGTGGGAGCTTCTATATATGACAACTTTCCACTGCCAATGATTCCTAAGGAAGCAGCGGGTGCTTGCACTTGGTTTGTCCCTAGCAACCTGCACTGTCACTGGCACATTGCCCACTAGGGTTGCCACATCATCCCTTTAATCCAGGACACATATTAATTACACAGGTTCTGAGGCTGATTTAATGCAGATAAGGCACCAAGTGAGTTTAATTACCACCTTAATCAGCCACAGAACCTGTGTAATTAATGTGTGTCCTGGATTAAAGGGATGTTGTGGCAATCCTATTGCCCACATGGCTGAGAATTCCCAGCTATGTAAGCAAATGGGTGGGATTAGCGCTGATATCACTGCCCAAATATGATTAATGATGTCGCTACTATTCTTGCCCCTTCTCTTATATAGTTGATGACAGCTGATGACAGCTCGGGGAGCTGTCATTCAGTGAGCAGTTCTGTTGGGATCAGTGGAATGTGCTGGGTCCATTGGATTTTTTTATTTTGGTGAGTGAGATGGGCAATGGACATCATGATTGATGATGGATCAACAAGGGACTTTTTTGGGGATTTTACATTTTTTAACAAAGGACTTGTCAAAGTTTGTCTTTATTTCCAAGTTGTTGTTTTTTTGCGAATGAGTATGGGTACTATATACATCATACTCTTTATGTAGATTGAGCGGTTACTGGGGACCCCCTTACTTTCAAAGGAGACTTTCAAATAAGCCCCCTGTCTGCAGATTCCGGCAACCATTGGCTAGGGTTGTGGGGAGGATGCCCTTGTCTTCATCAACATAGGCATAAGGTCCTTTACCAGGAGGTCCCCCCTGACGACGCTACCATCATGTTGAAGGCTTGTGGCCTGGTATGGTTCAGGATAGTGGGTGCAAGCTCATCGCCCTGTTTCCTGGTCAGCCAAGCTGCTCGGATCAAGGGTCTGATAAGGATATCCTGGGGGACTGCACACATTTTTTTTTTGTTCTGCAGGAGGTATCCCCTTAAAATCCATACCAGACTCAAAGGGTGCTAAAGCAAAAGTGACATTAACAAAGAAAAAAATGATACAGTTAAAGTTGCTAGCAAATGACATTTAATTGTCAGCTCGTTTAAAAAAGAAATGGCACACAGATCCCTCCAAAGGTCCCCCAAATTCATAGAAAACCATTGTTGGGGTCTGTTTGTGTGCTTTTTTTTTTTTCATTTCCAGAAAGGAAATGTTATTTGCCAGCAATTTAAGATCATTTTTCAAGAAGCGGAATCCTAGAGAGATACCACCCAGGAAATCTTATCTGATTATAATACATTATGACACATGAATATATAAAATTCAAAAATGTTATTGTATATCAAAAATCATAAAAAAATGGGTAAAATAAAACTTTTTTGTTTGCACCCATGATGTTGATTAGGTTTACTTTTAGATTCATGTTCTGATGGATTAATGGAAGATCTATTGATTGTGGCAGTGTCCTCACAAAGTGGTTCCTGTGAAATACATTGACACAATATTCTATCCTCCTGGGGGGGGGCGTCACTGTATTGATAAAATATCTAATTGTTTTATGGGTGTTAGGAGTGTTTTTTACCCAATATTTATTATTTTTGTTATACAGTGGCATTTTAAGATTTTATATATGTATGTGTCCAGATTTATTAAGGGATGATGCCCCTAGGATCTTACATTTGATATACTATTTAAATTCCACCTTTATATCCTGTTTTGAGGTAAGACCATTTTTCTTTATATATGTTAGCGCTTTAATAAATAAAATCACTTCTCCCAGCCAAATGGAATTTAAAAAAAAATATGTCACTGGTACATGTTCCCCAGGACAGTGCAACCCCCCCAAACCCCCCATGCTATTTTTTTTTTATAACAACCCTTTGCCTATTAGCTTAGAAAATTAGCTTTTTTTTTGTCTATGTTTTGTAATAAAATTAATTCAAGATTGAACAGGTGCTATAAAATGGTATTGGTCCATCTCTGTAAACTAATATGTTTTGAGTACAAATTAGTTTGAAAATTTTGGAGTAGAGTCTAAGCCAGAGTTTTATTGTTTTTTTTTTTTTGGATTTAATAATCTCAGATGTATTAGCAACTCATCCTTGAGTATGCACATTAAATGATTTTTTTTTTTAGGACTTTTTAGAGAATTTTTTTTTCATTTTTGGTTTGACAGATTTTGGCTCCCATTGATTTTAATGGGGTTTGGGATCGGCACCCCCACTTCTGTGAAGTTCGCAGAACCCTGCTTGACCCCTGGTTCACACCTATGCATTTTTATTCCTTTTTGCATTTTGCAGATTTTTACTACAGTCTATTTAACATGGTTTACTATGGAACACATTCTGTAGTGCAATTCTGCACTACAGATAAACAAAAAGCACTTAAAATGCATAGGTGTGAACCAGGTCTTAACCAAACCCAGGGCAGCTTGGCTCATCCCTACGGACCTGCAATTAGGGATGAGTAGAGCTGCAAAATTACTGATTTCCTAATGAAAGAACTGAAGTTACATATGTGTGGTTCCTACGCCCTAAAGTTTCGACATGTTTCGCCGGAACGGCTTCATCAGGAAAGGACGGAGGCATTAAATAAATAAATGTTAAAAGCAGCAAATTGTGCATAACCTTAGGTGTACACCTAAGGTTATGCACAACATGTCGAAACTTTAGGACGCAGGAACCACACATATGTAACTTCAGTTCTTTCATTAGGTCAGGGTTGGGATAGGTGTGCATACCCAGGACCATGAATGTAACTGTAGTCATATTTTTATAATTTTCTATGTTTTTTTGAAGAAATTATTTATATTTTTATATTACTTAATTGTTTTGTCTTGAATATGAAGTACCTCTAAAGTCCCATTCTTAATACATTTCTCGCTTACTAATTTTAGGGAAGCTGGTAAGTTTGCACATTATGTTTTTTCTTTGGTGCTGACCTCTTTCCACAAATCTCTATGCTATTTGTATAGCGTTTGTATAGTGTTCTTTACATTCTGTGTTTTATTAATTTTTTTCTGTCAATTTTTTCTGTCGGTGGAAAAAAAAAACAAAAAACATACAACTTATACATCAATGAAGGGCCCTTTTAGGCACTATAACAGATTCAGGACAGATGAAAGAAGCTTTCATAATCCTCATTATTAATTTACACCCCATTGCAGCCTGAAAAATCACCTTCATTTTGCCTTCTTCGATGACTCCAATAACTTCTCTTAAATTACACATTTTTGCCTATCCCTACCAGCAATGTATTGGGGGCACTTTTTTGACTGACCACTGTGAGCTGTAGATATAATAATTTGTAGAAGGGGGTTTCCTGGGACCTTAAAATAAGTTCAAGGGTTCCTCCAAGATAAAAATACTGATAATAGCTTCTCTAGTGTATGGGAAAAAAAGCCGCACTGCTTGGATTTCCCACCTAAAAACACGTAAGGGGGCACACTGATGGGCACCCTGGCATAAGGGGGGACTCTAATGGGAACCCTGATATAAGAGGATTCTGATTGGAGCACTGATGTAAAGGAAACTCTGATATTAAAGTGGTTGTAAAGGCTAATTTTTTTTTACCTTCATGCATGCTATACATGAAGGTAAAAAACCTTCTGTATGCAGCAGCCCTCCCCTCTAATCCTTATCTGAGCCCCATCTCGATCCAGCGATGTGCACGAGAGCATTGTCTCTCCCGGGTTTCTTCCTCCTCATTGGCTGAAACAGCAGTGGGAGCCTTTGGCTCCTGCTACTGGCAATCACAGCCAGTGAGCCAATGAGCAATGGCATCCCTAGGGGGGGGGGCAGAGGGGGCCCTGACCCCCCCAACATTATGCTGTGCCCCACCATGTGCCCCCCCAATGAAAAAAATTTTTTTATTTTTTTACAAAAAGGCAATGTCTAAGAGGTAGAGCATCCACAGTCAGCCCCTGCGGGTGATTCCTCCCCCCTCCCTCTGCTCGCTGACACTGCATAATGCGAGCACTCACACAACAGCCGCCCGATCTGCTCCTTCCCCTGCATCCTCATTGGCAGGGAGAAGAGTGAGTTGCAGGAAGGACTCCACCAGGACTCTCAGTTACTGAAAAAACAGACTTATTTCTCCCGTCCTTAGGACAGGAGAACCAGCCTGTAAATTCCAAGAGATGCCAGACCGGCGCTGTCAATAGCAGGGGCAGGACAGCAAGAGGAGGCTGGGGAACCCCACACTGGCAGAACACCAGGGCCCGGTGGCAAGACAACCTTTGCAACCCTGATAATAGTTCTCCCACTGCTTTGGACCCTCATATTTGGACCCTCATATCTCATATACCTCTTGTATTCTGCCACCCTGGGGGGCCCCAATACAGTAGGAAGGGAGCTCACTGCAGAACATGTGAAAGGACCATTGTGGGATCATAGTAAAGGGCCCCAGGATATAGAATTTTTAAGGAAACATTAGGGGACAGGGACAAAAGTAAGGGGGCAACTATGAAATGCAATTACATATATATATATATATATATATATATATATATATATATATATATATATATATATATATATATATATATATATATAATTGCATTTCATAGTTGCCCCCTTACTTTTGTCCCTGTCCCCTAATGTTCCCCCCCTTAATATGAAAGCTGCCACTGCCAATGAAAAGAGAACGGAGATGAGGAAAAGCCACGCTTTGTGTGTGAATAAACACACAGAGCAGGAGGGATCCTGCTCCAGTGCCCCCCATAGCAAGATGCCTGCTATGGTGGCACTTGGCAGAAAGGAGGGACCAGGAGCGCCGGCGTGGGACCTGAGAAGAGGAGGATTGGGGCTGCTCTGTGCAAAACCATTACACAGAGTAGGTACTGTAAGTATGACATGTTTGTTATTTTTTTAATCTGGCTTTAATATCACTTTAATTCTTAGGTAATGGGGACCCTGATGTAAGGGAAGCTAATGTGGACCCTGATGTAAAAGGGGGACTCTAATGGGGATTTTTTTGGCCTGCAAATGTTTGTAAAACATACAGTGTGGCCCTCCTAATGAAAAGTCTGGAGACCATTGCCTTAGTGCGTTGGGATGCTTTAACAGTATTCATAAAGGGTTCAAGAGAGGATAGACTACTTTCTATGGGTAAACCGGAGAAAAAAACCCTTCAAAGCACCTAGTGTATGTCATGAACTGAAGTGTAGTTGATGTAGTCAAGTAAAATACACTTTTGCACTTATTTTAATCAAGTAGTGTCACAAAATAATGAGAACGCTGGCATGGCAGTTGTCGGCATTTCGGAAGTGATTTTCACAGCTCGGGAACTGAACCGGCATATCTCACGGAGCTGTCGCTGAAATTCATTTCTCAGTTGCCTCTGATCACTGCATAAGCCCGAGAAAGATGATTCCATCGCCAAGTCTGTTTAACACGAAGCAAGAACTAACAGGCTTATTCCTTAAGGTTGAGGGGACTTTGATAAAAGGCGCAGAATACAGGAAGCCATGGAAGGAAAAGCTCTCTTTAGGAGGGGTTGTGAAATTATGAGATAATCGTTTAGATCTCAGAGAGGGAGGCATACTACATGCACCCTTGTGGATTCCTTCTAAAGCCTTTTAAGGTGTCCTTTAAAAAGAGCCTTTCATTGTTCTGAGCTGAGTGAAGGAAAAAAAAAGGCAATTTTTTAAAATAAATAAGAAAAATAAATGTGAAAGTAGATGGAAACCCCAACTGGGCATGATAGGGTTTGGAGTCAAAATCTTAAAGGCAGCTAGCTGTCTGTAAACCAGGGTAGCCTTGGGGAACTACAGATTAGCCTTAAACAATATAAAAAGGATAAGAGCACCACAGATCTCATGCAAGTCCAATAAGTTTTTATTGCACATTTCTTTAGCTCAAAATGCTCCCTTTATCAGGTTTCAGTGGTTCATCTTTAAACATTTTGAAGGTGACAAATTTGGGAAACAGTTGACACCCCATAACAGGAGATGCCTAAATGAGGTCCTTAAGCTCTCCAACCTCCCCCATGCTCTTCGCCTCCCCCCATGTTTTCCACCTCCTCATGCTCAACAGCCCCCCACCAGTGCTCTCCAGCCTCTCCAGTGCTCTCCACCTCCCCCCAGTTCTCTCGAAGCCCCCCCAGTGCTCTCTGCCTGCCCCCATGCTCTCCACCCCCCTCAGTGTGCTGCAGCCCCCTGTGCTCTTTGTCTCCCCCAGTGCTCTCCAGCCCCCCCAGTGCTCTCCACCTCCCCCTGGGTTCTTTGCCTCCCCTCAGTGATCTCAAGGCCCCCTGTGCTCTCTGCTTCCCCCTGAGCTCACCACATCCCCCCAGTGCTTTCCAGCCCCCCCAGTGCTCTCCACCTCCCCCTGTGCTTTCCATCTCCCCTTATGCTCTCTGCCACCTGTCATGCTCTTCGCCTCTCCCCAGTGCTCTCCAGCCCTTCCCCTCCCAGTTCTGTTCACCTTTCCCTGTGCTCTCCACTTTCCCCGGTGCTCTCCAGCCCCCCTGTGCTCTCCTCTGCCCCCCCTCCAGTGTTCTTTGTCTCTCCCCTGTGCTTTCTGCCCCCCTATGCTCTCTGCCCCCCCCCCCCCCCCCAGTGCTCTCCAGCCTCTCCAGTGATCTCCGCCTCTCCTCAGTTCTCTCAAGCCCCCCTAGTGTTCTCTGCCTGCCCCCATTCTCTCCACCCCCCCAGTGTGCTGCAGCCCCCTGTGCTTTTCGCTTGCCCCAGTGCTCTCCAGCCCCCCCAGTGCTCTCTGCCTTCCCCTAGGTTCTTTGCCTCCCCTCAGTGATCTCAAGCCCCCCTGTGCTCTCTCCTTTCCCCTGTGCTCGCCGCCTCCCTCCAGTGCTTTCCAGCCCCCCTCAGTGCTCACCACCTCCCCCTGTGCTCTCCACCTCCCCCCATGCTCTCTGCCACCTGTCATGCTCTCCGCCTCCCCCCAGGGCAGCTAGCTGTCTGTAAACCAGGGTAGCCTTGGGAAACTACAGATTAGCCTTAAACAATATAAAAAGGATAAGAGCACCACAGATCTCATGCAAGTCCAATAAGTTTTTATTGCACATTTCTTTAGCTCAAAATGCTCCCTTTATCAGGTCTCAGTGGTTAATCTTTAAACATTTTGAAGGTGACAAATTTGGGAAACAGTTGACACCCCATAACAGGAGATGCCTAAATGAGGTCCTTAAACTCCTCCTATCCTGCTTCTTTCTGTTGCCGCCCCATGCTTTCCCACGCTCTCTGTCCCCCCCCAGTGCTCTCCAACATTCCCCATGCTCTTCGCCTCCCCCCATGTTTTCCACCTCCTCATGCTCTCCAGCCCCCCCCCCCAGTGCTCTCCAGCCTCTCCAGTGCTCTCCACCTCCCCTCAGTTCTCTCGAGCCCCCTAGTGCTCTCTGCCTGCCCCCATGCTCTCCACCCCCCTCAGTGTGCTGCAGCCCCCTGTGCTCTTTGTCTCCCCCAGTGCTCTCCAGCCCCCCCAGTGCTCTCCACCTCCCCCTGGGTTCTTTGCATCCCCTCAGTGATCTCAAGCCCCCCTGTGCTCTCTGCTTCCCCCTGAGCTCACCGCCTCCCCCCAGTGCTTTCCAGCCTCCCCAGTGCTCTCCACCTCCCCCTGTGCTTTCCACCTCCCCCCATGCTCTCTGCCACCTGTCATGCTCTCCACCTCTCCCCAGTGCTCTCCAGCCCCCCCTCCCAGTGCTGTCCACCTTTCCCTGTGCTCTCCACTTTCCCCGGTGCTCTCCAGCCCCCCTGTGCTCTCCTCTGCCCCCCCTCCAGTGTTCTTTGTCTCTCCCCTGTGCTTTCTGCCCCCCTATGCTCTCTGCCCCCCCCCCCAGTGCTCTCCAGCCTCTCCAGTGCTCTCTGCCTCTCCTCAGTTCTCTCGAGCCCCCCTAGTGCTCTCTGCCTGCCCCCATGCTCTCCACCCCCCCAGTGTACCCCCTGTGCTCTTTGCCTCCCCCAGTGCTCTCCAGCCCCCCCAGTGCTCTCCGCCTCCCCCTAGGTTCTTTGCCTCCCCTCAGTGATCTCGAGGCCCCCTGTGCTCTCTGCTTCCCCCTGTGCTCGCCGCCTCCCCCCAGTGCTTTCCAGCCCCCCTCAGTGCTCCCCACCTCCCCCTGTGCTCTCCACCTCCCCCCATGCTCTCTGCCACCTGTCATGCTCTCCGCCTCCCCCCAGTGCTCTCCAGCCCCCGCCTCCCAGTGCTGTCCACCTTTCCCTGTGCTCTCCACCTCCACCGGTGCTCTCCAGCCCCCCTGTGCTCTCCTCTTTCCCCCAGTGTTCTCTGTCTCTCCCCTGTGCTCTCTTCCCCCCCCCAGTGCTCTCCAGCCCCACCCTGTGTTCTCCAGCTTCCTCCCTGTGCTCTCCACCCCCCCATTATTTTTACTGACCCTGCTCGCCCCTCTGCACCTCTGCCGGATTCCCCCCACCTCTCTCCCGGGATCCTTCAGGATGGAGAGTGGGGATGGGGCTAGTTAACATGTCATGGGCTGCTCAGTCCAAAATGCCCGGGCCTAATTTTTGTCCCAGTCCAGGCCTGGCTTAGACTTAGCACCTCAGGTAAGAGTGCGCCATCTTCAAGGGTGACCTGCTTGTGTAATAATCCCGCTGATTATTTGGAGCCTCTCTACTGCAATAGCTACTAGTCTCTGAGCCTGACCCTGAACCATGACAAAGTCCCTAATAACAGGACTACCAAGAAAGCCTGACAGCTAGTTGTCTATGTCAGGGGTGCATATGACAGGGGGACGGTGCAAAGGGCGTGTTGTTGAAACACTGGACTCAATGGTGAGCAAAATAAGGTTTGGAGTATAAGTTTTAAAAGCAACTCTCTGTCAACCAGGGTATCTTCCTAAAAACAGTCCCAGATTATATAAAAAATATAAGAGCACCAGAGATCTCATGCAAGTCAAGTAAGGTTGAAGAAACCAACACATTTTAGGGGCTAAAGACTTCACCCTTATCAGGGCTCAGTAGCTAATCTTTTTTTCAGGGTGACCACACATTTAGGAGGCAGTTGTCACCCCATAACAGGAAGTGCAAGAACAAGGAGCCTAAAGGCAAGATTACCAAGTTTTTTCTTTAATAAGAGCTTAGTTGCTTTCTCCTCCAGGGCTAAGACAAGGTGACCATGCAAACGGCGTGTGTTGGTAGAGCGCTGGACCCAGTGGTAGGCAAGATAGGGGTTGGAGTACAAATTCTAAAGGTTAGCTCTTTGTCAATCTTGGGGGGTCCCCAGGATAGTTTAAAAGAATAAATATAGAAGATGATAGCGCTACATATCTCATGCAAGTCCAGTAAGTCTTTATTGCACGTGTTACGAAGTCAAATTTAAAAGTCAATACATTTTCAGAGCCTTAAAAGTGGCTCCTCTTTTTACATTCTCTCAGACTGTGCTGCCACTGGCCACTTTTTACTAACTCAAACATAAGGGCTGCAGCTTATACTTAAAGCTTTATATTTTACCCAAACACAATAAACTGTACATTGTATTTCTTGAAATAAATAGACTTTTAATTTGATAGAAGATTTGGATACACTATATTTTTCTTTTTTAGATTTTAGTCAGCATAGTGAAAAAATAAAAACTTTCTTGTGATTATTCAAAATGCAAAAGTTTTAGTTTTCGCAACCCCAGATATTTACTCCAAAATATAATGTATAAGTCTGTTTGTAGGCATGCAAAGTCTGCATTCACTGTAGGTGGCACTTGATCAAGGTGCAAGGAAGTTGTGAGGAACTCAGACTCCATACACACTATTAGATTTTCTGCAGATTTTTTTTCTTCAGATTTACCAAAACCATTAAGTGCAAGGGCCTGCCTGATTGCATACAAATTGAATCTCTTAAGACTTGACCTCATATTATATGGTTTTGGTAAATCTAAAGAAAAAATCTGCAAAAAATCTAATAGTGTGTATGGGGCCTTAGTTCCTCTATGATTTCCTTGGTCACAGCTGTCTGATTGGAAGCTGCCATCCTACGTGACCTTGGCGGCCATCTTGGGTCAGGCAGAGTCTATTTAAGGCACGCTTTATGCGAGTAGCAAGTGTAGGGACAGGTAACCTGCCTGGCAGGGACAGTGTTTAGTGCCAGGACAAGGTTACAGAGGAGTAGGGAATGTGCAAGGACTATGCTATCTCCTCTCAGGAAGCCTCCCATTTGGGTGTGGACCGGCCAGGCTGCATTCCCACCCTCACTGCGGAAAGTTGTCAGCATCATTTCAAGATCACTATCCTCTGCTACTGTTCATAATTGGCTCCAGTCAGCTGTGTTCATCCGTCCGGCCAAATGCCCCGTACACAAGGTCGGACATTGATCGGACATTCCGACAACAAACTCCATGGATTTTTTCCGACGGATGTTGGCTCAAACTTGTCTTGCATACACACGGTCACACAAAGTTGTCGGAAAATCCGATCGTTCTGAACGCGGTGACGTAAAACACGTACGTCGGGACTATAAATGGGGCAGTAGCCAATAACTTTCGTCTCCTAATTTATTCTGAGCATGCGTGGCACTTTGTGCATCGGATTTGTATACACACGATCGGAATTTCCGACAACGGATTTTGTTGACGGAAAATTTTATAGCAAGCACTCAAACTTTGTGTGTCGAAGAATCCGATGGAAAATGTATGATGGAGCCCACACACGGTCGGAATTTCCGACAACAAGGTCCTATCACACATTTTCCATTGGAAAATCCGACCGCGTGTACGAGGCATAACGGTATGTCTTTTTTTTTTAACTCTCTTAATATACTGTTCTTTCCTACCTTGCCCTGTGAGGGTGTTCTTGCTGCTGTCGCACCACACTACACCCTACCCACATGTTGATTAAAACAATATCAAGTAAAGTATGATTTTTATACAACATTGTGAATTACCAAGGCTGAAAGTGAAGGTTTACATTTCGCTATAGGAGAGTTTTATTCCCTTTTTAACGCTACATTCAGATAAGATCAAGTTGGGTTGGTGAGGGGTAGAAACTGGCAATACAAGAGAAGGGACGGAAAAAAGTTATTGGAGTTCTGACGTTAAAAAATGTGTCTTATGCTACATTAGTGATTACAGATCTGTGATTAGTTGTACATTTTATATCTGCCTAGAGTTTAGCTTTAGAACAAAAAAAACCCCCCATGGATCCAGTGACCTCTACTTTCCTGCATTGATGAATCCCTTGATGCCTGCCTATAAAATCCCACCTGGGGATAAAGTCTTCCCAAGTCATTTATTGCTGCCCCCAACCACTATCAATTCACTATTAGAGTATCAGAGCGTGTTATATTGGGAGTTACTACTACTTACTTTGGATAATTGGCCCGCTCAGACGATGATGTCATTGTAACTGTCCTTGTTATAAATGTTTCATGTGCCTGCATGGGATAATTAGGCTCTGAGAGGAGGAGAACTCCCAGATCAACACGCTCTAATAGTCCAACATGGAATCCCGCTAAGATTCAGTCTACGAACTTCAGGTAATGGAGAGTAGCTTCTGTACTTCCAATAGGCATATCTATACCCTAAAATGCAACTAATATATTGCAGCGTACCAGTCTGTAGATGGGATGGCTGTTTTTGTTTTATTTTTACAGGGTTTTTTTATTTTGTTTAAACTGGTGATCCTGCCAGTAATACATATCCTGTCCAAGGGCGACAAAAATCACTCACTGTATGATATTTATGAAGAAGCAAAGTTGTCAATCTAGGCCAGGGATGGTGAACCTTGGCACCCCAGATGTTTTGGAACTACATTTCCCACGATGCTCCACTACACTGCAGAGTGCATGAGCATCATGTGAGCATCATGGGAAATGTAGTTCCAAAACATCTGGGGTGCCAAGGTTCGCCATCACTGATTTGAAATACAGGACACCCCGTCTTCTCATCTCATCTGCTCCTTTCTGTGCAGCTACAGCCCCTCCTCGTCTCAGCATTCAGCAGACCCTAGCAGCAGACTTCAGCCCTCCTCTGGTCCTTCTCCAGACCCTGCAGTTTTTGCTTCCCAGCTCCACCTCTAGTTTCTTCCTGGCAGCAGCACAAGGTAAGGGGGGTGCATTGTGATGTAAGGGAGGGTGGAAAACTCTTGACTTCTGATGGTGGAGGGGCTCTTGACATCTGATGTACAAGGGGGGGTGGGGTGCTAAGGACGTCCATGCTTACAGATACAACTGGTCCTTTGAGGGCAACCATAATGCTGATGCAGCCTGCAATGAAATGAGTTTGTCACCCCTACTCTATAGTAACTCTTCTTCTTTTTAATTGCAAGTAAATAAAGGATTCCAAGCAAGGTTCTGTCATTCATGATGAAGGAGGGGTGTAGGCTGTCCGACATCCACAGAAGGCTACCGAATGTTTACAGAGATGATACTATTGAAAAAAACAATGTGTACAGATGGAGGAAGGTGAAAGAAGGGGACAAACCATGCAGTAGGAGACCATCAACTGTGACCACTGACACTGAATTGTCAGCGAGTGGATGTATTGATTTGTGTGGACAGACGAGTCACAATCTGTGAGCTTGCTGCACAACTGGACTGCAGTTACAATGCCATAAAGAAGATGTTGGAAGACTTAGGGTATCAAGAAGTGTGGGCAAAATGTGCACCATAGCAGTTGACACCAGATATGAAGAAGAAAACGGTGGACATCTGCTCTGATCTGCTGGAAGTGTTTGAAGCCAATAAGAACAAATTTTTTACCGGTCTGGTGATGGGGTCAGGGGCGGCCTATCCATTAGGGGTACCCGGGCGTCGCTCCCCCTATCTTTGCCACCCCCCTATATGCAGTGGAAAGATTCATGCATGGTATGAATCTATCCATTGCCACCGTGGCGGCCCCCTATTCATTTGTCCGGCCCCTTTTGGGTCACCGGGCATATGAATTAGAGCGGCCATGGGTTTTTTTTGAAGCACTGATGTGAGACATAGGCTCTAATAGGCTTCAAAATAGGGGGGACTTGGGACGCAGAGCATTGTGTCTGTAGCCCACCCAGGTGTGTTGCAACAGCGAATGAAAATTAGCTGTTGCAACACTGATCCTCCTCCTGACCAATCTGGAAGCAGGTAGGAAACCTGTTTGCCGATTGGCTAAAACGTCTGGTGATCCTATTGGACGCCTATCACTGGGAGGAGGAGAGAAGCCGCTCCAGGAGAGGACACCGGAGCAGCTTTCCCTGAGCCCGCCATGCTCTCACCACCCGCAACCAGCAGGTGGTGGTGGAAGAGTGTGTTAGTGCTGCGGGGGGGGGGGTAGTGCCCCCCCAAAAAAAACACCAGCCGCTACTGGACGGGGTGGGTGTATATACAACAGTGAACACCTGAATTTTTTCAAAGAGAATTCGAGAGTTGGGTTTAACCATTTGCACCATTTTTGATGGAGAGTATGTTGAGCAGTAACTTTTGTATAGAGGTAGGGTAAAGCCTCGTACACACGATCTGATTGTTGGCAGGGGATTTTCTATTGACAGACTGTTGTCCTAAAATCAGACCGTTAGTACGCTCCTTCAGATAATTGTTGTCCAACTTTCGGCCAACAAATGTTGGATGGCAGGCTAGTAAATTTTCAGCGGATAAAGGTCTGTTGTCTGATTTTCGTATCGTCTGTACACAAGTCCATCACACAAAAGTCAAAAGTACAAACACACATGATCGGAAGCAAGGAACGAGCCAGAAGCGGTCGGTCTTGTAAATTAGTTTGTAATGGAGAATTAACATTCGTGACGCGACAAATTTTGAAATTTCGAAATGCAGCGTACAATTCTCTTCTTCTTTAATGGGGTAATAATGAAGCTGCTTTGGTGGTGATACTGATGGAGTTATGGCAAACGTATTTTAAAAGGCACTTGTTTTCTAGTGATATCAAGAATAATATTATTATACTTGCTGTTTTCTTTTTTGAGCAATTTACCACAACACCATTATCCCATAGTTTTTAAGATCAAAGATACAACTATATTGGTGTCCCTTGTTAATTTTACATTGTATTTTTTAAAATGTAACTGCCGACTCCCAAACTGTCATTTGAAGTAAAACACATAGCCAAGTATTATTCTATTATTATTATTATACAGGATTTATATAGCTCCGACAGTTTACACAGCGCTTTACAACATTATTCTACACAATTTTTTTATTGTGCATAACAAAAATAAAGCAAAATAAGAGAGGCTATCTGTCATCCAAATACAAAGAACTTATCCAAAAAGTGCATTCTATGCATACAAAAATATAGAAAATATAATAAATAAAATCATTATTCCAAAAAAAAGGAAATTAGTAAGTGGTGAAGGGGTGAAAATCCCCAATCCCGCGGGCTTGTTGGGGGTCTTGTGGCTGGTATTGCCACTGACCGCCTTGCTGCTGTGGTGGGTGGGGTGTCTGTGGAGGTGGTGGATTTGGGGCCACAAAGTCACACAGGTGTGTTTTCTTAAATTTGCCCCTCACCCCCTTGTTGAGGAGCTGCACGATGAGTTCCTCACACCTGCTCCTTTGCTCACCGTCCATCTCCCTTAATTTATTGGCCGTCACCACGGCAAATCCCTCAGCCTCATCTGGGTCTGTCCCGAGGGCAATAGTGGCCTGGCTGAGGAAGGCAGCTGTGGCCTCCTCCAGATTCCTGCTCTTCCTGGCCCTTTTAGCAGGAGGGTGTAGGGGAGGGATCTGGGATTCTGTCTGGCTGCTGACCTCTGACTCCTCCAGACTGACACTTTCCTGTGTATGAAAATGGGACATAATTAGATTCTTTTTTAGGGTTTGGTCATTAATCACACACAATTTTGATCTCCTCACTGTAGTAAATTCAATGTGGACAAATAGAAAAGACTATCATTCTGACCCCAGCATTTTTAATTCTTGTTCAAATCATTTTTGGTCACTACTGATATGGAAACCACTTTGTTAAGGCAGAAATATTTTAACAATAATGTCTAGTTATCATTGTATTTTTGGATACAAATATGTTCAACGATGCTATACCTGGGTCAAGCTGGGCTCCTCCACATCTTCTTCCTGTGCAGCAGGACCTGGGCGGGCCTCAGGAGCTGTGGCCTCAGCAGATGTCAAAGGGAGTATAGGTAGCGATGACCTGGGTTTTGTCTGGTCAGTCAAAAACCGCAGGCTGTTGTATTACTACAGCCTGGGGGACATATATGTCATCTGCTGCTGCTCCAGAGTCCATGACCTTGTTGAGCTCCCTTTTAAAAGCACTCCTCAGGTTTGATATTTTTGTCTTGAAATAGTTGATGTCTGCCCTGGGGTACACTGGTTTCACCAACTTGAGCAGTTACTCCAAAGCTGCCTTCCTCAATATTTTATGGGAGTAGTCTCTACTCTTGACCTTCCAGAGACAGGGCAGCTCCCGGTACAGATCAATGAATTGGGGTAGAAAATCAGGTGCAGTAAATTTATCCTTTATGATAAATGATATGATGCCTGCAAGACAGAACACATGACAAACCATAATGTCTGGCTTAACTCATAAGCTGGTCCCATTATAGGCCTCAATCTAAACAGTATAGGCCACTAACTACCTATGCCCCAATTTCCAATTGTACCTGCGTTTTATGGCTCATTTCTTGCATTGGCGATCATTCATCCTCCACTTCAAGATCGCTCCTATGGCCACACCATCATTCCATGACTTTATATAAACTGCGCATGCATAAAACTCCACTCTCAGTGTGTCATGACACTGCATGCAACACACACACCACGGTACATTCGGGAGGGACAACATGGCAGATTCTGCTGATTCCATACAGCCCGTGGTGGAGGAGCTCATAGGAGGCACAAAGCAACCCCCATGAGCAAGGGTAAGATGGTGGAGATGGTGCGCATCCTAGAGAAGCACGATTACGACTGCAAGCTGCGCAATTACGAAAGGCCCAAAAGGACAACATTTTGGAGAAGGTCATCGCCGTTTTGTGGGTTTAGAAAAAAAAGACATTTGTAACTACACACATTTGCAGCATGGGATCATAAGGGAAATTTAATTGTTATGCCTCTACGGGTACATGGTTTAAAATTTTGGCTTTTAGAGGGGTGAGATCACCCCATATGAGGAAGGCAACATCCACACAGTCTTGGGATACTAATGTCTCATTTGGCCTTCACTTTGCCAAAATCGAACTTTGTAAGTTCCTGACTTTGTGATGTGTATCTAATGTTTTATAACATGCCTGTTTAGCAGCAAAAAAGGAGAAATAATGCAAAACATACATGTTATACACAAAGATGTTGGTTTGTTTTAAAACCTTAAAATGCACATGTGAATGTGCTTTGAGTAAAATGTTTTTTACTGAACAATGTATGACTTATTATTTCACTGCTCAATACCAGTGTATTTGTTAAGTTGTTGTAGTAACAGTGACAATGTACTCTTAAATGTGGCCAACTCCTGCAATTTTTAGTCCAGGATCCAATAGGAAAAGGCACTTAATGAAATTAAGCAAAGCTAGCGGCATGTAGTACAGCCTACCTAGCATACAGTGCCCATGAAAGGAAAATATGGATATTGAGACAAACGGGTGTACCCCTGGGAGACAGCCTGGTTCAGCACCAGGCTGTCTCCCAGAGGTATACCCGTCCATCACTTGTGCAGCACCAGGCTGTCTCCCAGGGGTACACCCGTCCATCTCAATATCCATATTTTCCTTCAATGGGCACTGTATGCTAGATAGGCTGTACTACATGCCGCTAGCTTTGCTTAATTTTATTAAGTGCCTTTTCCTATTGGATCCTGGATGTTCCAGCGCTATTGGAGATTTGTACATGAGACCTAATCCACCCTAAGACAGTGAGATTGATTCTCCTTTTTCTTTTCTTTGTTACGTCTCTGAACCTTGATCGTGTCCTGAAGAAGCCTAATGGCAAAACACGTAGACGCACAAGGGCTCATTGTACAAATTGTATAATTCTATATGATTTTTAATCTTTTTGAACACTTATTATACCATGTACTTTTTTCAATAAACTTTATTTTTGTTACTTCTCCATTGTTTCTATGCCTTAAAAGTCTGACCTACTTGTTTAGTACCCCTTTTTTTCCTCCCTCAATATATGGATGTGGCATTGTGAGTGCTTTCCTCTTCCATTCTCCATTAACACTGCTATGGTAAACTTCTATGGGAGGGAAGGGAGGCAGAGGACACTAGGGGGAGGGTAAGGGGACCGGAGGTCACTACTATAGGGAAGGGGGGGGTAGAAAACACTGCTGTGGGGGGGGGGTATATTGTGGTTTAAGGATAGATACATATAAAAACAGTATTTAATATAAATTGTAAAATAAAAAAAAATCTCATATCAATTAAATAAATGGCTTAAAAAACTCAAAATGTAATATAACTACTGTATAAAAAGCCTGTTAACATATAAATATGTAATATATAAATATT
The DNA here is from genome assembly GCA_037952925.1 of Lithobates clamitans. Classification (NCBI taxonomy): domain Eukaryota; kingdom Metazoa; phylum Chordata; class Amphibia; order Anura; family Ranidae; genus Lithobates; species Lithobates clamitans. The sequence continues at coordinate 760,993 of JBBGZY010002175.1, read as the reverse complement.
AACATTAATAATAAAGCAACAGATGTGTGCATTATGCACAAAAATATATTTGTAAACCAATCTACCTAGGTGACATAATGATCAGCTTAAAAAAATAGTAATTAACTGCCAAACCACTAAAGGGTCCTTGAAGGGCCCCCAATAGGTTACAGGCAGCCATCCTGTATCAAGCTAGAGCCCTATCAGGTCAGTAGGGGGGAGGGTCAGCAAGGGCTACCTGTGGGTGGTCATAGTTCACCAACTTCATAACTCCCGGGTTCCCTCATTCTCTGCTCCCCCATTAATGGGGGATGCAAAGTGTGCTGAATGTGAAGTAATGGAGTTGCAGGGTGCATTGTGTGGTGTGTTTGGGATACAGAATGTTGAGTAATGGGGGATGGATGATGTGGGGGATACAAGGGATACTGAGTGTGGAGTAATGGGAGATGCAAGTGTGCAGAGTGAAGTGTAACAGGGAATGCGGAGTGTGGAGTAATGGGGGTTGCAGGGAGTGAAGAATGTGGAGTAATGAGGGATACAGTGGATACAGATTGTGGAGTAATTGGAGATGCATGGTACAGAATGGGGTGCAATGCAGGGATGTAGAGTGTGGAGTAATGGGAGATGCAGGGATGCAGAGTGTGGAGTAATGGGAGATGCAGGGATGCAGAGTGTGGAGTAATGGGAGATGCAGGGATGTAGAGTGTGGAGTAATGGGAGATGCAGGGTTGTAGAGTGTGGCGTAATGGGAGATGCAGGGGATGTAGAGTGTGGAGTAATGGGAGATGCAGGGGATGTAGAGTGTGAAGTAATGGTAGATGTAGGGGATGTAGAGTGTGAAGTAATGGGAGATGTAGGGGATGTAGAGTGTGAAGTAATGGTAGATGCAGGGGATGTAGAGTGTGGAGTAATGGTAGATGTAGGGGATGTAGAGTGTGGAGTAATAGGAGATGTAGGGGATGTAGAGTGTGGAGTAATGGGAGATGTAGGGGATGTAGAGTGTGAAGTAATGGGAGATGTAGGTAATGCAGAGTGTGGAGTAATGGGAGATGCAGGGATTTAGAGTGTGGAGTAATGGGAGATGTAGGGGATGTAGAGTGTGGAGTAATGGGAGATGCAGGGATGTAGAGTGTGGAGTAATGGGAGATGCAGGGATTTAGAGTGTGGAGTAATGGGAGATGCAGGGATGCAGAGTGACGAGCAATGGGAGATGCAGGGGATGTAGAGTGTGGAGTAATGGGAGATGCAGGGGATGTAGAGTGTGGAGTAATGGGAGATGCAGGGGATGTAGAGTGTGGAGTAATGGGAGATGCGAGGGTGCTGAGTAATGTGTATTCGGGAATGCAGAATGTGGAGTATTGGGGGTTGCAGGGGGTGACAAATGTGGAGTAATGGGCAATACAAGGGATACAGAGTGTGGAGTAATTGGAGATGCAGAGTGCAGAATGAGGGATGAAGAGTGTGGAGTAATAAAGGATGTACAGGGTGCAGTATATGTAGTAATGGGGGATGTACAAGATGCAGAATGTAATGGGGGTTGCAGAGGGTACAGATAGAGTAATGGGAAATGCAGGGTGCATGGGGTACAGAGTGGGGGTCCTCTCGGTTGGGCTTTTTCTGGCCTCATGATTTCTAATGATGGCCCTGGGTACTTGTATTACTCTCAATATGTTTCTAGAACATAATGAAACTGCATCCATATGGATAAATACAAATACTGTTTGTGTTAAAGCTGGTGACAGACTGCATCATATACATCATTTCTGATTATGCCCATCGTTCCAATTAAATTTTTCTTCTCACATACAGAGAGTAATGCAGATATTAAAGTGCCTGAAGAATCAATGGAAGCAAAATGACAGTTTGAAATAACAAGGAAGATTGATCAGTTGATAAAACATCTATTATACAATTAGCTTCGAATATCTTTACACCTTAAACAGAAGTTGTTGGTGTTTACATCATCTTGCTTCCTCTAGGCTGTTTTGTTGCCAACTTTTACAATCTTTGCGCTGCTGACGGACCCCGCCAGCCCACCCCCGCTCTGTGCTTGTAAGGTAAATATGGCTTCACTGGAGAACAAAAAAAAAAATGAGAAAGATTGCAATATTATGCTAACCTGATTAAAGTGATATGATCAATGTCCATAATTTTATAAAGTACAGTTATAGATGGAGAAGACGTGGGGGAGCCTCATGTTGGATCTATAGCATTATACAGAAAACTTTACAGGCCAATCCTGGGGATTATACTATACAATGAAGTTGAGAGTGATGGGCTATGGTGAGTGTTGTCGAACTAAGTGGCAGATCCTGACTTCATCATTAGATGGACCGAACACCCCCCCCCCCCCCTGTTTTGGTTCGCATCAGAACTTTCGAAAGTTCAGAGCCGAACAACAAACCCCTTTAAAGTCTATGAGACTGGAAAAATCAAAAGTGACCATTTTGAAGGCTTATATGCAAGTTATTGGGCCTACAAAGGGTATGGGGTCCCGGTACTGCCCCGGGGGACCAGGATCAATTAAAAAAAAGTGTTTTTAAAAAAGATAATTTTTAAATGAGCAGTGATTTATTGGTGGTTAAAGTGAAACCATAAAAATTAAAAATACCTTTAAATATAGTACCTGGGGGTTTCCTTAGTCTGCCTGTAAAGTGGCACATCTGTACTGTGTATGGAACCTGCTGCAGCAAAAATTACATTTCTGAAGAAAAAAAAAGACATTTTCCCTGCAAGCTTTCTTTATTTTAAAAACAACAGCTTGGGGAGCCAGTCTACATGACGAGGCCACGTGGAAGAGGGTTACAGATTTTTTGGATAAATTCTGGTATCTGTTTCGCAGACTTTGAATAGAAGTAACAGGTGCCACAAAATTGGTCTTTGGGTGTCGGTGGCGCCTTCACACTGTAAGCCTATAGAGGTACTCTTGATGAAAACAAGAATTGGCCTTGATGTAATAAATTGAAATTATATACCCTGGTCAAACAGTGGTGGAAAAATTGGGCCTTGGGTGTTGGTGGTGCCTTCACACCGTAACTCTATAGAGATACTCTTGATGAAAGCAAGAATTGGCCTTGCTGTAAAGATTTGAAATTACATGCACCCATCAAACAGGTGCAGAAAATATGTTCCTTGGGTGTTAATTGTGCCCATGAAACCCATACCTAAAAAATGTCTTCAGGATACAATCAACACTTACAAAGCTAGGCAGCCGGGATAGTCTTGCAGAGATTCCACATTCCAAAAACACTTAATCGGCGACATCGGCATCAGGGGCTTCATAGCTGCTGCTAATCCAGGAATGATTCATTTTGATAATGTCAGCAGACAGTCCATGGAGTCTGTGGACAGACGCGTTCTTTTATCTGTCACAAACAGCACAGTGCATGCATCCTTTATCAGCAGCCATTGGTATGGGGAAAAAAAGCTGAGCCGACTTGAGTCGGTCGTTGTGCCATACACACACAGGTACTCATTGATGGCCCTCTGCTGCATGTGCAGCTGCTGCAGCATTGCCAAAGTTGAGTTCTACCTGGTGTGCATATCACAAATCAGACAGGTATAATTCCCGCTGAATTTTAGTCAACCAAACACTGGCTATGTAGGACTGCCTGAACCAGCTACAGACTCTTCTGGCCTGCTTCAGAAGATCTTGTAACCCTGGTGTACCTATTTAATAAACGCTGTACTGATGCTCTATAATATACTGCAGGAAAACTGCACTGATGCACTTCAATATACTGCAGGAAAACTGCACGGAGGCACTACAATATACTGCAGTAACACTGCACTGATGCACTTCAATATACCACAGTAAAACTGCACTGGCACACTTCAATATACTGGAGTAAAACTGCACTGACACACTACAATATATTGCAGTAAAACTGCACTGACGCACTTCAATATACCACAGTGAAACTGCACTGACGCACTTCAATATACCACAGTAAAACTGCACTGACACACTTCAATATACTGCAATAAAACTGCACTGACGCACTTCACTATACTAGAGTAAAACTGCACTGAGGTACTTCAATATACTACAGTAAAACTGCACTGATGCACTACGATATACTGCAGTAAAACGGCACTGATGCACTACAATATACAGCAGTAAAACTATACAGACACCCTACACTGACACTACAGTAAAACTGCCCAGATGCACTACACTGACGCTGCACTATCACTATATTCACACTACATTGACACTCTACACTGACAATAGAATCAAAATAGCACACCAACTCGCTAGTAGCAATTAACAGAGCCCTGTTCTGTCTATCTCCACTCCAATATTACACAGCAAATGGCTCCTCTGGGAAGGAACCTTTTATAGTGTGGGGTGGGTCTATGAGCAATGAGCCATGATTGGGCTAAGTCATCATGACTTTCTCCAATCATGGCTCTGATGGTGCTCTGTGCCCCGATTGGGCAAAGCCTTCATTGCTTCAGCCACTCAGTGCTTAGAATGCACTGAGCAGCACGCAGTGCATTGTGTGGCGTTCAGTGGGATGAACAAACAGTCGAACGCCCTACCAATTCGGCCTGAATCATTCGCCCAACACTATTCATCAACCGCTTCACTGATTGCTCTCTGAACGCTCTATGTAACTGGGTGCTCAATTCCCAAATTAGGTCTGACATCTTATTGCTGTTTATAGTCTTGAACCATAGTATGATATGATTTTCTATTGAATTTCACTTGAAAGTGTCCTAAAATATCTTAATATATGAGTAACAACCACACCCCTCTAAACAGATGACCAAGTTCTACTTAGGAAAAATAGTGGGGTGTGTCTGACCAGGGCATTAAAAGTGTAGTTGATATCAGGGACCCAAATTGGTCAATGCAGTCATATGTTCACACACATTTAGACAGGTGCGCTAAATGTTACTTGTGATGTTTACATAAGCGGGTAATGTGCTGTGGTGTGCCTGCCTTTTTGGTCTGTGGTGCTTCCCAATGAAAAGCAACAGGAGGTTATGCCAGTGGTCAGTTGGTCATGGGAGATTAAAGGAGATGGAGATTAAGTGGAGATGTAGAATTGCACCTAGAGTGGGGTTACCCCGTGGCAGGACCCTAAAACAGGACTGTATAGTTGGAGCCAAAGTATTACTAGCTGGAAACTACCACAACCTAAAGATATGAGCACCACAGCCTAGCCCAAGTCCAACATAGTATACAAAAGGGAGTAGGAGTACCATCACGCAAGATTTGCAGAGGAACTGTTAGTCTTTGTTCAACTAAAGAAAGTTTTGATTTAGTAACAACATCTGGTTTAATTTACAGAGGAGAGAGAGAGTGCCCCTACAGTGAATGGAAATGGGAATGGGGAATGATGTGTAAACTTCATGTTAACCTTTTGGGTGACAGAGAGTGAGAAATAAAGGGAAGGAGATGCAGCCAGCTCAGGAGAGGAGGCAGTGGTGGACAGTGATGGAGGTTCAATCAGAGGGGTTGACTATTGACTGTTTGTTCGCCCTTCCAAGAGGCAGAGACCCAGTGTTAGGGCCCGCCGCATAACAAAACCTTCCTAGAGACTGGACCTGGAGCATGGGCATGCAAGGCCATGTGAAGTATACAACAGGTTCCCTCCATGCCTGGGGGCTGAAGAAAGTAAAGTGTATAGTGTAAAGTGTGTAAAATTGCTGGTGGAGGAAAAACAGCATTTAGCGCTATTTCCCGTAAACTGTCTCGGTAGTCAATGCAGGGACGGGCGTGTCACTGGCATAATGCAATGACATCATCCTTCCGGTGTGGAGCCCAGTGGAGTAGTTTGGACTCTGGCCACAAGGGGTGCTAATCCCCACATAAGCAATACCATGGTGCTAACACTTGGTAAAGTTATTTATATAAATTTAACAGCATGCTGTCCCCCCCTAGCACTCAACACACGTCATCTACTATAACAGGAAAGCAGAGGTAAAGGGTTATTAGAACAATTTTTTGCTTTAATTCATCAGTGTCCCATGAGGGATGCTTTTAATCCCTAACTCCAGTCGCCCAGGGCTTGCTGCTCAGATGAAATGATTTGGTAAAAATCTCTCAGTAGTATACCTAAGAAGCAAAACCTAATCCTTCATACTCCAAACGGGAGTCTATATATTCTTCACGAGGCTGACAAGGACATTCTAAGAGCCTCATATCCCCCAGCGCGTTTAGACACCAACAGTCTGGACGGGAACATTGACGACTCCACAACTACAGCTCCCTCTCGTCTCTTCAATCTCAATCATAACATTTTCCTCCTTGTTTCCAGCTAGGAAGACAAACTCCACTCTGCGATTTTGCCATCTGTTGAACCTCCCCGGTGGAAACTGCTCATCTCTTTTTTTTTTGGCAGCTGTATCACATACTTACAGCATCCAGCAGGCCTTTATCAGGATCTATGGGAGACTCACATAATGTTGGCGGTAATGTATTTGGCAACCCATTGATTCTAATGGATTAGCTAGCGGCATTCAGAAATAATGAGCGTTGAGTTGACGAGGCTGTAGCTGTCTTGCTATTGTCATAATGCAGAGAGTTATGACAGCATGATATTTTGTTGTAGAGTCAGGAAAGGTTCGGGCTTGTGGTCAGCATTTGCAGAACACTTGGTTCAGTTCAATCAGCCACACACACACTAGTGGATTTACAAATCTACAGTATGTTTGTACGTTCGTACGAACACTCTTAGCACATGCGATCACTTAACGAATGCCATTCAAAGGCACTTCAAAATTTCATTTGCTTTTAACATTCGATTTTGAAATGAATGTATTTTATTTCAACTAAAACCCCATACACTGTTCGATATTCGTTCAAAAAAAAAAAAATCCCATCCTCGTCTATTGAACTTTCTCATGACTATGATCAAAATCTTTCTGGAAGTGCAGGGTAAAACGCAAGCTTTACAACTTTACGTGTTACTACAATGTGAAAATGTGAATGGGTCCTTTAAGAGAACTGTGGGATAAACACAAAATTAAAGTAGAGCATCAACTTTTTTTTTCATTTTTGATAATGTGAAGATTGGTTAGATTCTTTCTTATGTAGACACAATAATTACTGCTCCTCTCTGCACCTAGTGGTTCTGGGTCTCCTAATGCTTCTGATACATTCTGTGTTAGCTGCTCCCGCTGTCCACACTACATTCTAGGTCCACTCTTCCCGCTTTCCACGCTACATTCTAGGTACACTCCTCCCGCTATTCTAGGTCCACTCCTCCCACTGTCCACACTACATTCTATGGTAGCACCCCCCAATGTTCACACTACATTCTATGGTAGCACCCCTCAATGTTCACACTACAATCGATGGCAGCTCCCCCCAATGTTCACACTACATTCTATGGCAGCTCCCCCCAATGTTCACACTACATTATATGGCAGGTCCCCCCAGTGTTCACACTACAATCGATGGCAGCTCCCCCCAATGTTCACACTACATTCTATGGCAGCTCCCCCTAATGTTCACACTACATTATATGGCAAGTCCCCCCAGTGTTCACACTACAATCGATGGCAGCTCCCCCCAATGTTCACACTACATTCTATGGTAGCTCCCCCCAATGTTCACACTACAAATCGATGGCAGCTCCCCCCCAATGTTCAACTACATTCTATGGTAGCTCCCCCCAATGTTTACACTACATTCTATGGTAGCTCCCCCCAATGTTCACACTACATTCTATGGCAGCTCCCCCCAATGTTCACACTACATTCTATGGCAGCTCCCCCCAATGTTCACACTATATTCTATGGCAGCTCCCCCCAATGTTCACACTACATTCTATGGCAGCTCCCCCCAATGTTCACACTATATTCTATGGTAGCTCCCCCCAATGTTCACACTACATTCCATGGCAGCTCCCCCCAATGTTCACACTACATTCTATGGCAGCTCCCTCCAATGTTCACACTACAATCTATGGCAGCTCCCCCCAATGTTCACATTACATTCTATGGCAGCTCCCCCCAATGTTCACATTACATTCTATGGCAGCTCCCTCCAATGTTCACACTACATTCTACGGCAGCTCCCCCCAATGTTCACACCACATTCTATGGCAGCTCCCCCCAATGTTCACATTACATTCTATGGCAGCTCCCCCCAATGTTCACATTACATTCTATGGCAGCTCCCTCCAATGTTCACACTACATTCTATGGCAGCTCCCCCCAATGTTCACACTACATTCTATGGCAGCTCCCCCAATGTTCACATTACATTCTATGGCAGCTCCCCACAATGTTCACACTACATTCTATGGCAGCTCCTCCCAATGTTCACACTACATTATCTGATAGCTCCCCCCCAATGTTCACACTACAATCTATGGCAGCTCCCCCCAATGTTCACATTACATTCTATGGCAGCTCCCCCCAATGTTCACACTACATTCTATGGCAGCTCCCCCCAATGTTCACACTACATTCTATGGCAGCTCCCCCCAATGTTCACACTATATTCTATGGTAGCTCCCCCCAATGTTCACACTACATTATCTGATAGCTCCCCCCCAATGTTCACATTACATTCTATGACAGCTCCCCCCAATGTTCACACTACATTCTATGGCAGCTCCCCCCAATGTTCATGGTATAAAACATTCACTATACTGGTCCAAATCATTTGGTGGAGGGGGGATTATGGTTTGGGGTTGTTTTTCAGGGGTTGGGCTTGGCCCCTTAGTTCCAGTGGAGGGAACACTTAAGGCGTCAGCATACCAAGACATTTTGGACAATTTCATGCTCCCAACTTTGTGGGAACAGTTTGGGGGTGGCCCCTTCCTTTTCCAAGTGTCACTCGGCATGGACACACAACTATTTCTCCAGAATAACAAAAAGGACGGAGTTACCCTGCATTGCTACACAGTGGCATATACTGTGGAGGTGTGAGACCCCAAGAGGGGGTGAAGGATCTGGTGAGTGCAGTCACTATAAGAGCACGGATAAGGCACGCACTAAATGTTTACTTATTGAAGAGCCCACCAGAACGGATCCCTTCAACGGCACAACAGCACCTTATAATCCAATGCATATAACAGTCATATGTTCACTTGTTTATTCACACTAGCACTTTATATTTGTTTAACCTTGTATATATATATATATATATATATATATATATATATATATATATGATCATGCATATGCTTATTAACCATTAGGTTATTGTACCTGTTCACATATTTATATTTTTATTTACATCTATCATATATAAAGGGGGTGTTGCACTTTATATTAAGCCAGGTACACAGCCTGTCACATTCAGGAGTTTATTTATCTGTTTTCACATCTAGGTTTATTTATTTATTTATTTATTTTCATCTGTTTTTGGATAGTAGAAACCCATTCAACAGGCACTACATATTTTTCCTCCACCCCAATATTTGTCCTCCCATTTAAGGGAGCAGCAGACACCTGAACTCCGTCAGGTCTGGAACGGCGCCATATCAACTCCTTCCTTCCTTTTCAAACGTTATACTCCACCTAGTGGAAGTAACTGGTAGAGGCAGCCATTCCAATATACATATCCATCCTTATAGTACACGGTCCATTGCGCGGGGACCCCTTTTTCTTTCCTAGTGGGAAGGGGTTAACAAAATAAAAGTAAACATATTTTCAGAATTTTTTTTTTTTTTTATTTAAGTCCTGACCACAGTCAGTAAAAAAAAAAAAATATACACTATATATACATCCACTATAATTTTCCTTCAAATTCATGTACAGGAAGAAAAGATTTTGTTTAGTAGAATCTAATCCATAAAGCATTTGTGTCTGATTTCCTTCATTACCTCCAGCGATCGGTAAACAAAGGGCGCTGCCTGTCTTGGAGCAGGCTGAAATTCACGCTGATAAAAACGGGTAAAGATTTTTCTTATCAGATTGTCTGGCTCGTCCATCAATCTTTCCAAAAAGTGTCAAACACTGGAAAACTTTGCAGGCAGGTACTTTTTTTTCTTTTATAAGAAAAAAAAAAAAAAACCTTTGAAAGAGCAATAATGTATCTGTTCTATTTTTTTATCTTATTTTTCATTAACCACTTCAGCCCCTGGAAGGTTTTACCCTCTTCATGACCAGGCCATTTTTTTGCCATGTAGTACTGCACTACTTTGACAGTTGCACACAAATAAATCTTCCTTTTGGTGGTATTTGATCACCTCTGTTTTTTTTTTTTTTTTATTATTATATAAATAAGACCAGCAATTAAAAAAAAACAAAAAAAAACAATATGTTTTACTTTCTTCTATAAGGCTACTTTCACACTAGGGCAGGGGCGGTAGCGGCAATTTTAGCGGCGCTTTACCGCTGTAATAGAGGCGCTTCTTTGGTCGCTAGTGGGGTGCTTTTAACCCACCGCTAGCGGACGAATAAAGGGTTAATAATGCCCGCAAAGCACCGCTTTGCAGGCACTTCGGCAGCAGTGCCCATTGATTCCAATGGCCTGGGCGGTGGAGGAGCGGTGTGTTGCTCCAGCAACCACCCCAAAGATGCGGCTTACCGCTCCAGTGTGAAAGCTGCAGGGGAGGTTTTTTAGATGCTATACAAGCACTATTTTTAGCGCCTGAAAAAAGCCCCAGTTTGAAAGAGGTCTAATGCCACGTACACACGATCGTAAATTCGGCCAGCAAAAGACCGATGAAAGCTTTTGGTCGGAAAATGCGACATGTGTGTATGCTCCATCGGACTTTTGCTGGTCGAATTCCAGCCAGCAAAAGATTGAGAGCAAGTTCTCTATTTTTCAGTTGGAAAAAGTTCCTATCCAAAAATGCGATCGTCTGTAGCAATTCCGACGCGCAAAATTCCTACGCATGCTCGGAAACAATTCGACGCATGCTCGGAAGCATTAGACTTCTTTTTTTTCGGCTCGTCGTAGTGTTGTACGTCACCGCGTTCTTGACGGTCGAAAGTTCAGTGAACTTTTGTGTGACTGTGTGTATGCAAGGCAAGCTTGAGCGGAATCCCGTCGGAAAAGTCATCATATCTTTTTCCGACCAAAATCCCGATCGTGTGTACGCGGCATATTACTTATCTCTTTAACCACTTTCCTACTGGGCATTTTTCCCCCCTTCCTGCCCAGGCCAATTTTTAGCTTTCAGCACTGTTGCACTTTGAATGACAATTGCGCGGTCATGCTACACTGTACCCAAATGAAATTTTTCTAATTTTTTTCACACAAATAGAACTTTCATTTGGTGGTATTAAATCACTGCTGGAGTTTTTATTTTTTGCTAAACAAACAAAAACAGCTCGAAAAAAAACAAAAACTGTTTTCATAATTTGTTATAAAATTTAGCAAACAGGTAATTTGTCTCCTTCATTGATGTGCACTGATAGGCGGCACTGATGGGCACTGATAGGCAGCACTGATGGGCACTGACAGGCTGCACTTATGGGCACTGATAGGCAGCACTGATGGGCACTGATAAGGTGGCACAGATGGGCACTGATAAGGCGGCACAGATGGGCACTGATAAGACAGCACTGATGGGAACTGATGAGACGGCACTGGTGGGCTCTGATAGGTGGCATTGCTAGGTGGCACTGATGATGAGGCACTGATGGGCAATGATTGGCAGCCCCGATGGGCACTGATAGGTGGCACTGGTGGGCGATGATAGGTAGCACTTGTGGGCACTGGTAGGCACTGATAGGTAGCACTGATTTGCACCGGTAGGTGGCACTAGTGGGCACAGGTGAGGCGGCAGTGCCTCTCCATCTTTGGGACCGATGTCCCTCTGACAGAAACCTGTGTCTGGCTTTTTTTCCTCCTCACGCTGTCAGTGGCTCTGTTTACATCACATCACATTATCAGCTGCCATTGGCTGACAGCTGATCACGTGGTAAGGGGTCAGGATCGGCCCCTTACTCTGATCAATGATCAGCCGAGTCTCTTGGACTCGCTGATCACAGAGCGTGCTGCACACGCCCCACAGAGGGTGCGTAGGCAGCGCATGCCCAGGAGAACGTACACAGACCCACAGCAATCTAGGCCCGTGCTGTAGCTGTCTTTCGGCTATAGCAGAGGCATGAAGAGGCTAAAAATAGAATCTCTTAATACATTTTGGCCAAAATGTATTCTGTTTCATCCCTGATGAAGCCATGTGTCATGTGACGCAACGCGTCGGAACGGTAGCAGGTTATGTCACTTCCTGTCCAGATCGGAGGTTGGTCCTTTGGGTCTGGTATGGATTTTAAGGGGAACCCCATGCCAAAATTAGAAAAATTATGGCGTGGGGTCCCCCCAAAATCCAAACCAGGCCCTTATCTGAGCATGCAGCCTGGTAGGCCAGGAAAGGAAGGGTCGAGCAAGCGCCCCCCCCCCTACTGAACCATACCAGGCCACATGCCCTTAACATGGGAAAGTGCTTTGGAGCAGGGAGGGCTGTGTGCCCCCCCCCACACCAAAGCACCTTGTCCCAATGTTGATGGTGACAAGGGCCTCTTCCTCACAACCCTGGGCTGTGGTTGTAGGGGTCTACAGGCTGGAGTCTTATCAGAATCTGGAAGCACCCTTTAACAAGAGGGCCCCCAGATTCCGGCTCCCCCTATGTGAATGAGTATGGGGTACATTGTACCCCTACCCATTCACCAAAAAATAATATCAAAAAGAAAGAAAAACACAGACAGTTTTTGACAACTCCTTTATTAAAAAAAAAAAAATGTCCCTCGATGTAAATCCATCCTCAATTATGATGCCCGCCGCCACAGTCAGACCCGAAAAAAGAGAAAAAAAAGCTCTGCCTGCGACAAAGGCTAATGGCCGACTGCTGGCTCTGTTGTTTGACAGTTTTTATACAGTATAGGTAAGGGGTGGCGCCACCTGGGGACATCACCTGGTGGCACCACCCCCTTGTGATATCACCAACCCAGCATGCACCCCACGCAGTTTTGTTTTTTACATTTTTCTATTGCTGGCAATTGTATTGCAGGCATTTTAAATGTCATTTTTTTTCTTTATAAATGTCAGTTTTGCTGCAGCAGGTTTTACACATGGTACAGATGTGCCCCTTTACAGGCAGACTAAGGGGGCAGCTCAGGCACTATATTTAAAGGAATTTTCCATTTTTATTGTTTCTCTTTAACCGCTTGCCGACCAGCCACCGCAGTTGTACTGCGACAACATGGCTCGGCTGCGCGACTTGCCGTTATGTTACGTCGATTCTATTTCTGGCCACTAGGGGCGTGCGCCCGCTGTTCTCCCCCGGAGCCGATGCAAGTGCCTGGTGGTCGCAATGACCGCTCCCGCGATCGCTCGTGACACGGCGAGAACCGGGATCTCTGTGTGTAAACACAGAGATCCCAGTTCTCTGAGGGGTGAAGAGACTGATCGTGTGTTCATAGAAAGTATGAACACCGATCTATCTCTTCCCATAGCAAGTCCCATCCCCCCTCCAGTTAGAACACACACTAGGGAACACAGTTAATCCCTTGATCGCCCCCTTGTGTTAACCCCTTCACTGCCAGTGACATTTTTACAGTAATCAATACATTTTTACAGCACTGATCGCTGTATAAATGCCAATGGTCCCAAAAATGTTTCAAAATTGTCCGATGTGTCTGCCATAATGTTGCAGTCACGATAAAAATCGCAGATCGCCGCCATTACTAGTAAAAAAAAATTATAATAAAAATGCTATAAATCTATCCCCTATTTTGCAGACGCTATAACTTTTGCGCAAACCAATCAATATACGCTTATTGTGATTTTTATTAACAGAAATATGTAGAAGAATACATATCGACCTAAAATGAGAAAAAAATCGTTTTCTTTTTAAAAATGGGGATATTTATTATAGCAAGAAGTACAAAATGTGTTTTTTTCAAAATTGTCGCTCTTTTTTTTGTTTATAGCGCAAACAATAAAAAACGCAGTGGCGATCAAACACCACCAAAAGAAAGCTCTATTTGTGGGGAAAAAAGGACGTCAATTTTGTTTGGGTACAGCTTTGCATGACCGCGCAATTGTCAGTTAAAGCGACGCAGTGCCGAATCGCAAAAAATGCTCTGGTCATTAAGCAGCCAAATCTTCCGGAGCTAAAGTGGTTAAGCATCATTAAAATCACTTTTCCTGTAAAAATTATCTTTAAAAAAAAAGTTTGCATTGATACATGTCCCCCAGGGCAAGTGCCAGGCCCCCATACTCTTTTTATGGCCAATAACTTGCATATAAGCCTTCAAAATGGGGAGTAGGGATGAGCCAAACACCCCCCGGTTCGGTTCGCGGCAGAACATGCAAACAGGCAAAAAATTTGTGCGAACACCGTTAAAGTCTATGGGACTCGAACATGAAAAATCAGCCTATGAGGAGTGAGAAAGCCAAGAGAGCTGTTGCTCTCAGGCACAGTGCTGGATCGAGGTCTGGCTCAGGTATGCAAAAGAAGGAGAAGGCTGGGGGGGGGGGAGCTGCATTAAGGTTTTTTGTTTACCTTAATGCAGAGAATGCCCTAAGGTAAATATTCTTCAGCCTTTTCAACCACTTTAAAGGGGAGTTCCACCCAGGGGGTCGTCAAAAAAAAAAAAAAAATTAAAAGTCAGCAGCTGCAAATACTGCAGCTGCTGACTTTTAATTGGACACTCACCTGTCCCTGGGTCCATGGATGCGGGGGATCGAGGCCCCGCTCGTCCCCCCCCTCTGCTCGCCGGCGCCGACATTTCAACTGTGGGCGCCGGGCTGTGGCTTCACAGCCTGGCACCCACTGCACATGCGCGAGTGGCGCCGCTCGCCGTGATTGGCCGCTCAATCACCTGGGACCTGTAATGGGTCCCAGATGATTGACAGGAGGGAGGGAGCAGAGCGGAACCCTTCCTGTGCCTGGAGGGAAGTGATGTCACCAGCCCAGGCAAAGGAACAGGCAGACTACGAGGGACCACCTAGCAACAGGCATTTAGAGGTAAGTGAAAAAAAAAAATATCCAAATTTTTTTTGGTTTTTTTTTTAGATTTTTACCAGGTATTTTTGTTTTTTGGGTGGAACCCCACTTTAAGAACAGAAATTCTACAAGACCTAGGACTCTCCAGTAAAGGCAGGCATCAGTTATTTATATTTACATTGATATTGGTGGACCATGTGGCACCATAATAAAGTTCCTGCACCCTCTTAGATCTTGGGTCTGAGCGCACTACAGCATTTCTGTAGACCTATTAGAGTGGGGAGGAGCTGATCCTATGAAGAACACCTATGAATTCACTACAAAGACTGGTACACACCAGTGCACATGTTTGAATGCCAATACTGTATAGTTGGAAGGTCTTGTGGCACCAGCAATAGAAGTAGGCTCACAATAAGAGTCTAAAGCTGACCATACACTACACATCACAGTCTGATTGTACAATCTGCCTTACATCTACCAACAGTTATATAGTGCTGAGTTTTTAGGGGTCCCTGGAACTCCTGTGATACCATTTTGTTTTTTTGGGGAGGGGGTGGGGAGAGTGGGAAAGAAAAAATCTGCTGCTTTTTTATCAATTAAAATAGAGCAACAGGAGCCTTTTGTTACTGTACCTCCAGGATTCGTGTCTGTACATCCGGCAAGATGGCTATTGCTGTCTGCCTTTATCATGTCTTGTGCACCTTTGGTTACAAGTGTTTTGGTGTGCATGCATTGGTGTGTGTCCTTGATGCTGGGCATGTTTACTGGCCAAGAGGATATTTAGGCTACTTCCATTGTGGTAGCTGGTGCTGTGACTTCTTACCAGCTACCCCATGCATGATATTACTATTGTTTATGTGTAGCTGGCTCTTGACTATGATTGCCTGACTCTGCTCTTGTCTCAAGCCTAATTACCAACTCTGCCTGTTCCTATTGCTCTTTTGCCTGCCTCCTGCCTCGATCTCTACCTGTATACTGACTACTCTTTTGCCTTCGACCTTTGCCTGGACTCTGACCTCTCATTAGTTGCTCCCTGCCTCCACATCATAGTCATCCTATTCTCATGACCGATCCTGAGGGCCACAACCTGTTGTTGGTTTGCAGCAAAGTAGCCTATGGTCCGATTGGTTCACCAGCCAACAACTACTTATGAGGTGCTCGTTGATCAAGTTGTTGCTTTAACTCCACGCATTGGGTGAGTACCCATCACTTATCAGGGGTACCAACCATAATGCCGCGTACACACGGTTGGACTTTTCGGCTACAAAAGCCCGACAGCCTGTCTGACAGACTTTCGACGGACTTTTGTCAGACTTTTGGCGGACTTGCGGCAGACTTTCTTACGAACGGACTTGCCTACATACGATCACACAAAAGTCCGACTGATTCGTACGTGATGACGTACACCGGACTAAAATAAGGAAGTTGATAGCCAGTAGCCAATAGCTGCCCTAGCGTGGGTTTTTGTCCGTCGGACTAGCACACAGACGAGCGAATTTCTGGGTTCGGCGTAGTTACGACGTAAAGATTTGAAGCATGTTTCAAATCTAAAGTCCGTCAAATTTGAGGCTGGAAAGTCCGCTGAAAGTCCGGGGAAGCCCACACACGCCAGCTTTAGTCCGTCGGCGTCCGTCGGACTTTTGTAGACGAAAAGTCCGACCGTGTGTACGCGGCATTATACAGCTGTTCCAGGCTTTTCGACCATCTTTAGTGCAATGTATGGAGACCATGGTTTCAACGGAGTAGGGCTTAGGACTCAATGAGACCATATTACCATGCAGGATATGGTGAGAGGGGTCTAAAGCAGCTTTGATCAACCTTTTTAACATGAAGAAATCCTTAAAATAACCTTCTTGGCTCAGGGAACCCTTGCTAATAATCACTATATCCAAGGCTCACGGCACATTGGTGTGATGCTCAATGGAAAGAATTGTCCTTACACTTGTGATCATATGGAAGAATCCCCCCTTACAGGTAGAAAAAAAAGATAATTGTTGTCAGTCGTTACTCATCTGAGAGGAAGTATTTGCTTGTTGCACAAGGAACCCCTAGCAACCTTTGGAGGAACCCTGGTTGAAAAAAGTTGGTCTAAAGGTATCAAAAAGTCCTTCAATCCTCTTATTATTTGGGAAATGTAATAGAATGAGCCGTGTGAACATCTGTTTTAAGATAGGCTTTGCTGAGATATTTTTTTTTGTAAGTTTGTAAGTTACAACATAGGTTGGACTTGATGGATGTGTCTTTTTTCAACCTCACCTACTATGTAACTATGTAACTAAGTTACATGAGGAAAGCTACTTTAGGAAAGGCCACACAAGCCTTTTCCATCTTGAAAAACCTCAGCATTAATCAGAAGTGGAAGAGCCTTTGACATGGCAACTGTTAGCACTCATCGTATCATTCGCTGTCCACCCTGAGTCACTATAACAGTCTGATCATCGTTGAAACTTTTCCAAGTCTGCCCTCTGCAATCAGATTTCATTTCTCAACTGTTGCAGCTCTTATTTGAAGTCAAACATTTTGTAAATTCTCCTCTGAAAAAAAAAAGTACTTTTGTAGGCATCATATCCATTTTTTCTTGCATTGCTTGCAGCAACTTCTTAATTTGCACAGGGTTAATTAAAAACTAAAGCTTGCAGCGGATGAAAATGACTCGTTATCAACATCGCGCTCTCCAGCTGTTCTGGATATTAACTTTAAACCATTTCAGGCAGGATTGTAGAAGGTCCCCTACATGTTCTCTTTGGTCTCCAATAAATTACTTGTTGTGCAGTTGCTAATATCAGCCCGCTTTTTTTGCTTTTTTTTTCTAAATTTCATACAAAAAGCCGTGCCGCATAAATTACTTTTGTTCTGGATTCGGTTACGGTAGTCAAAGATGCAACAATTTAATTTAGATCAAGATGTTAAAAATGGATCCCAGATTCCTTTTTTTTTAGTGGACTCACAAATGTGTTTCTTCTGTTTTTTGAAAAATGTAATTGAAAAAAGTAAGAAAGTTTGAAGTTAACCTGGTACCATTTATTGGCAAATTTAAAGGGGTCTAATCATAAAAAATGCATAGTCTTTCATCCAATGAATCTACATATACAGTGCCTTGAAAAAGTACTCATACCCCTTGACATTCTCCACATTTTGTCAGGTTACAACCAAAAATGCAAATGTATTTTATTGGGATTTTATGTGATAGACCAACACAAAGTGTCACATAATAGTTGCAAAAGGTGGCTCTACAAAATATTGACTTTAGGGGGGTGAATAGTTATGCACATTGACTTTTTCTGTTATTTTGTCCTATTTGTTGTTTGCTTCACATTAAAAAAAAAAACATCTTCGAAGTTGTGGGCATGTTCTGTAAATTAAATGATGCAAATCCTCAAACAATCCATGTTAATTCCAAGTTGTGAGGCAACAAAACACGAAAAATGCCAAGGGGGGTGGATACTTTTGCAAGGCACTGTATACTGAGATTAAATTACACACAGGTGGATTCTATTTACTATTTAGGTGACTTCTGACGGCATTTGATTCCACTAGATTTTAGTTAGAGGTATCAGAGTAAAAGGGGCTGAATACAAATGCACTCCACACTTTTCACATATTTATTTTTAAAAGATGTTGAAATTTATTTATTTATCATTTTCCTTCCACTTCACAATTATGTGCCACTTTGTGTTGGTCTACCACATAAAATCCAAATAAAATACATTTACATTTTTGGTTGTAACATGACAAAATGTGGAAAATGTCAAGGGGTATGAATACTTTTTCAAGGCACTGTACATAGGCGCAAAACTGAATGTTATTTAGGCTACATTCACTTCTGAATGTTCTTTTATTATGGCCCGTAGCAATTCTGGGAAACGCTAGAAGAAATAAGTTCTTTCATACCACACGGCCAAGTGATATTCTGGTCTAAACAAAAGATATGAAGCTTTTAATACGTCCTTTGAATGTGAGTGATTCTGTGTGATTTTAAGTATTTTAAGAAAGGTTTACAGTGAGCACTATTAGTTTCCTTTTGTTTCCTTGCACTTAAGTGGAATGAGAAGAGCTCAGGACATTATCCTCTGAGGGAGTGAAAGTTATTAAAGTAGTTAAGAACAAGTAGTATGATACAATGATAGAACACTTTCCCAATACAGTTATAACTAGGCAGGCACCATAAGTGTTTTTGTTTAGTTTAAGAAATGATCTTTCTCTTCTTTTTTTTTTACGAGGATATAAAGTTTTGTCATGTGACCACCATGCATCTCTTATTCCTAATAGGGGGGAACAGGGTTACAGGACAATGTACAGACACGTGTTCAGGCAGACCTTCCTGGCACCTGGACAAAATAGCCCAGATTAAGGGATGGGTGTAAAGGGGCCACATGCTCTCTTTTGGTGTGTTAGATATACAGTTAAAAGCATTTTACTCATTCTGTTAAAAAAGTTGTCAAAAAAAAACCTGTTGACTCATAACTTTCTGTGCTCCATGCCAGTGCTGACTAACATCATTACTCCCGGTTGTCTCTGTGAACTATAGACCCCCCCCCCCTCAAGTTAGTGATAATATAGAGAAGAGGGGGACGTGTTTTGTAGCCCTGTTCTGGGGTGAGTATTATCCCCCTAAGGGCTCATTTAGACTTGTGGTTGGGGAACATTTTAGCACTACCCAACTGCCCCTCCTTAAGCTGCCAAGGCAGAAAATGGCAGTGTTTACATGCCACTGTTGCGTTGCCTTGGTTCTCATCCATCACAAAAATTATTACTCCTGCCGTTTTCGGCAGGCTTACAAGTGAATAGGAATGCGCCACAAATGTGTGCAATACATGCAGTTGTGGTGCCCTGGTGTGACAATTACAGGGTTAAAACAGGGAGTAAGAGACCCCCTTAGTCTAGCCATGCATTATACAATTCTCTTGTACAATTTTCCTTTAGATTTACCAAAACGATATCATATGAGGTCAAACTTAAACACTTTCAATTTGTATGCAATCAGGCAGACTCTTGCACGCTATAGCTGAAGGTAAATCTAAAGAAATTTGAATAAGAAAATTGTACAATGTACAGGCCAAGCTCAGCTTTCTCTTATTCACATGTAAAGCAAAGACTGTAACCAATGAGGGAATTATAGGCCTGTTGCATTACTAAAACACAGACCTGAAATTATTTTCCAAAATTCTGGGCTACAGACTCCTCCCATACATCCCGCAGTTGATCAACATAGACCAAGCAGGCTTTGTCCCTGCCCAGAAGGCTATAGAGATAACACCACCCATGACCTCAACCTTGTTATTTTGTCCGGTACTTCTAAGTGCCCTTTTTTCCTGCTCTTCACAGATGCCGAGAAGGCCTTCTAAATGGTAGCCTGGCACTTCATGCAGGCCATTCTGTCCCACATTGGCCTAGACCAGTTGGATCCTATCTCTTTGCTCAATCCCAAAGGCATCTGTGCGGTTGAATGAGCTGTGCTCTGAGTACTTTCTCAATTCTGATGGTACGTGACAAAGTTGCCCCCTTTCTCCACTCATTTTCATTTCACCATTGGAACCCTTCCTCTGTGCCGTACAGAGCGACCCGACCTGCAGAAGTGCTCAGGCCACGATAAATTAGCAGCCTTTGCGGGTGACCTAATATCCTTGGTCTCTAACCCTCATATATCCCTGCCAAATATCCTCCAGGTCCTTAGTACTTATAGTGCTCCATCCAATTTTAAAATTAATCTTGTCAAATTGGCAGCTCTTAGCATTACGTTCTTCTCTTCAGAACTACTAGCCCTTCATTCTTTTATTTCCACTGAGCTGATAAATTCATTCAATATTTGGGTGTTCACATTACTCCAGACACCAAAGACCTATATTCCCTGAATTTTGCACCTCTACATCTCAATCTTAAACAGGATCTCAAACAATGGAACTCCTTGACCCTAACGTGGTTTGGGCGATGTAATGCCCTGAAAATTATGGTTCTTCCACGGATCTTGTATGTGTTGCAGGCCCTGCCTATTACTCCCCCTGTGACTTTTTTCAAACAAGTGCACTCCATATAAACCAACGAGGCTGAAACTGTTCTTTCTAAAAGGAGAGGAGGCATTGGCCTGCCCAGCGTCTTTAGGTACCATAAGGCAGTGCACCAGTCAAGAATGGTAGATTGGCACTGCAACAAGCGTTCCAAGCAATGGGTCTCCATGGAAATCGAGGACACCTCTGTTCCTCTCTGATCATCTCCCTGGCTAACCTCTTAAGGACATGAAGATATATGGAATCACCCGCTGCTTGGTACATCTGTATTTTTAGCTAGACCAGTCTTCTGCACAACTGATCTTTCACTGTTGCCCTCACCCATGACACCAGTCATTGGGAACCCTGACTTCACTCCTGATTTCACGAACAGACGCCTCCGGAGCCTAAGCCAACAGGGGAAGTCACATCTCACAGATTTCTGGCCCCATGGGGGATTCTCATCCCAGGCCGACATCACCAGGCTTTCTGACCCACCTCTGGACTGTTGGAGTACTACCCAAACCAGACATTAGCAAATTTTTCAGAGACCTCATTATTGACCACATACAATTACACTGTACGAGTCGTTCTGTAGGAAAGGAGAACCGACTAGACACCCACTCTCTTTACTCTTTAGTTATCTGGCTGTGTCCAGTGATGACCCACTTCTGTTGTATGTGTGTCAATGGGAACAGGACCTGGGGACTCAGTTTATGCCTGAACAAGCTGAACAAGATCTTCCTTTTAGCACACAAATCATCCATAGCTAATCAATACCAAGAGGTAGGGTATGATATATCTCAAGATGGTATCCTGTTCCTTATCTAATCCACAAAATTTTCACAGAACAAACTCTGCAGCAGAATATATCAGTTTACATGGATGAGAAAAACCGCTTAACACCGACAGGGGTGATGAAAATGGTCAGCTTTTATTTATTCATTCAAAACCTTTATCATAAAAGGAAAAAAAAACTGTTTGCTGTAACTGATTATAAAGTGTGAGTTGAAGTTTGGCTTCAGCTTGTTAGTATATCTAAATCTGCTAGTCCATCGACACTCCCCTCCCCCCAGACTGACAATACTGCGGTCTGCTTTGCCTCCTGTGCTCATTCCCCCAGAGTTGTGTATCACTAATACAGGAGGTGTGTTACTGGACAGATCACCAGGGGAAAATAGTGGGGGGAAAAGCCAAAGAAAAGAAAACTAATGCAACCACCGCACCTCTGCAGCTGAAGGGAGAGCGTTTGGAGGGGTAAAAATGTAGCTGAACCATGGGATTTTATCACACAGTGTGAATGAGCCCTAAGACAGGAAGTGTGTTGCTGGCAGGATCACCAGGTGAAAAAAAGGAAGAAATGCATCCACTATTTTTTTTAGACAAACGTCATGGACCTTATTTTGGGAGGTGTATTTATGTATTTATTTATTTTTCCTACTACCTGTGGAAGGGTTTCTAAGGTAAATGTGTTGTTTTTTTTTTTTTTCTCCCTTCTATAAAGTTGAACTGAACAAATGACCCTTTATTATTTCAAACTCTGAAATTATGCAACTCTTAAAGACTATAAAATTGTAGGTTACACAGCCGAAGCCTGGAAAATAAATGGACATATGAACCAAGGTAAGTACAGGCAGCACAGAAGGTGTTGACCATAATAACAGAATTACTAAACAACGTCATTAATTTGAAACATTGTTAAAAATTCCCCCAGTTGATTATAGTGATTAAATCAAAGAATTGCTTCATACAACAAAGAATAAAAAGTACCACTGATGTGGGTCATTTCTATAGTACACCATTTTTTTTTTTTTTATTATTATTTCTCTCAAAAGAGAATACCTAACCATTGTATAATGGTAGGGGTTGTATAGAATTATTTTGTTCCAACAAGTGTTTTGTTACAGAGCCCAGAAAAAAAAAGAAAATACCTAATCATGAATCTAACTAAATAATTAGCTGCCTGAAATGGCAATTTATAAAATTTTTCATGAGTTAAAGCACATAGCCTTCTTGCCTATTATAAACCCTTAGGCTGGGTTCACACTGAGGAACGAAGAGGCTCACAACAGGGGGGTCTGGTGCGTCTGCATTCACAGTTTCAAGTCCAGTTTCAGCCCGAATTTTTGGCTGAATTCGAACCTGAAACGGACCAGAAAACACGCAGGGCTCCTGTGCAACCAACTCCACAGAGAGCCAGTCACAATCTCCTGACATGAGAATTGGAAAGCCGCATCCAATTTGCACTGGTGTGAACCCAGCCTCAAGGGATGTCCTAGTTGGTGCAGCATTTTTTATTGGGTTTCTGAAACCCCAACTGAAAGTCCAACTTATCTAATCAATCTTAACTTATCAATATTTTTTGTAGGTGAGGTCTCCAGAGATGGGCATAGTATTCTAAATGAGGTCTATCTAAAAGGTCTATATCTGGAAATCAGGCCCTCCCTCCTTCTGCTGGTGATCCCGCTAGTGAATACTAAAAATCTATACTGAAGAAGAACCAGGACCTCCTTTCTCCTACTTGTGATCCCTCAAGTGATAAGTAAAGATCTATATAGAGGAACCAGGATCTCCTTCCTTCTGTTGGTGATCTGTTTAGTGATAAATATCTACAGTATACAGTGGAACCTTGGTTAACGAGTAACGTGGTTAACGAGCGTTTTGAAAGACGAGCAACTTTTTAAAAAAAATTCTGACTCGGTTTACGAGTGTTGTCTCGAAAAAAAGGAGAAGAAATCAAGCCATTGTGGTTTGCAGTACCGCATTTGGCCAGAGGAGCCGGGGCGCCGGTGACACACAAAACAGCTCGGAGCCGCTCGTAAAAATACTCGGAAGCACTCGGAAATACTCGGAAACACTCAGAAATACTCAGTTCCCGAGTGTGTCTGAGCCTTACCGAGGGTTTCCAAGTTCAGCCGAGCTGTCCCCGAGTATTTCCGAGGCTCTCCGGTGCCCCAACCTCTGGCCACATGTGGTATTGCATGCAATAGAAGTCAATGCGGAACTAATTATCTTCGTTTCCATTGACTTCTATGGGGAAATGCACTTTGATATGCGAGTTCTTTGGATTACAAGCATTCTCCTGGAACGGATTATGCTCGTAATCCAAGGTTCCACTGTGTAGGGAAATTGAGCACTCTTTCCTTCTATTGGTGATCCCTCTAGTGATTCTAACTAAATATCTATACCGAAGAACCAGAACCTCATTCCTCCTGCTGGTGACCACTCTAGTGATAAGTAAAGATCTAAATAGAGGAATCAGGAACTCCTTCTTTCTGTTGGTGATCCATCTAACAATAATTCAACATTTATAAAGGGGAATGAGGATCTCCTTCCTCCTGCTGTTGACCCCTCTAGTGATAACTAAAGATCTATATAAAGGAATCAGGACCTCATTCCTCCTGCTGATGATCCCTGTGATATGAGTTTCGGGTGGAGGAACTTGACTGTTCTGCACAGAGTCCTGACTTCAACCCGATAGAACCCCTTTGGGATGAATTAGAGCAGAGACTGCGAGCCAGGCCTTCTGGTCCACATCAGCGCCTGACCTCACAAATGTGCTTCTGGAAGAATGGTCAAACATTCCCATAGACACACTCCTAGACCTTGTGGACAGCCTTCCCAGAAGAGTTGAAGCTGTTATAGCTGCAAAGGGAGGGCCAACTTAATATTGAACCCTATGGACTAAGACTAAAGTTCATGTGTGTGTAAAGGCAGGCGTCCCGATACTTTTGGTAATATAGTATATATATATATACACACACACATACACGCTCACACCTTTACACACCTTTATTAGGTACACCTTGCTAGTACTGGGTTGGACCCCCTTTTTGACTGGGATCCAAAAGTGTGCCAAGAAAATATCCCCCACACACCATTACACCACCACCACCAGCCTGAACCGGTGATACAAGGCAGGATGGATCCATGCTTTCATGTTGTTTACGCCAAATTCTGACCCGACAATCTGAATATTGCAGCTGAAATTGAGACTCATCAGACCAGGCAACGTTTTTCCAATCTTCTGTAAGGATGTGTCCCTTAAAACATTGGCTTCAGTTTGTCTTTTGCTATAACCTAATTTAGAGTGCTTCTTTAACACTGGCTTTTTAGCTGACAAGTCTTATAGGGCGTACACACGGTCGGACTTTGTTCGGACATTCCGACAACAAAATCCTAGGATTTTTTCTGACGGATGTTGGCTCAAACTTGTCTTGCATACACACGGTCACACAAAGTTGTCAGAAAATCCGATCGTTCTGAACGCGGTGACGTAAAACACGTACGTCGGGACTATAAACGGGGCAGTGGCCAATAGCTTTCATCTCTTTATTTATTCTGAGCATGCGTGGCACTTTGTCCGTCGGATTTGTGTACACACGATTGGAATTTCCGACAACGGATTTTGTTGTCGGAAAATTTTATCTCCTGCTCTCCAACTTTGTATGTCGGAAAATCCGATGGAAAATGTCCGATGGAGCCCACACACGGTCGGAATTTCCGACAACACGCTCCGATCGGACATTTTCCATCGGATTTTCCGACCGTGTGTACGGGGCATTAATATGTGGCAACATTGTTATTATAGAAAAGATGATATAATAATGTTATTTCACTTGTGTCTGCTTTGTACTGGGTCCATGCATGATTTCTCCGCTTTTTTTCTTTCATATGGGTTGATAAACGGTTGGCCTATATTACCCTATTATATGGTACAGATTGATTTTTGATGCATATCAGCCTTTCATTTTAAGACTTATTGTTTTTTTCTATCTTATTCAGAAGGTATGCCTAAGCTCCCGAAGAAGCGTATATATACGCCTAACACGTAGAGCCAGGCTACTGCCCAACATGATCAACATTCACCAAGACTGATAGAATAACTATTTGTTACAAGAACATTGTTATGTTTATTCAGGATTCACTCCTTGGTGTATGAGTTGTGTGCGGTATCAGTATCTAGGCAATCTTGCAACGTTTTTTAATCATTGTTCATCTGATTGCTTCTCGTTTTTAATCAATCTAATAAAAAAAAATGTATTTATAATATTGTGTACCTCAGTGCCTATAAAGTCCAGTACCAATTCCTTACTGCCCATGAGTGAAGCCTCCTCAGTGCACATCAGTGAAGAAGAAAATTACTTATTTGCAACATTTTATAACATAAATAAAGACAAAGGTTTTTTTTTTTTTTTTTTTTTTAAATAAAAAAAAAAAAATGGTGATTTAATACTACCAAAAGAAAGCTCTATCTCTCTCAAAAAAATAATACACATTTCATATATGTAGTGTTGCATGACTGAGAGATTGCAGGGCCGTCTTTTTGCATAGGCACGCTGGGCAATTGCCCGGGGGGCCCCACTTTCCTGGGGGGCCCCACCTGCCCAGCGACCCCAGCCCAGGGGCGGATGCAGCCCCCCCGAAAATACCACACTGACATGTCATGTTGTCACTTGCCTCTGCCCGAGTCTCTCTCTCACATCAGCCGATCAGCAGCGCTGAGAGAGAGACTCGTCTAATGTTATTAAGCTGCTGCGCCGCACTGATCGGGAGCCGGAGGAGGTGGGTGGAGCCTCTTCCCTGCACTCATTGCTAGCGCCTGCACCAGTCAATACTAGGGTGTTGGAGAAGACTCTTGAAAGTCCCTTGGATGGCAAGAAGATCAAGCCAGTCAATCTTTAAGGAGATCAACCATGAATATTCACTGGAAGGCCAGATCCTGAAGGTGAAACTCAAATAATTTGGCCACCTAATGCGAGGGGAGGACTCTTTGGAAAAGACCCTGATGCTGGGAAACATGGAAGCAAAAGGAGAAAAGGACGACAGAAAACAAGATGGATAGATAGCATCATCAAAACAACGAACATGAAGTTAAAGGGGTTGTAAACCTTCATGTCTTTTCACCTTCACCTCAACGTAGCATCCTACGCATTAAGGTAAAAAAAACTTCTGGCAGTGATCGGCCCCCCAGTCCCCCCGTTTTACTGACTCGAGCCCCGTATTTCCCTCGGCAGAGACACGCTGTCCCTCTCTGCACGGGGTCCCGGCTCTTGATTGGATAGATTGATAGCAGCGCAGCCATTGACTCACGATGCTGTCAATCAAATCCAATGATGCGGGCGCCGGGGGGCGGGGCCGAGCCCGGCATTTGTGTCTATGGACGCTGTATGCCTGGACTCAGGAGCGCGCCCGCAAGGTCACCCCCCCCCCCCCCCGCGAGAGCACTTCTCCCAGGGGGTTATCTGATGCGAGGAGGAGCCGCGAGAGCTGCCGAGGGACCCCAGAAGAGGACGATCGGGGCCACTCTGTGCAAAACAAGCTGAACAATTGAGGTAAGTATGACATGTTTGTTATTTTAAATAAGAAACAAAAAAAAGAAGGCTTACGATCACCAATCACTTTAACCACTTGCTTACTGGGCACTTAAACCCCCCTCCCACCCAGATCAATTTTCAGCTTTCAGCGCTGTCACACTTTGAATGACAATTGCGCGGTCATGCTACACTGTACTCAAATTAAATTTTTATCATTTTTTTCACACAAATGGAACTCTCTGTTGGGTAATTTTTGTCCTTCATTGTTATTTGCTGATGAGGCTGCACTGATGGGCACTGATGGGCTGCACTGATGGGCACTGATGGGCACTGATGGGCTGCACTGATAGGCACAGATAAGGCGACACTGATAGGCACTGATAAGACGGCACTGATAAGATGGCAATAATGGGCCCTGATGGGTGGCACTGATAGATGTCACTGATGGGCACTGATAGGTGGTACTGATTGGCACTGGTAGGTGGTATTGATAGGCAGCACTGGTGATAAGGACTGATTGGTGACATTTATAGGTGGCACTGTGGGCACTGATAGGTGACACTGTGGGCACTGATGGGTGGTACTGTGGGCACTGGTAGGTGGCGCTGGTGGGCACTGGTAGGTGGCGCTGGTGGGCACTGGTAGGTGGCACAGGTGGGCACAGAAGCCTCTGCAGAGGCTCTCCACAATCGGGATTGATGTCCCTCTCACAGCCGCCGGTGATCGGCATTTTTTTTTCTCCTCTCGCTACCAGCCAATTACCGGAAAATAGCCGATTACCGGCTCTGTTTACATCACATGATCAGCTGTCATTGGCTGACAGCTGATCACGTGGTAAGGGGTCGGGATCGAACCCCTTACTCCGATCTGTGATCAGCCGAGTCTCACAGACTCGCTGATCACAGAGCATGCCAGGGGGCGCGCAGGCCACTCGAGCACGGGTGGACGCCCTCCCGGCAAATTAGGTCCATGCTGCAGCCGTCTTTCAGGTATAGCATGGATGGGAGGTGGTTAGGCAAGCTCTCAAAAGCAGTGGAGGACAGAAAAGCCTGGCGCGCTATGGTCCATGAGGTCACGAAGAGTCGGACACGACTAAACGGCTGAGCAACAACAACAAGGTTAAGTAATTACAATTAATTAAATGAAGTAATTAAATCGTTAAGTTATTGCCAAACAAAGCAGTCAATAGCAGGAATGTAAAAAATGAGTTCATAAGGAGCATACAGGTGCAGGTGTGAGAGTTGAAGTAGTTAAAGAGATTCAATGAAGGAAGAACAGAAAATATCTTTCGGCAAGAAATCTGACAAAGGTTTGAACAGCTCGAAAGGACCTAAAACCGCACATTTTTTTCTCTCTTGGTTAATCTCCTTTCAAATTATTTTACAAAGTTAATGTAGCTAAATATGTGAACAATACTAAAATGACTGAAGCAAGATTTTAGTATTTTTTTCTTTTTTTCTCTTTTCCCCCAATGTTCCGACTTTAAATATACCAAGTCATAATACGTCGCAGCAGTGGCTTGTATTAACACAGAGATTTTCATCATAACGCTGATCAAAAGCCGAGTTTTTTTTTTTTTTTTTTTTTTCCTTCTCCAGTTAATAAACTCCTCGCAGTGTGGAGCATCTTATTAAACTGCTCCGGTCTAAAATTAGAAGCCATTTCCACAAGCTGCACCTATCGGCGGGTCTTTGTGTGATTAAATGATAAAGGCCTCAAAGTTAATGGAAATTATAAATCGCTGCAATCTCGCTAACAGAACTTTCTCTCCCAAATCATTCCAGTTCCATTTACGTATTTTCTTATCGCAATTAGAGGCCGGATAAACGAGGCAATGATTTTTTTTTTTTTTTTTATTTTTTTTTTTTGTGCATACGGATTCTTGCCATTGTTATTTTAGAAAAATGGTGGGATTTACGGCGAAGATGGACTTGTGACCTCGGGAAGAGAGAACGAGATAGTAAATTGCATCATGAGCCGGGATCATTAATCTGTTTTAATGAAGCTGTGTACAAAATAGCTTCTGGTAGTTGTTGTGTAACCTGCACGTGTATTGTATTTATTCTGTTGTCCTATTTAAAGGGTAATTCCACATTTGAGAACGCTTTTAGGCATTGGATACAAAATAATCTTATTATCATTTTCACAAATAATATTAGGGGATTGGGAGTTTTCATTTTCTTGAAATTTCACGTCAGGAGAATTCGATAAAATTTTGCAATTGTGGAATCAATAGGCAAGTGGAAATTAGGAGGCTTCTGTTTTTGTTTTTTAAGATGCAATGGGCTTTAAAGATTTTTTTTTTCCACAAATAATTTTTTTAGATACCATATATACTCAAGTATAAGTCAAATTTTTCAGCACCTTTTTTGTGCTGAAAGTGCCCCCCTCGACTTATACTCGAGTCAAGCACTTTTCTGCAGCAAAAAATTTCATTTTCCGAACTGAATTTGGGGCCCCGTATCTCAGGGCCACTTAGTGCTAGGAACCCCATATGTGGTGTGCAAACCCAGTGGTACTGGTACCACAACATATCCAAAGCTGAAGTTCCTAGCACTAAGTGGCCCCGAGATACGGGGTCCCAAAATCGGTTCAGAAAATGTCATTCTATGCTGCAGAAAAGTGCTTGACATTTTCTGAACCGAATTTGGGGCCCCATATCTCAGGGCCACTTGGTACTAGGAACCCCAAATTTGGTGTGCAAACCCAGTGGTGCTGGTTCCATAACATATACAAAGCTGGGGTTCCTAGCATCAAGTGGCCCTGAGATACAGGGCCCCAAAACCGGTTCAGAAAATGTCATTCTCTGCTGCAAAAAAGTGCTTGACATTTTCTGAACTGACTTTTGGGGCCCTGTATCTCAGGGCCACTTGGAGCTAGAAACCCCAGCTTTGGAAATGTTATGGTACTAGTTCCACTGGGTTAGCATACCAAATTTGGGGTTCTTAGCTCTAAGTGACCCCGAGATACGGGGCCCCAAATTCGGTCAACTGTGTCCATCTGCAGCAATGTCATTTCAGGACCCTTTGGGTTCAGAGACCCCAAATTTTGGCTGCAGCTAGGGGGCATCTAGGAACCCTTAACTACCGAGTATGAAGTTTTGGGAACCTATGGCTGCAAATGGGCACAGTGAGGCATGCAAATGATGCTGCAAATTGGCATTGTTGACCCTCTTTTCCACTTACAGTAGCTGTGCATTTCTCACCCTCGTCTTATACTCGGGTCAATACGTTTTTCCCATTTTATTTGTGGTAAATTAGGGCCTCGACTTATACTCGGAACGACTTATACTCGAGTATATACGGTATATAAGAGAAAGGGCATACAAGCTTTGAAGATTTTATAGCTTCCCACCCTTCTTCTAGCATTGCAGTAAAGGCCTGTAATGTTCCTTGCCCAACAATCCTTCCAGCCGGGCAAGGGTTCTGCAGCGAGTCCAATGCCACATGCACTCACCGGCCACTTCATTGGGTACACCTGTTCTATTGCTTGGTAACACAAATTGCTAATCAGCCAATCACATGGCAGCAACTCAATGCATTTAGGCATCTAGACGCGGTGAAGATGACCTGCTGAACTTCAAACCGAGCATCAGAAAGGGGATTTAAGTGACTTTGAACATGGCATGGTTGTTGGTGCCAGACGGGCTGGTCCGAGTATTTCAAAAACTGCTGATCTACTGGGATTTTCACACACAACCATCTCTCGAGTTTGCAGAGAATGGTCTAAAAAAGAGAAAATATCCAGTGAGCGGCAGTTGTGTGGAGGAAAATGCCTTGACGAGGTCAGAGGAGAATGGGTAGACTGGTTCGAGATGATAGAAAGGTAAAATTAACTCAAATAACCACTCGTTACATCCAAGGTTTGCAGAATACCATCTCTGAATGCACAACACATTGAACCTTGAAGCAGATGGGCTACAGCAGAAGACCATACGGTGTGCCACTCCTGTCAGCTAAGAACAGGAAACAGAGGCTACAATTTGCACAGGCTCACCAAGATTGGACAATAGAAGACTGGAAAAACGTTGCCTGGTCTGATGAGTCTCGATTTCAGCTGCAACATTCAGATGGTAGGGTAAGAATTTATCATAACAACGTGAAAACATGGATCCATCCTGCCTTGTATCACCAGTTCAGGCTGCTGGTGGTGGTGTAATGGTGTGGGGGGGATATTTTCTTGGCACACTTTGGGCCCCTTAGTACCAATTAAGCATTGTTTAAACCCCACGGCCTACCTGAGTATTGTTGCTGACCATGTCCATCCCTTTATGACTACAGTGTCCCCATCTTTTGATGGCTCCTTCCAGCAGGATAATGCACCATGTCACAAAGCTCCAATCATCTCACCACTGGACAATGAGGTCCCTGTACTCCATTGGTCTCCACACTCACCACATCTCATCCAATAGAGCACCTTTGGGATGTGGTGGAAAGGGAAATTCGTATCATGGATGTGCAGCCGACAAATCTGCAGCAACTGTGTGATGCTATCATGTCACCATGGACCAAAATCTCTGAGGAATGTTTCAAACACCTTGTTGAACCTATGCCATTAAGAATGAAGGCAAAAGGGGTCCAACCCAGTACTAGCAAGGTGTACCTAATAAAGTGTCCGGTGAGAGTATATAGGGCACCTATACAACTACGATTTCCATGAGCCTCCAGTCCCAACACAAGGCTTTGGGAAGCCAATAATAAAGAAACATATTATTTGTAAAAGTAGACTGTCTGCTGTATACAAAATTAAAACTACATCCAAAAATATACCTAAAACTATGTACACAAGGAGAAGCCACACACACTCGATGGTGGTTGAAAGTGTTCTCCACTTTTTTCTATGATCGAAAAAGACTTTTGCACAGCTAAGAGATAAGGTTAGATCAAGTTATAACTGACTAGAACAATACAGCCATATGCTCAACAGGCAAGGTCAGTAACTGACATAGTCTGGGTCTGGGTCACGGTCAAGCTACTCAGGTATTTCAAATAACAGAAATTAATGTCTCTTGTAATTAAGGATGGGTTGCTTGCGCAATCTTTAACTAGAAGGGTTACTATGTAAAATGTTAGTCTTTGGGAGGTCCTACATGACAATTGCCCAGAATTGGTGCTTAAAAGCCTCCTGATTTGGTCAAGAGACCAGATCCTTGCTTCACTTGCCTGAGGATCTATTGTCAAGTTCATTTCTCTGTTTTCTATTCTTTACTTCTCTTTGTAACTTTTCTCTTCGAAAGTAAACTTTCTAAACTTTTTTTTACTGTGAGCAGAGGTTGTTGTGTAATTATAGTGGTTGGTGTTGCTATGAGCGGTGTGACGCGAACTGTGAGATTCATTGGCTGTGGGGGAGGAGCTGAGTGGAGCTCAGCATGCATAATCAGCGCAAATGTAAATATACTCACCCGCTAATTCAGGCATTGATAACGTGATTGCATTATTGTTACTTGAAATCAACTACCAGGGTGCATTGAGGAGAGCGGTAACCCTACTGAAATAGAACAGGCAGAGGTGACCAATCCCCTTAACAGGAAGAGGAAGTGCTGGGCACTCGCTGATTGGAAGGTGATTATCTCTGCAGATTGCAGAAGGAGAAAGCATTTGAAGAACAAAACAAGGACATCAAGGCATCTGTGTGCCTGAAGATGAACATTAAAGCTGAATTACAGGTATGTGACAAAAGCAAACTTTGCCCTGCCCCCCCCCCCCCCCCAATAATTAAAAGCTTGTTTAGTCTAGAGATACACAGATGAAGAGAATTACTCACCTTTCTTTTGGCCCTAGTGGGCTCCCATGATCCACGTGATTGTTTACCTGAAGCCTCCTCTCAAAGGTTCTTCAGACTGCAGTTGCATGCATGGCCCCACCACATATCACTCAGGGTTAACAGCCCTGCATTACACATAATGATGCCAGGGCTCCACCCACAGACTGGGGCTTCAGGAACAGGAGGTGAGCACAGGAGCCTACCAGAGGAGTCAGGTAAGTAGGCACAGAGCCTTACACAAACCATGGGCGAGCCTCTAAGACAGGGGTCTTAGAGGCTCGCCCAAACTGTCTAAACAAAGGGCCACTTTACTGTCCTTCGAACTTAAATGGGGAGGGGACTGTGGCCAGTATGAGTAGAAAATGTCCTGGTGTCAGTGGGAGTAAATAGTGTCTCGTCTTTGGTATTAGGAGAAGGAATAGTGTCCCATCATTGGTGTCAGTGGGAGAAATAGTGTCAGTGGGAGAAAAGTGTCCCATTGGTGTCTGGTAGTAATAGTGTCTCATCATTGGTGTAAGTGGGCAGAATGCTGCCCACTGACAGGAGTCCCCAAATACTACCACTCTAAGACAGGGGGCCACTTTACTGTCGTTCAAACTTAAGGGGGGGGGGCGGACTGTGGCCAGCATAAGTAGAAAATGTCCTGGTGTCAGTGGGAGTAAATAGTGTCTCGTCTTTGGTATTAGAAAGGAGGAATAGTGTCCCAGCATTGGTGTCAGTGGGAGAAATAGTGTCCCATCATTGGTATTAGTGGAAGGAATAGAGTCACATCATTGGTGTCAGTGGAAGGAATAGTGTCCCATCATTGGTGTCATTCTTCCCCACGTCCACCTACAAGAACTCGTAAGTAGCTGACACCACTGCCAACATCACAATACTATTGAACCCCTTATAATTATAATAGTATGACCCCGAGTTGGGGGGTGGGACGACGACCATCAATTGGCCCTCCGCAGTTAGGAATGTCCCACCGCTGGGCAAAGTGGGAGGCCACAGTCTGCCATTCCTGTGGGTTGGAAGGAAACTGTGGAGTCAAACAAGAAAAAAAAATAATCATTTTGCACTTAAACAGGAAAAGCAGATTAGACACAAACATTCTTGGCTAACATCAGTAAAACATTTATTTTAGGGAGTTTTGAAAGACCAAGGTTTAAGGTACACCTATCAGATTCCCCCCCCCCCCCACCCTCTCATGGGCCATTTCTAACATTTTAGGTGGGGGGAGCTCTTGGACAGGTAACCCTCTCCACTTCATTGAGAGATGAATGCCTAAATAATGGGTATTACTTTGGCCAGCCCCTCCTTACTTACACTATTGGCAGCCCACTGAACAGGTAAGAAGTGCCATAATACAAAGATATAAATACACATTGTACACATTTGAGGACATTTGGACATTCTGCTATTACCTATCAAGATAATAATAGGATACAAAAACTTTAAACAGTACCATTGGAAAGTATACAGGCAGGCCCTTGCACTACATGCTTTGGGGAATTCATCCATAAATCAGAGCACAAAAGAGATGGGTATAGTGTGTATGGGTTTGGCAAAGTCAGCAGATAGATGATTGAGGATAGAGAATTGGAATCAGCTGACTTAGCAGTTGGGGGGAGGGAGGGTTCCGAATGATTTGGGGGACCCAAAAAAAGCCTCTGGCACTCTGCATGAATTTAAAGCACAAATCACATTTTTACACATTTTAGGGGGTTTTTAGGGTAAAGCACTACTATGGAGCTAAGAAAATACATTGTTAAGTGACTACATGAGGTGAATATAGGACCAGGAGACACCATGCTGGGGAGGTAAGTGAAGGCAAATATGTATGGACAATGTATAGGACAAAAAAATAATTACATAAAAATCCAGCATGCATGAGGACAAAGGGCACATTCACAGCATAATACAATCATGGTAATTAGGGAATGAGGAAAGAAATACAATATATTATCAAACATTAAATACAATAAAATGTGATATTAAAGGATAAAAATCTTACCTTCATATACTCCTTCTGCAGGACCTGTATGATGGCAGAACAGGTCTCTGGGATAATGATCCCCAGAGCCTGGGGGGAGATGCCTGTCGAGAACTTGAGGTCCTGCAGGCTTCTCCCTGTGGCCAAATACCGCAAGGTAGCGACGAGCCTCTGCTCCGGAGTGATGGCTTGCCTCATGCAGGTATGCTGCCTACTAATATAGGGGGTCAGCAAAGCCAACAAACGGTGAAATACGGGGTCCGTCATCCGGAGAAAGTTCCTGAAATCATCAGGATTATTCTCACAGATCTCACGGAGCAAAGGCATGTGATAGAACTGGTCACGCTGGAGCAACCAATTCTTGGTCCATGAACTCCTCCCCACCCTGTTCATGGACTGGTCTTGTGTCAAGGTCAGGACCCCAACACCAAGCCCCCGCACAGCACGAACTCTACGAGGAGTACGCATACGCAACATGGCTAGAAAACGGTCGGCTGCTCAGAACGAAGTAACAGAACGCACTGAAGAACAGCAAGGCCTGTGAAGAGCGACCTGAAAAACAGCAACGAGTGGACAAGATCGCACAGAAAATTCCAATACGAACTGACTGCACGCACTGAATAGCAGATACAAACCCACAAGCACAAACTGAACGGCAGAAAACGATCTGAAAACCACGAGTCTGAAAAAGCGCGAATCGTCTCTCACCAAACTTTTACTAACACGAGATTAGCAAAAGGAGCCCAAAGGGTGCCGCGCTTGGTTCTGAACTGGCCTTTTCTAGTCTCATCGTACGTGGTGTACGTGACCGCGTTCTTGGCGATCGGAAATTCCGACAACTTTGTGCGACCGTGTGTATGCAAAACAAGTTTGAGCCAACATCCGTCGGAAAAAATCCATGGATTTTTTTGTCGGAATGTCCGATCAATGTCCGATCGTGTGTACGGGGCATAACAGTTATAGTGGTTTTAATTCAGGATAATCCATTCAATCCAAAAATGAAGGTTAAAAGCAAACTTTTTTTAAGTACTTTTGAACATTCGTCAAGCCATCAAATGTACTGTTGAGAATTTTGGTAGGAATATTCTACTAGTTTAACCACTTAAGAACCGCCCCATGTACATATACTGCGGCAGGGTGGCCCTTAAGCACAAAATCACATACCTGTACGTGACTTCCTCCATCGGCTTTGGGGGGCGCACGCCGCTGGAGCCGCTCTCCCACTGTGATTGGACACAGCGGGAGCCAATCAGCGGTCCCGGAGGCCGCGATGGCCGTCGGCCACCCGCGATCGTTCGCTGGAGAGACAGAGAGACGGTCTGCCTATATAAACAAGGCAGACCGTCGTTCTGTCAGACAACAAGAGAGCGAGCTATGATTCCTGCTAATCAGGAACACAGATATCTCTCTTCTTCGACTCAGTCCATCCCCCACACAGCAAGAAAGCACTCCCAGGGGACACAGTTAACCCTTTGATTGCCCCTGATGTTAACCCCTTCCCTGCCAGCGTAATTTCTGCAGTGAGTGCATTTTTTTTTAGCACTGATCACTGTATTGGTGTCATTGGTCCCCAAAAAGTGTCACTTAGTGTCAGATTTGTCCCCCACAATGTGGCAGTCTCGTTAAAAATCCCTGATCACCGCCATTACTAGTAAAAACAATAAAAAAATAAAAAGTCTATAAATCTATCCCATAGTTTGTAGACGCTATAACTTTTACGCAAACCAATCCATATACGCTTTTTGGGATTTTTTTTTACCAAAAATATGTAGCAGAATACGTATTGACCTACATTGATGAAGAAATTTGATTTTTTACATTTTTTTAATTGGATGTGTTTTATAGCAGAAATTAAAAATTATTGTTTTTTTTTTGTTTTTTTTTCAAAATTGTCGGTCTTTTTCTGTTTATAGTGCAAAAAATAAAAACTGCAGAGGTGATCAAATACCACCAAAAGAAAGCTCTATTTGTGGGGGAAAAAATGCAAAAATATTTATTTGGGTACAGCTTTGCATGACTGCTCGATTGTTAGTTAAAATAACGCAGTGCCGTATCGCAAAAAATGGCCTGGTCAGGAAGGGGGAAAAACCTTCCGGAGCTGAAGTGGTTAATCAATCAGCATTTGGCCAACTTTAGCTGTTAAACAAAAAATACAAAATTGAGAGAGTATCTACGTGGTGGGTAACATTGACACCCTTTTATCTTTCTGTAAGAAACCCAACTGCATAATATTTAATATATGATCACATTTTTCCACATAATTGACTGTGATAAGTTATTCAGATATAATCATTGAACATCAAGTCTGTCACCATGACGTGTGACATTAATTGCTTGAACATTAAAAATTATATCTATTTTTATATTTATTTATATTATATAGTAAAATATATAACTTTACATAAAAAAAAATATATAATAACAATATATAATGCAAAAAAATATATATATATATTTATTTTTTTTGCATTTTTTAAATGTTTTTCGCCTCATTTATCTCCCTTTAGCAAGGCAAATGACTGTAATAACTGGTAATCTGTACAATTACTTTCTAAATATGCACAGGGAAAATTAATGGCACATGGCTTTGTAATCCAGTGACAGGTGTTATTTAAAAGTAGTAAGAAAACCTTTCAATGTGTCAAAGTTCCAGAATAGATGCATAGGTTACCTTTATGTTTCCAATTAATGCACCGCAGATTGATGATGCTATTGTGTTGAAGTTAAAAAGGGAAAAAAAAAAAAAGTGGATGTGAGGAAGACCTTGGAAGACCTTGGAAGACCATGGAAGACCATGGAAGACCTTGGAAGACCATGGAAGACCTTGGAAGACCATGGAAAACCATGGAAGACCTTGGAAGAGCATGGAAGACCATGGAAGACATTGGAAGACCATGGAAGACCATGGAAGAACTTGGAAGAGCATGGAAGACCATGGAAGACCTTGGAAGATCATGAAAGACCATGGAAGACCTTGGAAGAGCATGGAAGACCATGGAAGACATTGGAAGACCATGGAAGACCATGGAAGAACTTGGAAGAGCATGGAAGACCATGGAAGACCTTGAAAGATCATGGAAGACCATGGAAGACCTTGGAAGAGCATGGAAGACCATGGAAGACCTTGGAAGACCATGGAAGACCTTGAAAGACCTTGGAAGACCTTGGAAGATCATGATGGACCATGGACAGGTGATGGATTTGGTGGCTGCAGCCGGGCAGACGCTGCTGATCCCTGGAAATAGTCATGCACTTTTGGTAAAATTTAAAATTATTTCAGAAGGATTTGCAAAAGGATCTGTCCACTCACCCTCAACATTTACACAGTCCTGCTAGAGAGGAAAGTAAACATGTGCAGAACAAAAACTTGTTTCGTTTTGATCAGTTATTTACATAAATGTTTTTAGTTAAATTTGTTTAATTCGTTTTCGGAATTTGTTTTGTTTATTTGAATTTGAATCGATTAGAATTTTCTGAATTTGGTCGAATTGAACTCAGTTTGACCAAATTCGGAAAATTTGAATTCCATTGAAATTTGAATCAAATTCCATTCGAAATCAAACTTATTCTAATCGAAATTTGAATTAAGAATCAATAGTTATATCCTTTCTATTTCATTCTATTCTTTTCTATTCTATTGTTTTGTTATCTGTTCTATTCTTTTCTTTTCTATTATGTTATTTTCTATTCTATTCGAATTTGAATTTATTCTTTTGGAAATTCAAATTTCAGAAGATGGTTATCTTGTTATATTCTTTCTATTATTTTCTATTCCATTGTTTTTTTTCTATTCTATTCTATTATTTTCTATTCTAGAATTTATTCTATTCAAAGTTTGAAGTTTGGAAGATGGTTATATTCTTTCTATTTCAGTCTATTGTTTATTTTCTATTCTATTCTTTATTTTCTATTCTATGTTAATCTATTCTTTTCTATTCTATTCAAAGTCAAATTTATGCTATTCAAATTTTGGGAAATGGTTATTCTATTCTATTCTATTCTATTCTATTTTTTTTAATTATATTCTGTTCTTATATTTTCTATTCTATTTTTTCTATTCTATTCAAATTCAAATGTATTCTATTTGAAATTCGAATTAAGAATAAAAAGTTATATTCTTTATACTCTATTCTATTCTTTTCTATTCTATTGTTTTATTATCTGTTCTGTTCTTTTCTTTACTATTATATTCTTTTCTATTCTATTGGAAATTGAATTTATTCTTTTGGAAATTCAAATTTCGGAAGATAGTTATCTCGTTATATTCTTTCAATTCTTTTCTATTCTATTGTTTTTTGATGGTTATATTCTTTCTATACTATAGTAGATTGTTTATTTCTATTCTATTCGTTTAATTTCTATTCTATTTTAATCTATTCTTTTCTATTTTATTCAAAGTCAAATTTTGGTAAATGGTTATTCTATTCTATTCTATTTTTTTTAAATTATATTCTGTACTTTTTTTTTCTATTTTTTTTTCTATTCTATTCAAATTCAAATTTATTCTATTTGAAATCTGAATTTTCGAAAGACGGTTATTTTCTTTATATTTTGT
This sequence comes from Lithobates clamitans, assembly GCA_037952925.1. Taxonomy (NCBI): domain Eukaryota; kingdom Metazoa; phylum Chordata; class Amphibia; order Anura; family Ranidae; genus Lithobates; species Lithobates clamitans. Next base: position 721,547 of record JBBGZY010002175.1, on the reverse strand, counting down.
TCTATTGTTTCTTTTATATTCTATTCTATTCTATTATTTTCTATTCTATTCAAATTCAAATGTATTCTATTTGAAATTCAAATTTCAGAAGATGGTTATATTCTTTTTATTCTATTGTATTTTTTTATTCTATTATATTCCTTTATTCTCTATTATATTTTATTCTGTTCTTTTATTTTCTATTCTGTTTTACTCTATTATATACTATTCTTATATTTTCTATTCTATTCTATTCCTTTATTTTCTATTCTATTTTATTTTTATTGGAAATTTAAATTTGATTACTCTATTATATTCCATTTGTTTCTTTTCTATTCAATTCCTTTATTTTCTATCCCTTTATTTTCTATTCTATTTTTTTCTGCTCTTTTATCTTCTATTCTGTTTTACTCTATTATATTTTATTCTTATATTTTCTATTCTATTCTATTCCTTTATTTTCTATTCTATTTTATTTTTATTGGAAATTTGAATTTGATTAAAAAACTATTTGAATTTGAATTTTGTTCCAAAATGTAGTTTTGTTATTACGGATTCGTTTAAATGTGTTTCTATTGTAATTCGCAAATTTGAATACATCCGAATTAAGAAATATTTGTCAGAAATTTGTTTCAGGACAGCTAGGTTGGTGACCCATATTTTCTCCAATGATTATAAGTGATACAGTTAGTTTGCCTCCCCTCCCCCAGCCTGTGACTGGACAGAAACGAGGAAGCCACAGATTGATGTGCTCATCTCTCTCCTCTCTTCTCCTATCAGCAAGACTATTGTCAGCACACATAATATGCAGCACCTCACCTTGAGCTGCTCTTCTCCCAGTTGTACTGTAAATAGGATTCCAAGAGGCTGGTTGTAAGTCAATCTTTTTAAAACATCACCTTTAATTAAAATAACCCCTGGTGATCCTGCCATGGAGGCCCTTGTTCAGGCTCTTCCTGTTATGGCGTGACAACAGCCTCCTGATTGTGCCTTTGCTCAGGTCCAGTGCAAGGGATTCCAGTAGGCTGGCTATAAGTCAACCCCTGTAAAGCTGTGCCTTTTATTAACCCCCTAGGCGCCGATAGTGCACAAATATGGCAGGTGGGCTGTGGTGCCGAGCGGCTGCATATTTGCGTACCAATTAGCCGACACAGCTTTCCCATCATGTGATCGTCGCGTCAACCAATCACGGCGGTCACATGATCATAAACCCCGCCTCTCGGCATCTGAAACCTCTTAAAGGCTTGGGAGGCAAAGGGGTTAAAATAGTCCCTGGTGATCCCGCCATGAAGGTAATTTTTCAGGCACTTCCTGTTAGGGCCAGTTCACACCACATGCAGTCCAGTGCGTTTTTTTTCTGCATCAAAAACGCATGGAAAGTAGGTTATATGGTTTCCAATGGCATAGTTTACACCAGTGCTTGCAGTTCCAGTGCGTTCCAGTTCCAGAAAAAAAAGTAGAACGTGCTGCATTTTTTCTGCACTGGACTGTACTGGAATGCTGTAAAAGGCATCGAAAACACGCTGGAACGCACCGGAACGCACCTAAATGGACCAAAAACGCACTGCAACATACTTGTCCTTATTTTTTTTAAAAAGGGGGAAAAAAGCACTGGACTGCATCAAAAACGCACTGGAACACATCAAAAACGCGCATGCAGAAAGGGACCTGAAATGCATCCAGACTGTGTTTCTATGGTGTGAACTGGTCCTTAAGGAATGACAACAGCCTCCCCCGATGGTGCTTCTGCTCAGGGTCAGTACAAGGGGGGAGGCAGTCACCCCTAGATGAGTGGAGGGGGTCCCTGACGCACCCTCCAGATCAGTGGCTGGCAACCCAGAAGGCCTTGGCTTCATATCTGCTTTACCAGCTACTCATACTCTTCTCTAATACGCCAATCTTCACCCCAACCTTCCCCAGACAACACAAAGTCCCATGTGCATCCCACACAAAAAAAAAACACACAAGCACCTCCCATCTGTTAGGAAGGAAGTGATTGGCCATGCATGCGCAGTGCACATTACCCAGTTGTGCGACAATAGCAGACAAATATTGGATATTGTCTTCCTGCTTCTCCTCCCGGCCAATCAGGAAGGAAGCCTTAAGACCCAAATTGGCTGAGAGGAGAAGAGATTGTATATGGCTGCCGAAGGAAGGAGGAGGGAAGCCGGCGAAGGACAAAGCCGCCACAGAGCAGGAGGAGACGCAGGAAGGAGCCAAAGCTGCCGGATTTAAACCAGTGACCAGTGACATCACTTCCTGGAGTTGGTGGAACGCACGCTGGCTAGCGGCGAACCGACTTAGTATCTGAATGCCCGCTCTGCATGCCGGTCCCGTGAGTAGCGCTTATATGCGCAGGTGACCCTATAGTATTTTAAGGTTTTACACCATATGCCTTTTCTTTCTCTTTTGGTGGAACGCGAGTCTTTGTGGTCCTCCAAAGGTTCCTTCCAAGCATCTTCAACATCAGCATACCGTCTGCCCTGTTTACTATATGGATGAATTAGTTGGTAGTCTGCCAATTGTCTCTCCTATGGAAGAGTTTTATTCAATCAAATACTTTTAGTTTGCAAATTTTACTATTGATGACTTTTTTGTTTCACTATTTCACTTGGCATCTTTTTAGAGGCTCGCTTCATTGCCAATTGTGTTTGCGAATCCATGAGAGCACATCTATTTATATTTATTTCTGTATGAGTATAGAGCTAATTTTATCTATATCACCTCACAGTTGCACATGTATATTATGTACATATCTGTTTCACCCTTTATCACATTGTAGGTGTCAGTGCATTCGTGCACGATTCCACCCAGCACTTGGTGTGTTGTGTTAGGTGTACATTCAATTCTTTTTTCATATAATATTTTGTCACATTTATTATATTCTCTCTTATAGTGTATTTGGTTTTTGACACTATTTATTTTTTTAGTAAGTTGCTAGCGCAGTCTTTTTGGTTATAAACCCCCTTATTCGGCCACTAGCGGGGGTTAAAAGCGTCCCGCTAGCGGGCTTTACCGCCGACGTCCCCGCGCCTCAGTGTGAAAGTGCCCTTCCAGGCAGCCAAAATTTGAAAGGAAGTTCCAATACCTATAATTGTAATAGTTTATAACTATTATTATAGTTTTTATTAGTATTATTTATTATTAATAAATAATAGTAATATTAATAATAAAAAAGCTATAATAATGGTTAATAATTTGTTACGTTCACTAACAGCCAAATTTGAAAGGAAATTCCAATACCTATAATTTAATAGTTCATAGCTGTTATTATAGTTTTTATTATTATTATTATTTATTATTAATAAATAATAATAATAATAATAATAATAATAATAATACAACTAGAATAATGGTTAATAATTTGTTACATTCACTAACAGTCAAATTTGAAAGGAAATTCCAATACCTATAATTGTAATAGTTTATAACTATTATTATAGTTTTTATTAGTATTTTTTATTATTAATAAATAATAATAATAATAATAAAAAAACTAGAATAATGGTTAATAATTTGTTACGTTCACTAACAGTCAAATTTGAAAGGAAATTCCAATACCTATAATTGTAATAGTTTATAACTATTATTATAGTTTTTATTAGTATTATTTATTATTAATAAATAATAATAATATTAATATTAAAAAAGCTATAATAATGGTTAATAATTTGTTACGTTCGATAACAGCCAAATTTGAAAGGAAATTCCAATACCTATAATTTAATAGTTCATAGCTGTTATTATAGTTTTTATTATTATTATTATTTATTATTAATAAATAATAATAATAATAATAATAATAATAATAATAATAATAATAATAATAATAAAACAACTAGAATAATCGTTAATAATTTGTTACATTCACTAACAGTCAAATTTGAAAGGAAATTCCAATACCTATAATTGTAATAGTTTATAACTATTATTATAGTTTTTATTAGTATTATTTATTATTAATAAATAATAATAATATTAATATTAAAAAAGCTATAATAATGGTTAATAATTTGTTACGTTCACTAACAGCCAAATTTGAAAGGAAATTCCAATACCTATAATTTAATAGTTCATAGCTGTTATTATAGTTTTTATTATTATTATTATTATTTATTATTAATAAATAATAATAATAATAATAATAATAATAATAAAAAAACTATAATAATGGTTAATAATTTGTTACGTTCACTAACAGTGAAATTTGAAAGGAAATTCCAATACCTATAATTGTAATAGTTTATAACTATTATTATAGTTTTTATTAGTATTATTTATTATTAATAAATAATAATAATATTAATAATAAAAAAAACTATAATAATCGTTAATAATTTGTTACGTTCGATAACAGCCAAATTTGAAAGGAAATTCCAATACCTATAATTTAATAGTTCATAGCTGTTATTATAGTTTTTATTATTATTATTTATTATTAATAAATAATAATAATAATAAAAAAACTATAATAATGGTTAATAATTTGTTACGTTCACTAACAGTCAAATTTGAAAAGAAATTCCAATACCTATAATTGTAATAGTTCATAACTATTATTATAGTTTTTATTAGTATTATTTATTATTAATAAATAATAATAATAATAATAAAAAACTATAATAATGGTTAATAATTTGTTACGTTCACTAACAGTCAAATTTGAAAGGAAATTCCAATACCTATAATTTAATAGTTCATAACTATTGTTATAGTTTTTATTATTATTATTAATATATAATAATAATAATAATAATAATAATAATAATAATAATAATAATAATAATAATACTTAATAATGGTTAATAAACATAATAATTTAATTATAATAGAAATTATCAGAATGTTTTCTGTTCTTTTTGATTTTCAAATTTTCAGCTTTTCGTTCTTTCGAATTTTCAGATTTTTCTTTCTTATTTTTAGATTTTCACTCTTTAGAATTTTCGAAAATTATTTTTTTTCGGAAAAATTAGTCAAACGATTTTTCGTTAATTCGAAATGTTTCTGAATTAACGAATTTGCCAACTTTTGACGAAAAACAAATTTGGAGCAAAACAAATTGCACATGTGTATTTATCTTCACCAAATAAATGCAGCAGAATACATGTTGGCTTAAATTTATGAAGAAAAATTATTTATTTGCAAAATTTTTAGAACAGAAATGAAGATGTTTAGTTTTTGTTTTCAAAATGTTTCATTTATTCAACGAAAAAGTAAAAAAAACAAAAACCCAGCGGTGATTAAATACCACCAAAAGAAAGCTCTATCTGTCTGAACAAAATGATGAAAATTACGTTTGGGTACAGTGTTGCATGACTGTGCAATTGTCCTTCAAAATGCGATTGGCCAAAATTGGGCAAAATTGGGCAAAAATTGGCCAGGGCAGGAAGGGTGTAGAAATGCCCGGTATTGAAGTGGTTAACGTGTTTATTTTGCACTCTTGTTTCGTCGAGGCCCGAAAGAGGAAAGGCTCTTGTTGTGATGAGATGAGGTCAGAAAGTACCTTGGATGGAGAACCGGGCTCGGCTTTGCTTTACCTTCACCACAATGTTCTAGTGCCTGTGGCTCTGTTGAGTCTCCTCCAGTTCTTTTCATGTTTTATGGAATACAAGACACTTTCCAGGCAGATGAGTGCTATGTGCTCCTCTCCTATTGTCAAAGAGCCTTATTCAAGGAAATCAGGCTTCTTTGTGCAGCAGGTAAACATCCATTACATTCTGGCTGTCGGAGCATTTTATATAGCTGCGCCGAGACCCAACCGCTCATTAAATGTTCAGACTTATTCTCAGGAACATTATGCCGAGCACAACAGGTATCCATAATGAGCAGAACATTTTCAGGCTCTGCTCTAGCTGGATGTTAGCAGACACTGTCCCGATCACGTCAGGGGGCTCGGTGAGTGCTCCGATGCCAGGTGAGAACCTGTAATTAAGGTTCAGTCTCTTCAGCTACAGTAATCGGGAAAAGAATAAATGCAGCAGAAGTGCCATCCTACATTAAAGGCATACTCCTGTCAGAAGTCAACATTATAATTTAAGGTGGCTCCGCGGACGCAACCGACCCACCGAGTGTAATTTGGCAAGCGCCCTGTGCAGATGTCTGACCTGCTAACTAGAGTTGAAGGTATTCTCAGCTTCTGAGAGGCCCTGGCTCTATGTCTGGGAACACGCAGACCGGCTTGTCAGCCATCGCTAGCACTGGCCTCTCTCGGAGCCTTCCGCAGGCCTGTGGACACACAATGGAGCTCGAGAGGGAGGTTGTGGAGGACATATTTGTGAGACTATATTGGGGACATTCTAGAGGAAGGATTCTCTAAGGCTTCATTCACACCTGAGCGTCCAGCGGCGGCCCTTCCATAAGGGGCACAGTGAAACCGCCCCCCAATCTCTATGCGCTTGACCTCTAATCTCCATGAGGGGCGCCAGACGCATAGAGTTCTAAGGTTTTTTTTTTTTCCCGAAGCACGTGATTAGAGGCTTTAAAAGGGTTGAGGTCAGGACAAGGTTTAGGAGTGTGTTTATGAGAACTTTTGATCATTCTTCCAGAAGTGCATTTGTAATGTCAGGCACTGATGTTGGACGAGAAGGCCTGGCTCGCAGTCTCCACTCTAATTCATCACAAAGGTGTTCTATCGGGTTTAAGTCAGGCCAGTCAAGTTCCTCCACCCAAAACTCGCTCATCAATGTTTTTATGGACCTTGCTTTGTGCACTGGTGCACAGTCCTGTTGAAACAGGAAGGGGCAATCCCCAAACTGTTCCCACAAAGTTGAGAGCATGAAATTGTCCAAAATGTCTTGGTATGCTGATGCCTTAGGAGTTCCCTTCACTGGATCTAAGGGGCCAACCCTTCAAAAACAACCCCACACCATAATCCCCCCCCTCACCCTTTTGTGACAATAGCGAATCAACATTCGCTATTGTCTTCCTTCTTCACCTCCTGGCCAATTAGACCAGAACCCCCCCCCCCCCATACGTAATTTCCTGCTTGTGTGATTGGCTCACTGATTTTCCCAGAAGTCTGCACTAAGATACAAGTCAGATTTTGGGCATCTCCTGCAACAGAAATGTCATTTTTGGTGAGATGCCCTGAAAGGGAAATCATGTCTAAAGGGATGCAGACCCTGTCACTTTCCTCATTAGAGCCCTGCAAGTGCAGCAGCTGATTGATAATTATAAAATCACTCCTATTGGATTCACTTTCCACATGGACACAGATAAACGAGCAGATATTTCTTCAGGCTAACAAAAGGTAGGAATCAGCAACAAAGTTTGTTGAAATCCCTGCAATGTACATTGTTGGGTGACCAAGTACGTCATGGAAACAGTATTTCCTGGTAGCAGTGGCCTTTTTCAGTAGAATGAAGTGCCCTGCCACACTGCAAAAATGGTTTACGAATGGCTCAAGGAACACGAGTTCGAGGTCTTGACTTGGCATCCAGATTCTCCAGATCTCAAAGCAGTCGAGCATCTGTGGGGTGTGCTGGAAAAACAAGTCCAATCCATGGAGACTCCACCTCACAACTTCCAGGACATAAAGGATCTGCTACTGATGGTGCCTGATACCACACCATACCTTCAGAGGTCTAGCGGAGTCCATGCCTCGATGGGTCAGGGCTGTTTTGGCGACCAAAGGGGACCTACTCAATATTAGTTGTGTGGGCTTAAAGCTGTGGCTGATCAATGCGTATAATACAGTACATTTACTGTATATAGATAATAATGCAAAAAAAGACTATACTGTGTGTATATATATATATATATATATATATATATATATATACACAGTGGGGACAGAAAGTATTCAGACCCCCTTAAATATTTCATTCTTTGTTATATTGCAGCCATTTGCTAAAATCATTTAAGTTCATTTTTTTCCCTCATTAATGTACACACAGCACCCCATATTGTACACACAGCACCCCATATTGTACACACAGCACCCCATATTGACAGAAAAACACAGAATTGTTGACGTTTTTGCAGATTTATTAAAAAGAAAAACTGAACTATCACATGGTCCTAAGTATTCAGACCCTTTGCTCAGTATTTAGTAGAAGCCCCCTTTTGATCTAATACAGCCATGAGTCTTTTTGGGAAAGATGCAACAAGTTTTTCACACCTGGATTTGGGGATCCTCTGCCATTCCTCCTTGCAGATCCTCTCCAGTTCTGTCAGGTTGGATGGTAAACGTTGGTGGACAGACATTTTTAGGTCTCTCCAGAGATGCTCAATTGGGTTTAGGTCAGGGCTCTGGCTGGGCCATTCAAGAACATTCACCGAGTTGTTGTTAAGCCACTCCTTCGTTATTTTAGCTGTGTGCTTAGGGTCATTGTCTTGTTGGAAGGTAAACCTTCGGCCCAGACTGAGGTCCTGAGCACTCTGGAGAAGTTTTTCGTCCAGGATATCCCTGTACTTGGCCGCATTCATCTTTCCCTCGATTGCAACCAGTCGTCCTGTCCCTGCAGCTGAAAAATACCCCCACAGCATGATGCTGCCACCACCATGCTTCACTTTTGGGACTGTATTGGACAGGTGATGAGCAGTGCCTGGTTTTCTCCACACATACCGCTTAGAATTAAGGCCAAAAAGTTCTATCTTGGTCTCATCAGACCAGAGAATCTTATTTCTCACCATCTTGGAGTCCTTCAGGTGTTTTTTAGCAAACTCCATGCGGGCTTTCATGTGTCTTGCACTGAGGAGAGGCTTTCGTTGGGCCACTCTGCCATAAAGCCCCGACTGGTGGAGGGCTGCAGTGATGGTTGACTTTCTACAACTTTCTCCCATCTCCCAACTGCATCTCTGGAGCTCAGCCACAGAGATCTTTGGGTTCTTCTTTACGTCTTTCACCAAGGCTCTTCACCCCCGATAGCTCAGTTCGGCCAGCTCTAGAAAGGGTTCTGGTTGTCCCAAACGTCTTTCATTTAAGGATTATGGAGGCCACTGTACTCTTAGGAACCTTAAGTGCAGCAGAATTTTTTTTCTAACCTTGGCCAGATCTGTGCCTTGCCACAATTCTGTCTCTGAGCTCTTCAGGCAGTTCCTTTGACCTCATGATTCTCATTTGCTCTGACATGCACTGTGAGCTGTAAGGTCTTAAATAGACAGGTGTGTGGCTTGTCAACAAGTGTCAACAAATGTCAACAATTCTGTGTTTTTCTGTCAATATGGGGTGCTGTGTGTACATTAATGAGGAAAAAAATTGAACTTAAATGACTTTAGCAAATGGCTGTAATATAACAAAGAGTGAAAAATGTAAAGGGGTTTGAATACTTTCCGTCCCCACTGTATATATATATATATATATATATATATATATATATATATATATATATATATATATAATCAAAAATATTGGGACGCCTGCCTTTACATGCACTTTAACTTTAAATGGCATCTTTTAACTTTAATGACATCCCAGTCTTAGTCCGTAGGGTTCAATATTGAGTTGGCCCGCCCTTTGCAGCTATAACAGCATCAACTCTTCTGGGAAGGCTGTCCACAAGGTTTAGGAGTGTGTCTATGGGAAAGTTTGACCATTCTTCCAGAAGCGTATTTGTGAGGTCAGGCACTGATGTTGAACAAGAAGGTCTAGTTCGCAGTCTCCGCTCTAATTCATCCCAAAGATGTTCTATCGGGTTGAGGTCAGGACTCTCTGCAGGCCAGTCAAGTTCCTCCACCCCAAACTCGCTCATCCATGTCTTTATGGACCTTGTTTTGCTTTGTGCACTGGTGTACCGTCATGTTGGAACAGGAAGGGGCCATCCCCAAACTGTTCCCACAAAGTTGGGAGCATGAAATTGTCCAAAATATCTTGGTATGGTGATGTCTTAAGAGTTCCCTTCACTGGAACTAAGGGGTCAAACTCAATCCCTGATAAACAACCTCCCCCCACCACCATCAAATGATTTGGACCAGGGCACAAAGAAAGGTCCATAAAGACATGGATCATCCCAAAGGTGTTCTATTGGGTTGAGGTCAGGACTCTGTGCAGGCCAGTCAAGTTCCCCCACCCCAAACTCGCTTATCTACGTCTTTATGGACCTTGCTTTGTGCACTGGTCCAAATCATTTGGTGGAGGGGGGATTATGGTGTGGGGTTGTTTTTCAGGGGTTGGGCTTGGCCCCTTAGTTCCAGTGAAGGGAACTCCTAAGACATCAGCATACCAAGACATTTTGGACAATTTCATGCTCCCAACTTTGTGGAAACAATTTGGGGATAGCCACTTCCTGTTCCAACATAACTGTGCACTAGTGCACAAAGCAAGGTCAATAAAGACATGGATGAGCGCGTTTGGGGTGGGGGAACTTGACTGGCTTCCACAGAGTCCTGACCTCAACCCGATAGAACACCTTTGGGATGAATTAGAGCAGAGACTGCGAACCAGACCTTCTTGTTCAACATCAGAAATACGCTTCTGGAAGAATAGTCAGACAGTGCCTGACCTCATAAATGTGCTTCCCAGAAGAGTAGAAGCTGCTATATCTGCAAAGGGCGGGCCAACTCAATATTGAACCCTACAGACTAAGACTGGAATGCCAGTTTGCCAGGTGTGTGTGTGTGTGTGTGTGTGTGTGTGTGTGTGTGTGTGTATATGTATATATATATATATATATATATATATATATATATATATATATATATATATATATATATATACAGTATGTATTATGTATATATATATATTATAGATTTTTTTAATTCTTTTTTTTGGAGTCCTTACCATAGCAAAGACCTTTATGGACTTTCCAGCATCTTCATGAAATCAGAAGAAACCTTGTAGAACAACGAAGACTCAGATAAACATTAAAAACAGCCAAGAGCTTGACTTGCTAGTTGTGCTGAAAACAAAAAATATTCACGTGCAATATTTATTGTATATTTAAATATACTGTATATATTGTATATTTATTTTTAATTCTTGTTTTTTGGAGTCTGTACTATAGTAGATACCCTGATGGACCTTGTAGAACAACGGTCCATTCTCAGACTGAGATATAAACTTAGTAAATACAGATTCTGCCTTCCTTTATTATGTTCAGACAAACAATAGAAGCCTCAACTCTCCTCCTAGGTCATGTACAGTGGGCATTGTCTCCCAGCACATTACCATCACACAAAGCTTTGAATCATCCAAACTTAATAAGTTTCATTCGCCACGAGTCCTTGAGATGTTCTGCTGAAAGGTCCTCATGCCCGGCGCAGAATTATTATCACAGGTGAACCAGCAACCAGAATCGACATTTGTCCTTCATCTTCAAACAAAACAGATTCCATAATTATATATATTGAATAAAAAAAGCTCATTGTAACTCATGTTTTATTATTTCTATTGCATCCAGAATACAGACCAGAACGTAGCGCATGGATTAGATTGTCCCCGGAGTGCTGTGGGGAGGAAAACAACTGAAGCTTATTCGCTTTGTAAAAATCCTTTTGTTGGCTTGTAATATTCATCTGTGTTCTCATCCTTGTGGACTCAGTTGACATTAGCAATAATTTATACATCAGAATTGACTTTGGTACGTGGAGTTGATGAACGACAATAATGAAAATGCCTTGCTGGCCACCAAGTGAAGGCATAGAGAGGTACAAATGGTTGTTTACTCTACTGCAGATGATAGTTGACGCAGATGAAGGGTGCACCATTGTCTCAGCAGGAGTCATTTTATTTGAAGGCTCCAACAATTTAAAGCCCAAATCCAGGCAAAACTTAAAAAAAAAAAAAAAAACACTTAAACCTAGTGCAGTGCGGTAACATGTGGTATTTGCACATCATGGTGTCTTGCCTTAACTGCTTCAGCTCCGGAGGGTCTTACCCCTTTGCTGACCAGGCCATTCGTCGCTTTAACTGACAATTACGCGGTCGCACAACGCTGTACGCAAATAAAATTGATGTCCTTGGGGCGGGGTCAAGCTGGAGACCTGAGCGGACGTGTCTGAGCAGAGCTCCGCTTGTGCCTGTATATTTTATCCGTTTTTACTGGATCTTTTGCCGCAGTTTACCCTATCCAGCAGTGGATGATACCTGGGCATGAGAAGAAGCAAATCCGGTTCCGGGAAGAGAGGTGGATACACTCCTAAAGTATCCCCGCAGCAGAAGCTACAGAGCCCGGTAGGCCCGGCGAGCTGTGCGCACATGGCGTCTCAAACCATCCCCACAGATCCGGGGTCAGAGGAGGACCACTTCCAGGCTCTTATGCTGGCCATCTCTGGGTGCCAAAACACCTTAACGGCCAAAATTGATACCCTTCAAATGGACTTTGGGCTACTGCGCCGGGATATGGACAAGATGCGGGATCGCATGAACGAGGCGGAGCAGCGTGTTGGCGACTTGGAGGACGCTGCTCATGACAACCGGGCCTCCATCCATACACTACAAGCGAAGGTAAAGGCTCTCAAATCGCGTGCAGAGGACAGTGAGAACCGTAGGAATAACTTACGGCTTATAAGTCTAGCAGAGGGCGCTGGAGGTCAAGATCCTACGGCTTTTACAGAGACCCTGCTTCACACCCTACTTTCGCAGGCCCCGTTCTCCCCACACTTTGTTGTGGAAAGAGCCCACAGGATGCCACCCGTGCGGGGTCCACTGGGCGCCCCCCCGCGTACCTTCATCTTCCGGGTGCTAAACTTCCGCGACAAAGACCTGATCCTCCGGGAGGCCCAGAAGGTGGCGGAGTTCCGTTTCGACAATACCAAGATTATGTTGTTCCCGGATTATTCCATCGATACCCAGAGGCTCCGCAGAACCTTCGACCATGTCAAGGCACAGCTACGCCTGAAAGGCTTAAAATATAGCATGCTGTTTCCAGCTCGCCTTAGAGTGGTAGATGGAGAGTCCACTCAATATTTTACCTCGCTGGAGGAGGCCTCCCACTGGCTGGATACCTTGCCCTGGGCTCGGTGAAGGTATGGCTAGTTTCTCCAGGTTTGATTTTGCAATTTATCAGTGATGCATCCCTTTGCTTCTCCCCTATTTTTTCCTATGTGAAGGCCATTACTGACTACCACGCTGCATGACTTTTTGTGCCACCGCCACTACCTACTGACTAGTCGCCACTTCCCCCTCTGTTCCGATTTAACTAAACTTTGTTTACTGGGGACGGCGGAGCTGTGGCTGCATATGGATCTCTCCTGTTTATCCCCAGATTCCTGATAGTGCCTGTGATTTATTCCCTACTTCCCCCGTTTGCATGGCCGGTGAGGCAGTGCAGGTTTGCATTTCAGCTGGGAGAGCTGACGAAGGATGGTGACGGGAGATGTCCTTCTGGACTCTATATAAGCTAATGGGTTATACATCACTGGCCTAACTAAAGTGTGTGCCCCGGTCATGGCTAGGTGTTTTTTTATTTTTTTTATTTTGCGTAGATCCCAACTACATTCATTTTTATTCTCAGGTTACAGTCGGATGCCTCTGGACTCCATCGAACTTCCTGAACGCCCCTGTGTGTGTTTGGTGGTCGTCCGGGTTTTCTTCTGCTCCATAGGAGACTCTCCTAGGCTATAATGGGTCGAGTTTTGGGCGTATGCACTCTGAGTTCCCCAACGATGTGCGGGGAGGGAGGGGTTGGGGTTTATCTGTTAAGAACTTTCCCGCATTTTTGTTTTATAGTTTTCCCTTTTTTCTGTTAACCCTTTTTAAGTTTGTGTTCAATGTACGCAGTGATTTCTACTGGATGCCCCTCCGGCACCTTGTTGTGTTTACTGGCTGGGTGTCCAATACTCCACAATGTGATGCCTGCATGTTAGATACCGTGTGTTCTCCTCCGGGTTGGTCTGACGGTCAGTTCCCCCCCCCCCCCCGATTATTTACATCCCGGGCTGATATGACTCCTATAAGACTTATTTCATGGAACGTCTGGGGGTTAAATAATACAATAAAGAGATCCCTGGTTATGGCCTACTTTAAGAAATACACACCACATATTTGCATATTGCAAGAGACCCACGTGGTGGGGCATAGAGTTCTCTCCCTGAAAAAACCTTGGGTAGGACACTATCAGCACTCCACTTATTCTGGATATGCCCATGGGGTGAGCGTCTTAATACATAAGACGCTGTCTTACTCCTTGCTTGACGTTAAGACTGACCCGGAAGGTAGATATATATTGCTACATGTAGTGGTTGACAATATTGAATTGCTAATCTTGGGATTATATATGCCTCCACTAGCTAATATGTCCTTACTTATATTTCTGACCCCTTTCCTTGCCTCCTACTCAACTGACAATCTAATCATAGCAGGGGACTTTAATATGACTCCCCATCCGTCCCGGGACAGACTCCCTCCGGGCACAGGCACAGACTCCCCCTTAAATAAACGGGCACCCCCTTATGGCCTGACAGACGTTTGGCAATGGAGGTTTCCTACTGAGAAGGCTTTCACCTGCCAATCCGCCTCCCACCGTTCGCTGTCCAGGATAGATTTGCTGTATGTTAGTGGGGGGCTGCTTCCTAGGGTTCAGGAGGTGGCTATGCTCCCTAGGGGCATATCAGATCATGTCCCTATGCTCTTGTGTGCTCTTCTGACCCAGACCCCCCCGTCGGAGAGACTATGGCGCCTTTCTCGCTACTGGATCTCCGAGGAAGCCATAGAACCTGAGATTTCTGAATGTATTTCTGACTATTGGGTGACCAATGCTAGATCTACACACTGCCTTTTAGGTGGGATGCCTTCAAGGCTTATATCCGGGGGTGCTATCAAACTTCTATCTCACGTGTCCGTAATAAGGCTACGCTATCGCTAGAGAGGGCAGAAGCTAGGGCCTTAGAATTGGAATCTGACTATATCCTGACCCAAAACCCGATTACCCGTGTGGATTTGCAGGCAGCCTACCTGGAGGTCATGCTTCTCCGGGTGGCGGGAGCAAAAAAGCAGCAGCTGACGCAGGCACAGCGCATCTTTGAGCAGGGGGAAAGGACAGGCCGGTTGTTGGCTTGGTTGGCTAAAGAACAACAGCCGGTAACCGCCATTGCCCAATTAAGAGATGTGAATGGAACGCTGGTCACGGATCCGGCGCTCATCAATGTTCGTTTCGCCTCGTACTATCGCACCCTATACTCTTCTAAAGCTGACTATTCAGGAATGGAGCTGGATTCCTTTCTGGATCAAATTACTTTCCCAACTCTTACTGAGGAGGCCCGATCCCATCTAGATAGTACCATTACTCTAGTAGAAGTCTAACTCGCACTGGGTGAACTCCAGGCGGGGAAGACCCCCGGGGTGGATGGCCTCCCGCATGAATTCTACAGGCAGTATGGGGAGCAATTGCTACCCAGGTTGCATGAGATGATGATGGGTGCCCTAGAAACAGCCAGCCTCCCCAAATCTATGGCAGAGGCAGTTATAGTTGTCATCCCCAAAGAAGGTAAGGATCCTGAATTATGTACCTCGTACCGCCCCATATTCCTACTAAATGCAGATGCCATGATTCTTACCAAAGTGCTAGCTAGATGGCTAAATGAGGTCATTCTTACACTAATCCATGAGGACCAGACTGGTTTTATGCCCGGTAAAGGGACGGATATTAACCTCCGTAGACTGTATACTGTTTTGGGGGCCGGGGATTCCCTTAGCAGTTTCGACGCAGTAGCCTCCCTGGATGCAGAAAAAGCATTTGACTCAGTAGAGTGGTGCTACCTATGGGAGGCTTCGGCCCTAAATTTATATCATGGGCACAGGCTATATATGAATCCCCAAAGGCCAGGGTCCGCACAGGATCGACTCTCTCGCCAACTTTCCATATACACAGGGGCACCAGACAGGGCTGCCCACTGTCCCCTGCCCTTTTTGCGCTGGCCATTGGGCCGATGGCTATTCTCTTGCGCTCCTCTCCCCTAGTCAAAGGTATACCCCTGGGATCAGTTCAAGAGAAGATTTCTTTATACGCAGATGATACTCTGCTGTACCTCAGGAATGAAACAGATTCTCTGGGACAGCTTTATCACTGATAGATATATTTGGTAGATTCTCTGGCATTTGGGTAAACTGGGGAAAGTCTGTGATCTTTGCGCTGCACCTAGAGGAAGCCTCCATACCCCCGGATACCCCTCTCCAGAATGTTTTGCAATTTAGATATCTGGGAATTGAGATCCATAGAGATCTGGCTCAGTTTATCCCTGTTAACCTGACTCCGACGATGTGCCTCCTGACTCAGAGGTGCACTGTCTGGAAATCACTGCCCCTCACCCCAGTTGGAAGGGTCAATCTTATTAAAATGTCGATGCTTCCAAAATTCTTATATATCTTCAGGCAGACCCCTTTACATATCCCACAAGCCTTTTTAAAAAAACTTGACAAGCTGATTATTTCCTTTGTGTGGAATGGTAGCGTCCCTAGGATTGCCAAATCTACCCTTCAGCTGCCACTCTCACTGGGGGGTCTGGCCTGCCGTGTTTCCTTAAGTATTACTGGGCGGCGTTTCTGGTCACAGTGAGATGGTGGCTGTCGGAGGAGCCGGCCAACCCTGCCTCAACTTTGGAGGCGGCGTTGCTTGGGTCTTATTCTGAGCTAAGAAACTTAATGCATCGTGGACCCAAATCTAACCCGAACATAACCCCTTCGATGAGAACTACACTTAGAGTTTGGGAGACTGTCCGAACAAAGACCTGACACGGACGGACCTGACCACAATGTCCTCTGCAGGTTTGTTCTCATGTGATGAATTGAAGCACCGGAAGGGTTTACCCAACTGCTTGATTTTTAGGTACCTGCAGCTCAGCAAAGCTTATCGATCCCAATTCCCTACACCTCCGGTGCTGGTAACCACTGGAATAGAATGTCTCTTGAGCGCAGCAGAGGAGACTAGGCCCCTATCTGCTTTATATTCTACTTTGGCTGAACTAGATACCTGCAAGGTCTCGCAGTTGTTCTCGGTATGGCAGGGGGACGTGCCATCGCTGGCGGATGATGACTGGGAGGAGGGCATTCAGCAGTACCTCCCTCTGGTGATATCCGCCCATGACCGGTTTGTCCAGCTCAAATTTTTGCATAGAGCATATTTCTCACCACAACGCCTAGCCAGGATAGCCAGGAGATGCCCCAAATGCTCCTTAGAGGAGGGAATGGTTCTTTCATATGGTTTGGTCCTGTCAACGCATACAGTCCTTCTGGAGGGGAGTGGTGGTCATGGTCAATTCCGTCAGCAAACTGACGCTGTCATGTGATCCTACTGTTGCTTGGCATAGTGGACAACTTACCGGCCCCACAATCCAAGAAGTTGTTTGTGCTCTACACAGCCTTTTATGCCAGAAAGACAATCCTGCTCCAGTGGAAGGGGGTTGAACCACCGACGATACAGCAATGGAAAAAGCTTATTAACAATGCTGTAAAAACACTATAACCTACCTAGGCTGCAACTGGGCTCCTGGGTTCGCAAAGAACAGTTGACCCTTGATTGAGACTGGGGTTATGAGGGCACCCGACTTGACCCCTTGGGGGGGAGTCTTGGCTCACCCAGTCTGGGACGGCGATGTCTTGCCCTTATGAGGGAGATTCATATATAACTAAGCTATATGATTGCTGACTCAGGAAGCCTAATTTATGTCTATCTGTGAGCTGACTTGACCTAACCATGTATAGGCCTCCAACTGATTTAGGAAGTTATCTAGATGAAATTACGAATCAGTTTCCTGCCCCTCCCCCCCCTCTTCCCTACTCTCCTGCCCCTCTCCTGGTTATAAAGGTATTTTGACTGCCAAAAAAGCAAATGCATTTTACTCGCTTTTGTTGTCTTTGAACTCACTGCGTATTGTATGTACACTGTTTTGTTTTTGTTTTTTTAACCTTTGTATTATTTCTGTTCTGTTAATGTTGTTTTTACAAAATATAATAAACTTTGTGTTAAAAAAAAAAAAAAATGATGTCCTTTTTTTCCCGCAAATAGAGTTTTCTTTTGGTGGTATATAATCCCCACTGCATTTTTTATTTTTTACGTTATAAACAAAAAAAGACCGACAATTTTGAAAAAAAAAATAATAATTTTTTACTTTTTGTTATAAAACACATCCAATAAAAAAAAAAAATCTAATTTCTTCATCAATTTAGGCCAATATGTATTCTGCTACAAATTTTTGGTAAAAGAAAATCACAAAAAGCGTATATTGATCAGTTTGCGCAAAAGTTATAGCGTCTAAAAACTATGGGAAGAAAAAGGGAGAAGGGGCAGATGTGACTTTTAGGGTACCAAAGATGTGAAGATAAACAATTAATTTTTTTCGAAAAATATAAACTTTATTATAAACAACTCTTAAAAACACAATAAGCATTTACAAGGATCCCGTATCATATTTTTTACATGTACATCCACTTCTTACTCTACATGTTTCACTCAGATGAGCTTCCTCAGGAGATTTTTTTTAAAGTGTCTCATGAAGTAAAGTATACTATAAGAAAAACAACATTTATAAATGATTATACAAACTATGGTATAAATGTATGGATTTTTTTTTTTTTTTTTTACTATTAATGGCGGCGATCAGCGATTTTTAGTGGGACTGCAACATTGCGGCAGACGAATCTGACACTAAGAGAGTTTATGCTTGTTATATGCAAATACTCTCAATAAAAATCTTATGGAACCATAAAGAAAAAAAAAAAATATATATATATATATATATGAGTGGTGACATGATCTTGTGCCTTTTCACACAGTGGGTTTCCCAGGCCCACAGTGTTACTAAGAGCTCCCCAGGGGTGACCAACTTCCAAGGGGAACAGACACGGCCTTTCCCAGCTCATGGTCAGGCCAGCCAGCACCGTTAAAACCAGAAGACACTGGGCTCCTTTAGCTCCTTCCATGCCAAGGGAGTACTGATGACCCACACCTTACCTGGTGGACGCTCATTTGTTTTCCTCACCTATTGGGCTCCTCAAGAGCCCCATCATACCAGCAGAGGCACCGTACAGCCAGCCATTCCTGCCAAAAGACCAGAACGACCCCTACTGGACACTGATAAGAACAGATACTAGACTTTCTGAGATGGGAATGAGGGACACCTAATAAAGCATGTAGGCATAAGACACACCCCTGCCACACCCCCTTAACCGCTTGCCGACCGCCGCACACGTACGTCAGCAGAATGACACAGGCAGGCAAATGGGTGTACAGGTACATCCTTTTAAAATTTGCCACCTTTCGGGCACACGCCACAGGAGCGTGCCTGTGGGTCCCAGGAATTCGCCGGCAGCCCGCGATTGCAGTGTGGAGAGGTAGAACATGGAGATACCCAGGGCCGGATTTCCCACAAGGCCACTGAGGCCAGGCCTCGGGGCGGCAGTGGTACAGGGGCGGCGCCGCACACTAACATCAGCATACAGTGCACCTGGGCACCAGAGAGGTGGGGGCGCTGAAGCGCTACAGTGCTCCTCTCCCTCAACAACAGAAAGAGGAGACAAGGGAGTCCCCAGAAAGCAAAAAAGGGGAATGGTCAACTACGGCTTATGGTACAAAAATGCAAAAAGACTTTATTAAGGGTGGGGGGGGGGTATTTACATATACAAAAAATTCCAAATATATGTAAGATAAACAATGTATCTAAACAACACAGTCCGTCTCACTACACTAAACCAAAATTAAAAACCATGCTGCAACATTGATGAATAAAACTGCAGAGCGTGCCTGCAGGCCAAAAACGCATGCAGTGTCCATTTGAATACAAAGAAAAAAGTATAGCACCAAACATTACATGGAGTAAGCTACTGATGTGATATCAAGTCTTATGTGGTCTAGTATTAACTGTGCATCAGATTGAGCAGTACTGAAAAAAAAAAAACACTACATATATCCACATAGACAAGACCTTACATAGCTGAATTAGGTGGGATTTTTTTTAAAAAAAACCTCTGTTAGAAGGAAATCCTCCACAAGCAGCTTCCAACCTCAGTGCACTAAATGTGTATACACCAGTTGTTTTGGAAATGGAAAGACCAGCGTTCCTGTTACTAGGTATGTCCAGTACACAAACACTATTTCCTCAATGCAGCATAAAAGAAGCAAATGACAAACCACTCCAAAGAAAGGGCTTAGTCTCTTTTCCAATCTAGACCAGGATGATATTTTTACAGTTCATCAGTTTCAAGTGTGTCAATCCATGTAGGAGGGTGAATGGCAAACAGATGCAAAGACCATTGATAAGCAGATAAGGAGGGAAAGAGAAACTGCCCATTGGGCTCTCACCTCTTTCAATTACTGGGGATGTCCTCAGACTCTGCTGTCTTGCTGTTTGGCATGAAGCGGCTCACAGTCAGTTCAGAGCAACATTCAGTGTGTAGTCACAGCACACCATTCTCCTCAATAGTAGACACTGCAGACTGTGTGATCACATGACCGGTCACATGGTTAGGAAAAGACCAGGAACCAGGAACTTTGCATTCAATTGCTGATGCGGAATTAGCTTGTGAAGTATGGTGCTGTATGCAAATCACCGGGAAACCCTTTTACATTTCTGGAAAAGGAAGCATGTTGAAGGCCTGCTGACAAGCCCTGCAGGGGCTGCGTTAACGTTTCGTACGCCTCCGCGTACTTCTCCTCCTCCTCTTTGTGTCCAGACTGAGGCGGCTCCCTCCGCAGGTCACCGCCGCCACCGCTGTGTTTTTCGCTGCTCAAGCCCGTCCCCTCTCCCTCCTCCTGTCAGAGAAGGAGAGCAGCCGCCGAATATCGGAGCGGCTGGTCTCTGTGCGGCGGCAGCGGGGGGGGGGGCGTGTTCTCCTCTGTCTCTCACTCCTGCCCAAGCCTGTGCCTGTCTCCATCTGTTCTGTTGTACACACTTGGAGGGGAGGTTGTCCTGGGGGGTCTGTACTAGTGAAGGGGGGGTTGTCCTGGGGGTCTGTACTAATGAAGGAAGGGGTGGTTTGTCCTGGGGGGGTCTGTACTAATGAAGGGAGGGGTGGTTTGTCCTGGGGGGGTTTGTACTAATGGAGGGGGGTTGTACTAATAGAGGGGCGTTTGTCCTGGGGGGGTCTGTACTAATGAAGAGAGGTGGGTTTGTCCTGGGGGGATCTGTACTAAGGGAGGGGGGTGGGTTTGTCCTGGGGGGGTCTGTACTAAGGAAGGGGGGTTTGTTCTGGGGGGGTCTGTACTAAGGGAGGGGGGTGGGTTTGTCCAGGGGGGGTCTGTACTAAGGGAGGGGGGTTTGTCCTGGGGGGGGTCTGTACTAATGAAGGGAGGGGGGTTTGTCCTGGGGGGGTCTGTACTAATGGTGGGTTGTTTGTCCTGGGGGGGAGGGTCTGTATTAATGGAAGGGGGTGGTTTGTCCTGGGGGGGTCTACACCCAGGAAAGTACACCCAGGGCTCCAGAGGGAGAGGACAGTGCTGAGAGAACACCATCAGAGAGAGAACCCCGCTGCCCTGCACCACCAGAGGGAAAGCCACACAGCCTGGTGCCATCCCTGGCGGAGAAAGGAATGGAGTCATTGCAGGAATACAGATCTGGGTGCTACCCAGCGGAGTCGCCACAGGCTGACTCCTGATCAGGGGAACCATTGCTGTATCGCTGGGTCAGGTGAGAGGGCCGATCGGCCATTATCTACTAATGTCCATAGGAACTGCAGTCTCTGACCATCTCCTGTATCATGTCTGCCGTCTCTGACCTTCTCCTGTACTATGATTGCAGTCTTTGACCATCTCCTGTACTATGATTGCAGTCTCTGACCATCTCTTGTATCATGTCTGCAGTCTTTGACCGTATTATGTCTGGGGGCTCTTTCTGGTGGTGTGGGGGGGGGGGCGGCATTGAAGGGCCCGGCCTTGGGGCGGCAAAGGTAAATCCGGGCCTGGAGATACCTATGTAAACAAGGCATTTCCCCCGATCTACCTTGTGTCATGACAGTGATCTACTTCTCTCTGTCATCGGGAGCAGTGATTGCTGTCATGTCCTAGGTAGCCCCTCCCCCCCACAGTTAGAATCACTCCCTAGGACACACTTAACCCCTTGATCGCCCTCTAGTGTTTAACCCCTTCCCTGTCAGTGTCATTTACACAGTAACCAGTGCATTTTTATAGCACTGATCGCTGTATAAATGACAATGGTCCCAAAATCATGTCAAAAGTGTCCGATGTGTCCGCTATAATGTCGCAGTCACGATAAAAATCGCAGATCACCGCCATTACTAATAAAAAGAAATTAATAATAAAAATGCCCTAAATCTATTCCCTATTTTGTAGACGTGATAACTTTTGCGCAAACCAATCAATATACGCTTATTGGGATTTTTTTTTACCAAAAATAAGTAGAAGAATACATATCGGCCCAAACTGAGGAAAAAATGTGTTTTTTATATATTTTTTGGGGATATTTATTATAGCAAAAAGTAAAAAATATTACTTTTTTTTTCAAAATTGTCGCTCTTTTTTTGTTTATAGCGCAAAAAATAAAAACCGCAGTGGTGATCAAATACCACCAAAAGAAAGCTCTATTTGTGGGGAAAAAAAGGACGTCAATTTTGTTTGGGTGCAACGTCGCACGACCGCGCATTTGTCAGTTAAAGCGACGCAGCGCCGAATCGCAAAAAGTGCTCTGGTCAGGAAGGGAGTAAAATATTCCTGGGCTGAGGTGGTTAAAGGAGAATTATACAAAAAAAAAAAAAGATTAGTTAAACCCGCAAGAACTTTTTTTTACCACTATATTCCCTTATACTGGCTTTTGAAATTTACAAATGCGGCAATTTAGAAATTGTATGAAAGGTTTACCTGGGAAACACTTTTTGAAAGATACATAGTACATTTTATATACAACTATATGGATCAGACCCAGGGGCGGACTGATAACTCATGGGGCCCCCCGGGCTATAGGAGGTTATGGGGCCCCTAGGCAATCAGAGATTATGGGGCCACACAGTATACACACACACACAGTATATACATACATGTACACACAGTATACACAGACACAGTATACACATACATGTACACACAGTATACACAGACAGATTATTATTATTTTTATTATACAGTATTTATATAGCGCCAACAGTTTACGAAGTGCTTTACAACTTGAGGGTAGACAGTACAAATACAGTACAATTTGATACAGTAGGAATCAGGGGGCCCTGCTCCTTAGAGCTTACAATCAAAGAGGGAAGGTCAAGAGATACAAGAGGTAGTAACTGTGGGTGATGTGCTGATTGAGAAGATAAATGTACAGTTGTTAGGTGGGGGCCAGATAGGGTTCTCTGAAGAGATGAGTTTTCAGGGATCGTCTGAAAGTGGATAAAGTAGGAGAGATGTAAAAAAAACACAGATTTATACATACTGTCCCTGGTTTTATTGAGGCTGGCAACCCTGATGGGGCCCCCTAGTGGCCCAGGGCCCTCGGGCAGTGCCCGAGTGGCTCAATGGTCAGTCCGCCCCTGATCAGACCAAAATGAGGGACAAACGAGGAGGAATGAGGGACTTTATTCCAAATCAGGGACAGTCCCTCGAAATCCGGGACAGATGAGAGTTATTCACTTGATCTTAGCCAAAAGGCTGGAGAGGAATGGACTAGATGATGATGGATATCCCCCCAGCCAGCAAATGATGCACATTGTGAGAAGCTCACAGTGTGCAGTGAAATCAGGAGTAAGGAATGTCAGTTCAAGAGAGGAACTGGAAGAACTGTGTACGACTGAAGGGATGGTTGGAAGTCAGCTGGAACAAATATTCTTGCAGTATACATAACACAACTCAAAGATTAAAGCAATTCTGAAGAAAAAAGTTATATAAAATGAAAAATATATATTCCTTGTAAATAAGAAGTTTACTTTTTAGTTTTTTTTTTTTTTAAAGCTCCGTATGAAGCAAAGAGTCTACCTGTATTACATGAGGGGGGATGAGAGCGCCGGAGAAGCTTTATTAAAACTCATCCATCAAGGTAATTCTCGCTGTCATTATTTGAAGTTGGGCCAGCCATTGTCAGCCTCGTTGACATGGGCGGATTTTGTACACGGAATTTTGGCTTTATAAATGTTCATTAAAAATATAGCAGAGCTGTCAGCTCATTTCACAGTACAGGAGATCTCAATCGAGATTGTCAAAGTAAATATTAGAGGAGAAAGAATGAAATTTTCAAAATTTGTTTAAAAAAGTGACATCTGTTGGTATTTTATTAGAACCGAGAAAATTCACCATCGGAGGTGGCAGATGTGTTATTTTAACATTTAATTATTATTTACAAAGTGCATCAGAGCTTAAACTGGAAAAGTTTACTTATTGCCTTGCAATATATATATACATATATATATATATACAACGGGTTTTTTTTCAGCGGGAACGTGGGGGAACGCAGTTCCGGCACCTCTGGCACTGAATGTATGTAATGGCTGGGGGGGGGATCTATTGTTGCTGAGAAGGACCTACTATTGAGTGAGGAGTCTATTGATGCTGGCTGCTGGGAGACCTTTTGTTGCTGGGGTGGATCTATTTTGCGGGGGGTAGGTATTGTTTTTGGCGGGAGGTCTATTGTTGCTGGGGGGATCTATTTTTTGTGGAGGGGTCTAGTGCTGCTGGCTGCAGGGAATCTATTTTACTGCTTTCCTTGTTATCATTAACAAAGTCCATACAAATTACGTAGCACCACAAAATGATACTTGGTTCCTAAAGGGGTGATACTGGGAGGTGAGTAGGGGGTGAAACCAAAGGACAGTGCTCGGAGGTGGGCAGGGGTGGAGAAAAGGAGTGATATAAAGGGGGGAGTACCTGCACCTATTCTCTATGTTTCGCCCTAATATTGGGCTTCCTCAGGGCATACTAACTGCTTCGGGTCCGCTTGGGGTCTCCCCTGTAGTATCCCCTGAGGAAGCCCAATATTAGGGCGAAACATGTTGGGATCCACATCTATACCGCCCTAATATTGGGCTTCTTCAGGGGATACTATCCGCACAACCGAGCGGCAATTCAGCAAGACTATGTCTTACGTCATGATGTTCACAAATGATACTTAGATCTGCGGAGTGTAATAAGCATATTGGCAACCAATATATATATATATATATATATATATATATATATATATATATATATATATATATATATATATATATATATATACACATTCTATATTGTCAAAAGTATTGAGACACTTGCCTTTACACGCGCGTGAACTTTAATGCCATCCCAGTCTTAGTCCATAGGGTTCAATACTAATTTGGCCCACCCTTTGCAGCTATAACAGCTTCAACTCTTCTGGGAAGGCTGTCCACAAGGTTTAAGAGTGTGTCTATGGGAATAGAGACAACTAATTAACTGTAGTGAGTGGGCCTTTGGGATGAACATCGAACATCACGTCCGCCCCCCGCTATGTGAAGGCGTTAGAGCTGTTCGCAATGACTGCGATGACGAGGTAAATAGGAGGATCACAGGTTCATTCCTGTTTGGCACTGTTTCAATGCCAAAAGAAAAGACAAAAGACAAAGAAATCACATAAGTATATAACATGTAAAAATATATATCGTAGTAACCAAATCAAATTCAGCACCTTATAATGTTGTGTGCTTTCCACCCTAATAATATAAATGTTTAAGAATAAGAAGAGAGGGCCTATTGAGTCAAATGACTCAAACCCTAGGGAGCACCAGCCCAGTATATTGTAGAGACAGCAAATTAACTGTAGGGAGTGGGCTTTTTAAGCAGTTGTTCCCATATCATAATATATCATAAAAAAAGATTATATATACATTTATGTAAAAAAATATTTTTATTTATCCACAGAATATATCATATCAAAAAAACACAAACATAAATAGATAAAAATACAATTTCCAGATAGTGTCAGATATGATATAGCGTATGTCATACGGAAGCTGCCAACATGTTTCACGGTATAGGTTGCTGCTTCAGGGCTCCACTATCCGTGCTTGACTTAGAATATCTGATAGAAATTTAAGCAAAACAAACAAAATTAGTGACTGAATAAATACCACCCATTTATTTATACAAATATATATTTCCAAAACCTCTGTCCACTGGCCGGGATGGGGGAAGGAGAGAAAAAAATATTTTAAATAATATATACTAATATACCTTGAAGAAATGCATTGGATGTGTTTGAGACCAATATTGATCCTACATCTTGCAGATATGGAATAGAGAAAGGAGGCATGTCTGAGGAGCAATCTCTGTACAAAAAGAGGAGATGTCTATAAGAAAAGAGCCCCCAAAAGAGCACCAGGCCCTAATTCATACAACAATATAACCAGTATAAACGAGAAATATTGCACTAACCTGCATATGAGACCAGCATATTTAAAAATTGAGGAGCGGGGCTGCAGGTATAGCCCAGAATGTCTGTAAATTACTGAGGTTCCAACAGTATCATTGCTAAAGGATATAAGAAGCAGGAGTACACATAATTCAACTCATTGTACACCCAAAGACCAATCCTCTGTTTGTTCGAACAAAGACATAGTCTTTACCCTGTATATAGGATCAGTCGTTCATTCAACCATATTCTGTATGTAAAAAGTAAATCCGAAGTTCCACAAGATGGTGTCTGGGTCTCCCGAGGACCCTCAAACCCAGCAAATGATCCCCACACAGACCAGCCCTTATAGAGATGATAGGGGCGGTCATTGGGGAGCTGGGTGGGCCCTCTCTGTTTGGCCAATCATCAATCCATACCTATAACTACTAGGGACTAGATACGAGGCGGGACGGTCAAACGACGCCAAACAGGCATGAACCTGTTCTCCTATTTACCACATCCTCCTGGTCATTGTGAACAGCTCTAATGCCTTCACATGTACATAGCAGAGGGTGGATGTGACGTCCGACCGCGTCATAGGCGGAAGTGACGTCAAATCCATCACAGCCGCCCGCCATGTCCAAACACGCATTGTGGAATGGTTGCACATGCCCACCCA
This sequence comes from Lithobates clamitans, assembly GCA_037952925.1. NCBI lineage: Eukaryota > Metazoa > Chordata > Amphibia > Anura > Ranidae > Lithobates > Lithobates clamitans. The sequence continues at coordinate 694,735 of JBBGZY010002175.1, read as the reverse complement.
CCAGCAAGCGGGCGACGGTCACCCAACGTAGCGGTCAAAAAGAAACCCGAGGCACAACACCATGGACACCTCCCAATAACAAACCCTAGGGGCAGACAAACCAGCCCATAAAAGGAATGGCATGACCAAGCACAGAAGCAAGGGAAGGTCGCAAGCAGGAAAAGCAACCCTACAAGCAGCCGGAGGAGTCCAAAGGCATAACTCTCCACTAGTCCCCCCCCAAAAAAAAAACATAAACCAACCAGACATACATTGCCTGGGGGGAATAGATAATTATTAATTAGAAAAAAGTGAAGAAACTGCGCTCAGAAAAATAAAATAAAAATAGATGAAAAAATATAGAAAATTATTCTCAAATCTATCGGAAGCTGCAGTTCTCCTGTATAACACAAACACAGTGAAAGTAAATCAAAAGAAAAATAGAATTGCGCTAAACTTTTGAATCATAAATAATAATTGATTAAGTAGAAATCAATACTAATTGATTAAATCTAAATCAATACAAAGTGCACCAGTGCTCAAAAAATAATAAAGTCCATCCATATGTATGATGGCCTCTCCAAACGCTGTCAAAAGAGTTGTGCTGAATCCACCACCAAATCACTCCTTACCAGATAACCGTGATCCCCCGTTACAGAGGATCAAGGAAAGCATCGTAGTTTAAACACAGCTTGGTTCCAGTACACAGTGAGCACATTCAAAGCTCTTCAGGCCGCCTCATTAAACGTTCAGAACGGTGGGTGGGTGCACGTAGTACATATAAAATATACAATCAGACAAACCCGTCCTTCCGGGAAACGAACAGTAACACACGAGGTGACGTCAGCGTCAGGGATGCGGGGCGGAGCGACGCGCTGACGTCACCTCGTGTGTTACTGTTCGTTTCCCGGAAGGACGGGTTTGCCTGATTGTGCGCTGGCCAGCACATCAGATTTCAGGCTTTTATTGACAATACCATTGTAAGTGCAATACTTTGTATTTTTAAGTTAAATAAATGTAAAAAGGTTTTACACTATTTGGAGCATTTATATTTCATATGTACTATGTGCACCCACCCACCGGTCTGAGCGTTTAATGAGGTGGCCTGAAGAGCTTTGAATGTGCTCACTGTCTATTGGAACCAAGCTGTGTTTAAAGCGGAGGTCCACCCTAAAGTTAAATTAACATTCCACAAAAAAATATAAAAAAAATTTGAAAAAAAAAAAATGTTTTACTTACCAGAAATGCCTGTTGCTAGGCAGTCTTCCTAGTCTGCCTCTTCCTATTCCGCGGCGCTGTTCCTTCACTTCCTCCTCTTCGGCGAGCTGCCCCGTTGTCTTCTGGGACATGTGTGTGTGTCCCAAAAAACCACAGGGCATTTCACACAGCGCCGCGTGACTCGCGCATGCGCAGTAGGAAACGGGCAGTGAAGCCGCAAGGCTCCACTGCCTGTTTCCTTTAGTTAGGATGGCGGCGCCGGCACCCGATCCGATGGACAGATCGGCCTCAGGGGGCCCACATCGCGGGCTAGCTGGACAGGTAAGTGCCCTTATTGAAAGTCAGCAGCTGCAGTGTTTGTAGTTGCCGACTTAAAAAAAAAAAAAAAAAAAACGGCCGGACCTCCGCTTTAAACTACAATGCTTTCCTTGATCCTCTGTAACGGGGGATCACGGTTATCTGGTAAGGAGTGATTTCTTCTATTTGGTGGTGGATTCAGCACAACTCTTTTGACAGCATTTGGAGACGCCATCGTACATATGGATGGACTTTGTTAATATTTTTTGAGCACTGGTGGACTTTGTATTGATTTAGAATCTACATAATCAATTATTATTTATGATTCAAAGGTTTAGCGCGATTCTATTTTTCTTTTAAGATAATTATTAATAACATATAAATCCCACATAGACCAACTGAGGCAAAGCAATAACATACCCAAGGCTGAAAGAAAGGCCAGAAGGCACATAATCTAGAGACACATTAACAAACAGCCCTAGTTTATATATAATAAAGGGAAAAAGAACCAAACTGAATAAAAAGTAGTAGAAGATAAAGTATCAGAGAAAGGGGGCATAGCTTACAAAGCCATTTAAACCCAGGGGAACATCAGCCCTCAGGGTAGAGATCCATTGTGATTCGAAATAGAGCTATCGAAGTCACCGCCCCGGGGGTTAGGATGTATCCTATCAATGGCTACAAAGTTAATTCAAACATAATCATTTAAAGTGTTTTTTGTATTTCCAGTCTTTGATATGTTGCTGCTAGATCTCAGTTGCTCTATGTGACATTTATATGTTATTAATAATTATCTATTCCCCCCAATCAATGTATGAGATCTGCTTTAATTGACTGAGTCAATTTGGATATGCAGTCAGGACTTTGGTTGGTTTATTTTTAATTTTTTTGGGGGGCTAGTGGACTAGTGGAGGGTTATGCCTTTGGACTCCTCCGGCTGCTTGTAGGGTTGCTTTTCCTGCCTGCGACCTTCCTTTGCATCTGTGCTTGGTCATGACATTCCTTTTATGGGCTGGATTACCTTTAAACCCCCTAGGGTTTGTTATTGGTTGTGTCCGTGGGTTTGTGCCTCGGGTTCTTTTTGGCCGCTACGTTGAGTGGCCGTCGCCAGCTTGCTGGTGGGTGGGTGTGTGCATCCATGTTGGAACGCACGTCTGGACATGGCGATCGGCCGTGACGGATTTGACATCACTTCATCATGTCCGCCCTCCGCTATGTACATGTTAAGGCGTTAGAGCTGTTTTCAATGGCTGGGATGAGGCAGTAAATAGGAGGATTGCAGGTTCATGCCTGTTTGGCGCTGTTTGAATGCCCATCTAGTCACAAGCAGTTATGGGTATGGATTGATGATTCGCCAAACTGATAGAGGTCCCCCCCAGCTCCCCATGACCGCCCCTATCATCTCTACAAGGGCTGGTCTGTGTGGGGATCATTTGCTGGATTTGTGGGTCCTCGGGAGACCCAGACACCATCTTGTGCAACTTCAGATTGACTTTTTACATACAGGATATGGTTGAATGAATGGCTGATCCTTTATACAGGGTAAGGATTATGTCTTTGTTCGAACAAACAGAGGATTGGTCTTTGGGTGTAGAAGTGAGTTGAATTATATATACTCTTGCTTCTTATATCCTTTAGAAATTATACTGTTGGAACCTCTGTAATTTACAGACATTCTGGGCTATACCTGCAGCCCTGCTCCTCAATTTTTGAATATGCTGTTCTCATATGCAGGGTACTGCAATATCTTTCGTTTGTACTGGTTATTTTGATGGATGAATTGAGACCTGATGCTCTTTTGGGGCTCTTTTCTTATGGACATCTCCTCTTTTTGTACAGAGATTGCTCCTCAGACATGCCTTTCTCTATTTAATATCTGAAAGATGTAGGATCAATATTGGTCTCCCCTTAGCTCGAACACATCCAATGCATTTCTTCAAGGTATATTAGTATATATTATTTAAAATAATTTTTCTTTCTCTCCTTTCCCCATCCCGGCCAGTGGACAGAGGTTTTGGAAATATATGTTTGTATAAATAAATGGGTGGTATTTATTCAGTCACTAATTTTGTTTGTTTTACTTAAATCTCTATCAGATATTTTAAGTCAAACACGGATAGTGGAGCCCTGAAGAAGCGACCTATACCGCGAAACATGTTGGCAGCTTTCGTATGTTATATATTCAGTTATATGGGAACTACTGCTTAAAAGGCCCACTCACTACAGTTAATTTGTTGTCTCTACAATATACTGGGCTGGTGCTCCCTAGGGTTTGAGTCCTGTGGCTCAATAGGCCCTCTCTTCTTATTCTTAAATATTTATATTATTATGGTGGAAAACACCCAACATTATGAGGTGCTGAATTTGATTGGTTACACTGATATATATTTATACATGTTATATACTTATGTGTTTTCTTTGCCTTTTGTCCTTTCTTTCCCTCCTTCCCCTCCCCCTCTTTTTTTTCCCCCTCCTGACCAATATGATAGTGGAGCCCTGAAGAAGCGACCTATACCGAGAAACATGTTGGCAGCTTTCGTATGACATATGCTATATCATATCTGACACTTGGAAATGTATTTTTATCTATATATATTTGTTTGTTTTGTTTACTTTTTTATATGACGTATTCTGTGTATGAATAAAAATATTTTTTTTTACATAAATGTATAAATAATCTTTTTGTTATATATTCAATTATACCCATGGGAACAACCGCCTATAGGGCCCACTCCCTACAGTTAATTTGTTGTCTCTACAATATACTGGGCTGGTGCTCCCTAGGGTTTGAGTCCTGTGGCTCAATAGGCCCTCTCTTCGTATTCTTAAATATTAATATTATTATGCTGCATATACACGGTTGGAATTTCCGACAACAAATGTTCGATGTGAGCTTGTTGCCGGAAATTCCGACTATGTGTAGGCTCCATCGGACATTTGTTGAGAGCTGGTTCTCAAATTTTCCAACAACAAAATCCGTTGTCGGAAATTCCAATCGTGTGTACACAATTCCAACGCACAAAGTTCCACGCATGCTCGGAATCAAGCAGAAGAGCTGCACTGGCTATTGAACTTCATTTTTCACGGCTCGTCGTACGTGTTGTACGTCACCGCGTTCTTGACGTTCGGAATTTTCGACAACATTTGTGCGATCGTGTGTATGCAAGACAAGTTTCAGCCAACATCTGTCGGAAATAAATCAAGGATTTTGTTGTCGCAATGTCCGATCGTGTGTACGCGGCATTAGGGTGGAAAACACCCAACATTATGAGCTGCTGAATTTGATTGGTTACTATGATTTATATTTATACATGTTATATACTTATGTGATTTCTTAACCTTTTGTCTTTTCTTTCCCTTCTCCCCCCCCCCTTTTTTTCCCTCCTCCTGGGCAATATGACTGAATTTCTAGGAACAGAGTGGACCGGCTTTACTGATCGCATCAAGGCCCGTTCAACGTGTTCCTCCAGGAATGATAACGAGATCATGGCATGTTTCGCACAATTGAAACAGTTATTAGAACAGAAATCCAGGCTTCACTGGCATGTCACTTACTTCCGACAATATGTGAAAGCCAAGACTATACCTTTGGGTTTTCGGACACAGATTTTCCCAACTGTCCAGATTCCTTTACAGGAATTAAAGGACAAATGGGGAACAAAATCTTACAGCTTGCTCATTAAGCATGCTGAATATTCTTAAATCTCATTACGAAGAGGAGATCACTAAATGAGACAAAGAAGTACAGTTGCTCACCAACCAGTTGAATAACTATTTGGAGCCCACTGTATATAAAAATGAACATGCTAAACTGAAAGACAACCTGGAAAGGTTTAACCAACAGATTGTATCAAATAGGGATAAAAAGTTCACAAAATATTTGATAGCCTTTCAAACAGGGCGAGCCTATAGATGGCAGAATGTTATGCCGCGTACACACGACCGGTTTTGCCGACGGAATAAACTCCGTAGGTTTCTCCGACGAAACTCCGACTTAATTAGTAGGCAAGCGGTCTTGCCTACACACGGTCAACCCAAAGTCCGACCAAAGTCCGACCGTCGAGAACGCGGTGATGTACAGCACGTACGACGGGACTAGAAAAAGGAAGTTCAATAGCCAGTAGCCAATAGCTCCGTCTCGTACTTGCTTCAGCGCACGTTTTTGGCTCGTCGGAACAGCATGCAGATGAGCGGTTTTCCCGATAGGAATTGGTTCCGTCGGAAATATTTAGAACATGTTCTATTTCTAGGTCCGTCAGAATTTTCCAAAAAAAAAAGTCCCATGAGGCCTACACACGATCGGAATAGACGATGAAAAGCTTCCGTCTGACTTTTTCTGTCAGACATTCCGCTCGTGTGTACGCGGCTTTAGATAAAATAGGACCTTTACTCAGAGAGGGGAAGATAAATCTATGAGTGAACTCTCGGACCAGACATCTATATCATCAGTTCTGTCATTCCAGGGAGTATCACACCCAAGGGGGGCAGATCTGGTCGTCGTACACGTGGAAATCGGGGTCGCGTTAGGGGTGGGGATCCACGGCGGGGGGGATTATAATCGCACTCCTGCTCCTATGTAAGGATCCCCTTTCGGGGGATGGACATCCGGACAGGACGTATAAACACCTCGGTGTGGGTAAAGATGATGGTTCAGTTAGACTAAAAGAGACATGAGGTACTAAGGCACCCCTCCCTCACATTTGGACTATACAGATGAGGATTTTTTAGATCTAGCCCCCATCGGCAAGACCTTCCAGACCAATACAATACAGGAAAAGATGGATACATATGTGAGCCGCTCGGACCAATAGAGGAAAGTAAATTTAAAATGATCAATCTTACAACCTGAGAATTTTCACCGGACGAAGTGGCGATGTTAAAGTCGGGACTAAATTTTTGCCCTGAGGTCAACATGGACCACTTCGAGTTTGTTTAAACCTGTTTGTGCGCAGACTTTAACTTTAAACATCAATTTGAAAGCTCCAAATTCCCTGGGGAGGAACCCATTGAAGGTACTATACGTTTTGAACGGCGTGTATTTATCCACTCGGAATGTAGAGCTCTAAAGGCTTTAAGAGAATTGGCGCGGGAGAGTGATGAAGTTGATTTTGAGGCAAAATGAGAGACGAGGATATTGATCATCTGGAATAATAGAAGGGGGGATATGGAGGGGGGGAGGATTTGTGCTAGGAGGAGGGATTTGGAGGGAGGATTGGGGAGGAAGGATTTGTGCTAGGAGGGGGGATTTGGAGGAGGGATTTTGTAGTAGGAGGGATTTGGAGGGAGGATTGGGGGAAGGATTTGTGACAGGAGAACGGATTTGGAGGGAGGAGTAGGGGGAATGATGTGTGATAGGAGGGGGGATTTGTGCTAGGAGGGGGGACTTGGAGGGAGGAGTGGGGGGAAAGATTTGTGATAGGAGGAGGTATTTGGAGTGGGGGTTTGTGCTAGGAGAGATTTGGAGGGAGGAGTGGGGGAAAGGATTTGTGATAGGAGGAGGGATTTGGAGGGGGTGGGGTTGTGCTAGGAGGAGGGATTTTGAGGGAGGAGTGGGGGGAAGGATTTGTGCTAGGAGGAGGGATTTGCAGGGGGAGGTTGTGCTAGGAGGAGGGATTCAGAGGGGGGTTGTGCTAGGAGGGGGGATATTTGGAGGGGTAGGTTGTGCTAGGAGGAGGTATTTGGAGGGGGGGTTGTGCTAGGAGGAGGGATTTAGAGGGATGAGTGGGGGAAAGGATTTGTGGTAGGAGGGAGGATTTGAGGGGAGAAGGATGGGGAAGAGGCTTTGTACTAGGAGGGGAATTGAGGTGTTGGGGGAATTTGTGTTTCGAGAGAGGATATTTTGGGGGGGAGGGCTCAACATCACATGTGGGTGTTACCCAGAGCAGTCCGCATACAAATATAGTCTGCCTGGGAATGCCCACTTCTCCAGACTGACATCCACCCATCCTAGGCATTTTGATATTTGCATAACCCCTCCCAAGAGCCTCCCACTGCTTGCATAGGAGCTTAGGGCTTTTCAGGGGAGTACTCAGGCAGGGGGGTGTGATGTTTTCAGCAAGCTTTGTACAGCACCCTGCCAGCCCCTCCCACCAGGCATGAACTACTGCAGTGCATAGAGGAGCACAGAGACCCAGGGATGCTACCACTGAGTTAATTATAAGATACATAATGAAAAAGGAAAGTTTTATTTTAAAATTTCATAGTATGTTGATGAGGAGGGGTCAAGGAAGGCAAACTACATGCAGATTAAATGGATGTGAGCTGGGCTCAAACTTTTTGCCATAAACTTTTATGTCCACAAGCAGGCTTCTGCCAAAAATAGTTTTTGTAATAATTAATCCTTCAATCTTACATGTCTCTGCTATGGCCTATTTCCTTGTTTCTACATAAAAATGGTAATGGGTCCCTACAGCGGCAGCCATCACTCATCACAAATCCCATCCATAAAGCCAATCATGTCATTCCTTCCTAGTGCCCTAAAATCACTGCCTACAAATTGATACTAAACGGATTGCTAAGGAGCCCAACGTGTAAAAAAAAAAAAAAAAAAAAAAGTACTCCAGTAACCTGATTAGCCCTGGCTGTTTGGCGCAGCGCGGAGCGCGGGACTGATAACAAACGATCCTGTCTTCCAGAGCTGCAAGATACTTATCGATCACATCCATTTCCAAAAAACGTCTCTGCTGACCCCATTCATGAATTTGTCAACATCCACAAAAGCTGTCGGATTGTGAGAAAGGATAAATGATATAAATAAGCTGGAATTCGCGGGAATATCTGTCATTATAAGCACAGAAATAACGCAAGACGTGAGAGATAAGGAGCGAGGCGAAATATACACAAAAGACTGAATTATCATCCTAAGCATCACTCTCCATAAGTCACCGGCACCTTGGCAGTCTGTATATTACGATGGAGCTATCACAAGGCAATTGTGTTGATACATGACCTCATTTGAGCCTAGGTCACTCTACTCTTTACCGGAATCTGTCCTGATTTATTTCACTGTTAATGAGATCAAAGACTGAAATTGTGTTTATCGGGATTACCACGGGAGCAGATTAAAAATCAATATCATACGTATGCTCAAACGGCAAAAAGAATAGTGGCAAGAGAAGGTGGAATTGCAATGTACTCAAACCCAAACAGTGATCTTCTCTTAGGGTACATTTACATGAGTAAGACATCCAGCACACGAAAATAGCATCAAAACGATCAAACCAGCAATTTGGTATCATTCATGGCTTGATAAAGGCCTAAGGGCCAAAAAGCGTTGGACTGTTCCTACTGTATTGGCCATATAGCCACTAAAATTTACCATATTTGGATAATACCGAGTTGCCTGCTAGATACTATTTTCGAATGCCGGATGTCTCACAAGTGTAGCACCCTCTAGTGTATCGGCCTCAAGGACCAGTATCGTGCTTTCTTGATGACTTTGCTGCCTGGCTACCCTACTTTCTCTCCTCTGAAATACCCACTATTATTCTTGGTGACTTCAACATTCCTGTCAATGTTAACAGCCCAACTACAGCTAAACTTCTCGACTTAACCTCATCTTTTGACCTAACCCAATGGACACATACTTCCACTCACTCCAATGGTAATACCCTTGACCTTGTATTCTCCCATCTCTGCAACCTGGCAACCTCACAACCACCCATCCCTCCAAGCAGCAAACAATCACTTGTAGAAACCTTCGCCACTTTAACCCTTCTCTTCTCTATTCTGCTACTGACCACCTATATGACATAATCTCTCCCCTATCCTGTCCTGACCTGGCCACCTCTGTCTACAACAGTTCACTCTCATTATCACTAGATGCACTTGCTCCTCTAACCACATGCAGAATCAGGCCACGACCGTTACAACCCTGGCAAACTGACAACACTAGAAATCTCAAGTGACATTGCCGTGCTTGTGAACGACTGTGGCGTAAAACCAAATGCCTGCAAGACTTCACCTTATATATATCTGCCCTTCTAAAATACAATTCATGCCTCCATGCTGCCAAACAAGCCTACTTTGTCTCTCTTATTAATTCCTTGTCATTCAGTCCCCGTTGGCTCTTCTCAACCTTTAACTCTCTGCTTCGTCCCCCACCCCCTCTACCCACTAACTCACTCACTGCCCAAGAGATTGCCAATCACTTCAAAGACAAGATCGATGCAATTCGTGAGGACATCTCCACTGTGCGTACGTCTTCCCCACCCAATATACCTTGCCTAGCAGCACATTCAACGCTCTCTTCTTTTGAATTGGCTACTACTGAAGAGGTTACAAAACTTTTCTCGGATGCCCACCTAACCAATTGTCCCTTGGATCCTGTTTCCTCACAACTACTACGGTCACCCTCTTCTTCTATCCCATGCTCCCTCACCCACATCTTCAATCTCTCCCTCTCTAGTGGCACCTTCCCCTCCCCTCTAAAACATGCGCAGATCACTCCCATTCTTAAAAAGCCCTCACTGGACCTGAACAACTTAAGACCCATCTCATTGCTCCCATTCACCTCTAAACTTCTAGAACACTTAGTCTACAACCGTCTTAGCTCCTACCTCAGTGCAAAATAACCTTCTTGACCCCTTACAGTCTGGCTTTCGCTCGCAGCACTACACGGAAACTGACTTACTAAAACTCACTAACGATTTACTAAATGCTAAAACCAACAACCAGTACTCCATACTCCTACTACTTGACCTCTCTGCAGCCTTTGATACTGTTTACCACCCACTCCTTCTCAATAAACTACATTCCCTTGGCCTCCGAGATTCTGCTCTATCCTGGTTCTCTGCCTATTTATCACAGCGCTCCTTCAGTGTCACCTACAATTCTGTCTCCTCCTCTCCATTACCCCTTTCTGTGGGGGTCCCCCAAGGCTCGGTTCTTGGACCCCTTCTCTTCTCTATCTACACCTCCTCCCTTGGTCACTTAATAACCGCCCACGGCTTCCAATACCACTTATACGCTGATGAAACCCAAATCTATCTGTCTACTCCTCACCTCACTCCTTCAGGCTCCTCTTGCATTACTAACTTACTAATTGACATATCAGCATGGATGTCGCACCACTTCCTTAAACTAAATCTCTCTAAAACTGAGCTATTAATATTCCCCCCCGCCCGTGCCCCCCTCCATGACGTTTCCATCAAAATCAACAATGCAACCATCAGTCCCTCCCCTCACGCCAGGGTACTAGGTGTAATCCTAGACTCTGACTTGTCATTTCAGCCTCAAATTCAATCGTTGTCAAAAGTTTGTACAATTCACCTCCGTAACATCTCTAAAATTCGCCCCTTTTTAACAAATGAAACCACCAAGCTCCTCATTCACTCCCTTGTTATTTCTCGCCTTGACTATTGCAACTCTCTTCTCATTGGCCTACCTCTCCATAGGCTATCCCCTCTTCAGTCTATCATGAATGCTGCTGCCAGACTTATCCACCTTACCAACCGCTCAGTGTCTGCCAACCCTCTACTCCAATCCCTACACTGACCACCAACCCTCTACTCCAATCCCTACACTGGCTCCCAATCACCCAGCAAATTCAATTCAAAATACTAACCACAACATACAAAGCCATTCACAACTCTGCCCCGAGGTACATCACTAATCTGGTCTCCAAATATCACCCAAATTGACCTCACCACTCTTCTCAAGACCTCCTGCTTTCAAGCTCTCTCATCTCCTCCTCCCATGCTCGTCTCCAGGATTTCTCCAGAGCCTCTCCCATCCTCTGGAACTCGCTACCTCCATCTATCCGGCTATCCCCTACTCTTGCTACCTTCAGGCGATCCCTGAAAACTCATCTCTTCAGGAAAGCCTATCACGTCTCCAACTAATCTCCTACCACTTCCACCAGCTCATTCCCCACAGTTACAACCTTTTGTACCACCTGCCCCACCCTATTAGATTGTAAGCTCTTCTGAGCAGGGCCCTCTTAATCCTCTTGTATTTTATTGTATTATAACTGTATTGTCTTCCTTTTATATTGTAAAGTGCTGCGTAAACTATATAAATCCTGTATAATAATAATACTAGTGTTAGCGTAGGTAAATTTATGCTTATAACTCATGGTAAGTTATGTGAACCTGAAACTGAGTCAGGTTACTGCAGGTGAGGCTAGATGACTTCACTATTGCAGGTCTCTGGTACATCCCCCTGGATCTAGAAGCTTGTAGAAGCTTCTGGAAGTTAGTGGGCGGAGGCCAAGAGGTCCTCATCTATATACTTGAGGGAACTTGGTCAATTCCCAGGCAGAATGTCCTGGCAGGGTGGTTATTTGGTATCATCCAAAACTTGATGAAGTCCTGACAACCGAAAAGCGTTTGAGTGTTCATACTGTATTAGCCATATAGCCTGCTTGAGTTGCCTGCTTGATGCTATTCTCCGATGCTGGATGTCTTTCAAGTGTAGCACCCTCTAGTGTGGTACTAGTGTGAATCTTCGGTTGTGCTATTATACTTGTTCTGTCCTCCTTGCTCCCTGCTGCTCTTAGGCAAGATCCCTTCTCAAACTTAGATGCTGATAAGATTCTTCTCAGCCAGCCCAAGCCCAGCCTGGAGGCAAAGCCCCCCCTAGACCTAGGGGACCCCTCCTAGGCCACGACAGCATTTTTAGCACTCTGTCTTCTGCTCGACTCCCCTGCCTACATGGTTCCACCATATTTAAGGGCTGACCTGGGCACCCTGCCAGGACATTCTGCCTGGGGACTGGCTTAGTTTCCTCAAGTATGCATATCAGGACCTCCTGGCCTCTACCCACTAACTCCCAGAAGCTTCTACAAGCTTCTGGATCCAGGGGGATGTACCAAAGACCTGCACTGTAGAGCCATCCAGCCTGACCTGCAGTAACCTGACTCAATTTAAGACTCACCTAACTTCCATGAGTCATAAGCTTAAATTTACCTACACTTATGATGCTTTTCAAAATGAATTTCCCCAGTTGTGTTTGGCAGGCAGTTCCACCACTAAAGGCAACCCATTCAACTGAATAGGGACACGGCGCAACACAAGCAGTAGCAGTAAGAAAAGAAGTAAGAAAGCAGTAAGAAAAGAAGCATGTTCTGGCTGTGTTGGCCCTGGTAGGATGGGTTGGGGCCTTCTCGCTCAATGTGTAGTTTAGAAAGGTCCTTTTGGCCCTAAAGGAGGACAGGGGTAGGAAAGATGGAACTTTATTATTTGCATTATTTATAGGACTGTGCCCACGCTAAAAGCTCTGAACTGTTCTTAGTATGACTTCCATGAAGTTGCAAGTAAAGTTTTGAAGCATATGAGGAGTCTTCTTTATTCAAGGCCTATCCACAAAGAACCTGGATTTGCTGGGAAATAGTAGTAAGCGTGAACTGTAAGTTACTACACTCCCTATGGGAGAAGAGATTCACACAGGCTGGAAAATTGAGGGTTCAAGTCAGTCTGTGATGCCCTATAGACCACACTGAGTCCAAATCAGGTTGGACCTGCTTTTAGGTGGTTAAGCGGTGGTAAAAATGAGGGACAGCCTCGTGTTTTTTACCGTCTCCTCAACTGTAAGTGTCAACTAAGCTTAATTTGTTTGCTTGTGTTCTCCAATTGTATTTTTATTTTTTGGCACCTATACATACCTTTTTCTTGAAGTCTTCCTGCAGCTGAAGAAGAATAGGAAGCTGTCTTGATGTCACCAGACTATGATGACATCAAGACAGCTTCCTATTCTTCTTCAGCTGCAGCGGCGGGGGGAGGGCATCCTTACAGGACTGAGAAGCACCCACATAATGGCACCACTCAGTCCTAGTGTAAGTCCAGTCTGAATGATGAAGCACTCCTTGGGAGAAGGCACAAGGAGAAGGCGACAGGCTGTTCTCAGAGGAAATGGGCAGTGTCGCTCTGCCTTGGGAAGATCCACCAGCACTCCACCAAGGAGGACATTTGGGTCTTTGCAGGAGAGAGGGAAGCGTAAATAGAACATTTTTAATACGGGAAGGAGGATTCACAGAAGTATTAAAAAATTGGCAAACCAAAGCATTGAAAATGCATTAAGAATTGGAGTGGGATTAGCATTCAGAATGAACCTTATGCCGCGTACACACGAGCGGACTTTACGGCAGACTTTGCCCGGTGGACGGGATTTGGTCGGACAATTCGATCGTGTGTGGGCTCCAGTGGACTTTGTTTTCTCAAAAGTTGGACGGACTTAGATTTGAAACATGTTTTAAATTAATCCGTCGAAATCGAGTCCGGTCGAAAACTCCGCCGTCTGTATGCTAGTTCGACGGACATAAAGCCACGCTAGGGCAGCTATTGGCTACTGGCTATGAACTTCCTTGTTTTAGTCCGGTCGTACGTCATCACGTACGAATTCGACGAACTTTGGTGGATTGTGTGTAGGCAAGTCCGTTCATTCAGAAAGTCTGTCGTAAAGTACGTTGAAAAGTCCACCGGGCAAAGTCTGCCGTAAAGTCCGCTCGTGTGTACGCGGCATTAGATCATCCCTAGTGGTGTGTTGGGCATAGGGCTGCCACCTTATCCCTTTAAAACCGAACACATACGAATTACACAGGTTCTGTGGCTGATTAATGCGGTAATTAAAGTTACTTGGTGCCTAATCTACTTTAAATTAGCCCCAGAACCATTGTAATTCATATGTGTTGGGGTTTAAAGGGATGAGGTGGCAACCCTGGTTGGGCAGGCTGTTTCAACCATAGCGGACGTTATTTTCTGAAACATCCAAAGCATAGTGTTATCAAAACAGGCCTTGTTTCCTAAAGCAGGCTCAAATATTTCTGAAAAATAATTTTTGAAAAATTATATATTTTTTATTTCATATAAATTTATTGGATTTCATGTATTGACAGAGGCTCGTTGCTAAAAATTGGACCTGAAAACAATGGGGATTATATCAACCTTTCTCCTCCTTTCCAGGTTTATCACTGCTGGCTTCCAAGACAGATCTGTCCTTGCAGGTGAAAACTTCAGCAAACGGTACGATCTCACTAAAGGCCCTATAAATAGAGGAGAGGGTTAGACATGAACCATTCTGGGTAATCAACTGCAGTGCCGTGTCACAGCCTCTCTCCTTGCAAGCCTCATCAACATGACAAGAACGTGTCATCCACCCGGAGGACGCAGAGGGCAATCAATGAATGACAGCTGTCAAACTAGTTAACACACCACCAAATGACACCGCCACTTAGAAAGTGCAAAAACTTATTTAGAACAGAAAAAAAAATGAAGATTTCACAAATTCCAAGAAGGGGAGAAGGTGTGTCAGCTGCAGATAATGAGTGAGAACTCCATTCTGTGTATGACAAAAATCAGAGCCCTTCAGTCATTGATCGGAGAGCTTCAACAACGTGTCACAAGATTAATGATGCTTCTTGCTAGAACTCCTGCACCAGGACCGTTCCTCCAGTATATCACTATGTGGAATGTAGCGACAAATACTAGGAGGGTCAACACAGACAAAATTAGTTTAAGATTTCCTTCTGTTATTTCAAGAAATAACTAAGAAATTGCATTATCTACAGTCAACTCAGTGGGGTTGATTTACTAAAGGCAAATCCACTTTGCACTACAAGTGCACTGCAAGTGCACTTGGAAGTGCAGTCGTTGTAGATCTTAGGGGGACATACAAGGAAAATAAAAAACAGCATTTTTGCTTGCACATGATTGGATGAAAAAATCAGCAGAGCTTCCCCACATTTCAGATCTTCCCCTCAGATCTGAAGCGACTGCACTTGCAGTGCACTTGTAGTGCAAAGTGGATTTGTCTTTAGTAAATCAACCCCAGTATCTCACAAAAGTGAGCACACTCCTCACGTTTTTGTAAATATTTTATTCTACCTTTTCATGTGACAACACTGGAGAAATAACACTTTGGTACAATGTAAAGTAGTGAGTGTACAGCTTGTATAACAGTGTAAATTTTCTGTCCCCTCAAAATAACTCAACACACAGCCATTAATGTCTAAACAGCTGGCCACAAAAGTGAGTACACCCCTAAGTAAAAATGTCCAAATTGGGCCCAATTAGCCATTTTCCCTCCCTGGTGTCATGTGACTCGTTAGTGTTACAAGGTCTCGGGTGTGAATGGGGAGCAGGTGTGTTAAATTTGGTGTTATCGCTCTCACTCTCTCATACTGGTCACTGGAAGTTCAACATGGCAAAGAAATCTCTGAGGATCTGAAAAAAGAATTGTTGCTCTACAGAAAGATGGCCTAGGCTATAAGAAGATTGCCAAGACCCTGAAACTGAGCTGCAGCACGGTGGCCAAGAACATACAGCCGTTTAACAGGACAGGTTCCACTCAGAACAGGCCTCGCCATGGTCCACCAAAGAAGTTGAGGTCACGTGCTCAGCGTCATATCCAGAGGTTGTCTTTGGGAAATAGACGTATGAGTGCTGCCAGCATTGCTGCCGAGATTAAAGGGGTGGGGGGGTCAGCCTGTCAGTGTTCAGACCATATTGGTGTTCCGGCCGAAATTATACTTTTTAAATAAAAATACCCCTATAATACACAAGCTTAATGTATTCTAGTAAAGTTAGTCTGTAAACTAAGGTCTGTTTTGTTAGTTTATAGCAGTAGTTTGTTATTTTATAAACTTACAGCAGGCCGTGGCCATCTTAAAGAGGAGTTCCACCCAGGGGCTCCATTAAAAAAAAAAAAATTAAAAGTCAGCAGCTACAAATACTTTTAATTGGACACTTACCTGTCCCAGGGTCCAGCGATGCGGTGGATCGAAGCCCCGCTCGTACCCCCCCTCCGCTCGTCGGCGCCGGCATATCAACTGTGGGCGTCGGGCTGTGGCTTCACAGCCTGGCACCCAGTGCGCATGCGCGAGCGGCGCCGCGCGCCGCGATTGGCCGCTCAATCACCTGGGACCTGTAATGGGTCCCAGATGATTGACAGGAGGGAGGGAGCAGAGCCAAGCCCTTCCTGTGCCGAGGGGGAAGTGATGTCACCAGCCCAGGCAAAGGAAGAGGCAGACTACGAGGGACCACCTAGCAACAAGTATTTAGAGGTAAGTTAAAAAAAAAAATACCCAAATGTTTTTTTGCTTTGTTTTTTTAGAATTTTTGAGGTATTTTTGTTTTTTAGGGTGGAACCCCACTTTAAGTGTGGGCATCTGAAGCCAGACTGTTTTTCTTCCTGGATCTCATCCTTGCAGATCTTGCACATGCTCAGTGCAGCACAAGCAGTGTAATAGGTTTCAGGTCAGGTTTCCATAGCTACGGCAGTGTCAGAGGAAGTTGCCGCCCCTTCCCAGAAGGCATTGCAAACAGGAAATGATGCGATGGGCCGTGGCCAGGGAGGAGGAAGTGAAAAATGAATACAGCAGATATACAGTAGGTGCTGAGAAAATTTTGTTTTAAATATCCAATTCGTTTACAGTGCACAGTTTAGTGAGGAATGCTGAAGAGTTGTAAAAGTGGGTGGAACTCCACTTTAACCTTTAAGGAGCGTTACACTTCTTGTGTTTATTTTATGTATGTATGCAGCCAGAAATTGTGTTAGCAGCTACCTTGTACCTCTCATTACGTCTAAGCGCAGGTTTTTTTTTAATTTTTTTATCCTCATTCAACAGGCGATTACTATTTACAAGGTATCAAGCAGGCTTTCTTTAGTCTGCAGCTTTCAGTGGCCAGCGAGTTGACTGACTGACCCAATCTCCCAATCTCCAGCTAGTTGCTTAGCACTTTCTATCTTTACAATGCGTTTCAAAGTATACTAAGTGAACGTTCTCCTTTAGTAAATCAACCCTATTGCATCAATGGGATGACAGCTGGCTAACTGGGAAGGTAGACTCTAGAGCAGTTTAATTCCTTAGGGAGATGATCAGAGCAAACAGCGAACAGCAGAATTAGGCAACTGATGATCAAATCAGGCACAGACAAAGGGATCCCAGAGTCCTGGTTCCCGACAGGTAGATAGAGCAACAACTGACAATAGCAGGATAAGCACAGGCAAGCTGAGTGCAAACGCAGTCCAAACAATTTCCAGGGCATGAACAGATAAAATTCACATGTACCTGAATCTGGGTGTGAACTGACAGACTAACGTGTTATAGGCAGAACCTCAAGCAAACTACTTAAGCTTTTCTGGTTAGGACAAGTGTGTTCTCCAGTGCAACCAGCATATAGTAAAGACTTAAGGCTGATTGCTACAATTAAAAAAAAATACCTATCTTCAGGTTGAAATGGACTTGTTTTTTTGTAACAAACATGAAACAACTATACATTTTAGATTTTTTTTAATGAAACCGGTATTTTCTTAAATTAAAAAGAAAGAGAAAAGAAAAAAAGATGAACAAAAAAATTCAGTAGAACAGATCCCTAACTCTGTTCTCTCAAGTAAGACATGTTTATCGATTCTCTTCAGAAGAGCTAAAATTTCACAAAATCTAATTAAATTCAGAAAGATTAATTAAATCAGCAAGATTTTCCTCTCTGATCTATTACGCTATTGATCATTGGTGTATTTCAGTGCTTAGTGCAGGAAGGTTAATTATACAAATTGATCAATTGAAGAATGTGGGGGGGAGAGGGGATAAGAAAGAATTCATTCTATTAAATTAGAAAATTTCTTTGGCCTGGTGTCAACTCGTCCCAATGTAGATGACAGGGAGGTGTGTCTTCTGCTAATAGATGGAATTACAAAGCAATACACTACCCACTAATCCATAATTGTCCCTTCCAGATCCAAAACATATGGGAGCGATATCACTTGTAATTATTACAAAATGTCCCGCTGAACAGAATCATCGTAATTATTTTTCCATATTGTCTGTAGAGTTTGGATTTTTTTTAGTGGCTAATGTAATTAATGGAGTTTCTGTTTTTGCAACATTTTCTGAACATTCAGGTACAAATCATAATTAGAAAAGAAAAAGGTTGTATTTCCACTTTTGTTCTTGGATCCAATAACATGCTCAGCTCTGGACCTCTTGACGGTTATTAGTTAAAGCTGAACTCCAGCCTTCCCCTCAGTCTTGCACAAGCTGTGAGCTTCTTACAATGTGCATTAGTAGCTGCACCAAGTCAGAGAAAGACCACCTCTTTGCCTTATTGGAGGACATCCAGCACTCTCCCTTCCAGCCTCCCTAGGCAGCAGCATCCACCTGAGCCTAGGTAGGGCATAGAGTGCCTTGCCCTTGTCAAGAACCTTGCGCCCCTAGGGGTTTAGACCCTTCCTTTTCGGATGATGGTCCATTACTGTACCCATGTGCACTGTGATTTTACTTTCTTTGTTCACTGGGATCAACTTAGCACCTGTCAGGATCCAGATCTGAATCTACAACTTCTGCTGTGTCTGGCAGTATCTCTTCTTATTGAGTCACCTGAGATGCTGGACAGCTCTCTGGACAATTCCTTGGACAATCTTTCTTTGTACCCTGTTGCTGGTGAACCTTGAACTCTTTGCTCTTCCTATCAACTTCCTATTTTAGCCATGCCTTTGCACTTGCTGTTTGCCAGATTATTGTGCTCTCTCCAGCCAATATCTCACTCTTGTCACTCCTGCTAAAGTCCATATGTTTGCTACCACTCATTATCGACCTTTGGCTTGTTCCTCAACTACACTTTTGTTTGTTCTTATAGCAGAGGTAAACCCATCAATTTAACAGTTTCAAAAAACATTCCAGGCATGCCAGAAAGGCTAACTGTCACATTGGTTGTGCTCACAACCAAACTGTCTAACCATCCAATGGCTGATGTCAGAATTGCTCACATGGCAGTTGAAGATCAAACAGAGACCAAGATGGCATCTTCCTTGGCTGAAAACGATAGGAGGGTTTACTTCCACTTTAACCAGCAACCACTTGTTACTGACCTTTGGCTTGTTTACTGACTATGATTCTGCTTGATCCCTACCTGCTATATCTGTTACTGGACTCTGGCTTGCTCACCTCCTGGTGGGACAATCCTGGGGACCGTGACTCAGTACTAAACCCATCACCATCAGGAGCTCTAGTGAATACTGGTCGCAGCTTAGACCCTGCACCTCGGGTGAGCCCACGTCCAAGGGTGGCCTACTTGCGTGCTTACCCAGCTGGTCAGTGGGAGCCTCTCTACTGCTATAGCTACTGGTCTCTGAGCCTGACCACTGACCATGACAGCACCGCACCACGAAGCTCCAAATAAAAAAGTTTCCTCCCCAGCCTAACTGTCCCTGGCCCAGGGAATTTCAATTCTTTTAATAGCCGAGTCTCAGCATCACATGCAGGCATTACCTAGGGTGGTTTGCTGTTTTCAGGAAACCTCTCCCACCAGCCATGCCCATGATCTTCTTGCATTGCATAAAGAAGAATAAAGACCCAATAATGATGGCACCGGGTTGAAAATTGAGTATGAGGGGAGAAAAGGCTTTTTACCAGACAAGAAACAGGAAGTGGGCTGTATAAGGTATTTGCTGGCAGAAAAAAGAACATTTTTTACTATTCAAAGTTAAAACAACAAGCCTATTTTAATCTTTTTGAATTTGCAGCTTTTTTTTACTAAAGCCCAATTTCAGGAATTAGTCAATATCTATACTTACGGTGCCTCCCCCTGCATTGGAAGGGTTAAATGCTTGCTAGGTCTAGTTAAAGTGGGAGAGGCTGCATTACTTATCTTACCCCGCTCCTGGCTGGCATCAATGTTCTCTAATTTTTGTAGCTGGGCTTTAAAATAATCCTGGTGATCCTACCATGAAGGTCCTTGTTCAGGCATTACCTGTTAAAAGATGACAATGCTCTGTCTCCCTACTGCTCTCCTGCGTTGTTATTTTCCAAACAACCCATAGCCTTACCTTCCGATGATGAGGTGGTGCTGAATCCGGGGTAGGGCTCCTCGAATTGTTTAGGTAGGGGATGTTTAAGTGATGGGGGCTCCTTTAGTATAAGGGTTTATTTTCTTATTTATTTATTTTTTTAATACAAACTTTTTTTTTTATTGGGTAGAAAGAATTCTTATTTATTTTTTATTAGGGTATTTACGGCTTGTTTTATTTTTACCATGAGTGTGATTTGAGGCTACCCTTGTACCAACATCCCAAAATTGTATCATTAAAACATGAATAAGAAAAAAAACTGTTGTAGGCTAAACATAGAAGATAATCACACTTTACGGAAAATAGCTACAGAAGTATTGATCATTATAGTGTAAAGATAACACCAAATTTCACACGTTTTCAATATCACTCTTCCTTAGGGGCACAAGTAACCTAAATAGACACTGACAGGTAAATAAATAACTAAATAAATAACCTGGGCTGCATGTTAACAAAAAACCTAATCTATACAATAAAGAGAACTATAGGCTTCTTGATGTCATTTATAGGTCAGGGGGTCCACTAGATGGCCGGGAGAGAGGAATGAAAGGGGCCAGGGAATCAGAAGTGTCAGACAATTTGAGTTTGCCCAATGAGTTAGTAAGCTCGTCTCGCAGGTACCAGTCAGTGTAGCAAAAAATATGGCATGCTGGAAGAGAGCTCTATTGGAGAGAAAGAGTATTCCATGAAGCAACGCCATCTAGCAATGAAGCATCAAGGGGATTTAAAGTTCTGTATAATGGTGTCTAATTTCTCCAAGTTGAAGAGAGCCATCAGTGCCTGTTTCACTGTAGTTATATGCGGTGGCGTGGGGTAAATCCACCACCAGGAGGCAGGTGTGAATCCATTGAGGTAGACTGCCTTTAGAATATTGCGCAAAAAAAATCTGTGGATGTCTCACATCCGAAAATACACAACATAGGGTCCTTGGAGATATTGGTTCAATGGACTTGACCAATATACTTGAGGACTTGGTCCCAGAAAATGGAGACTGATAAGCAGTCCCATAGCCTATGAAGTAGGGTAGGCCACTGGGCAGCACACCAAAGGCATGACGATTGTGAAGGATCCACAGTGCCCATGCAGAAATGGTAGTAGCCTAGGTGAGTGATTCTCAACCTCAGTCCTCAAGTACCCTCAACAGGCCATGTTTGGGGAATTTCTCTTAGATAAAATAGCTGTCCAAAATACCAAGCCAGTGACTCTAAGGCCTCAATCACACGAGGTGGATCCGCTCAGCAGAGTCCGCCAGCTCAGCGGGAGATCTCTCTGTTGATCTCCGCTGAGCCGGTGGATGACAGGTCCGTCTCTGCTCACTGAGCGGGGAGGGGCCTGTCAGAGCGCCGCTGATTCATATGGAGGAATCGGACGAAAACGGACAGCATGTCCGTTTTCATCAGATCTCATTCGATCCACCAGGACAGATGCGAACGTAGGGCCATAGTCTGATTTTAGCGGATCGGATTGTCACCGCTGACATCCGTCGCTCCATAGACCTGCATGGAGCGTCCGTTCAGATTCGCCTAAAAAACTGACAGGCGGACCTGAACGGTCCATCCATGTGAAAAGGGCCTAATTTATAGCACCTGTGCAAGATAAAGGAAAACCTGCGAACATGGCCTGTTGTGGGTACTTGAGGACAGGGTGGAGAACCATTGGCCTAGGTGAATGATTTTAAATTGGGTTTCAAGCCAAGTTTCACAAGCTACTAGAGAGCGGACTTTTTGAAATCCCGCCAAGATCTTTTCAGGAACGTCCCCCTTGCCAAGAACAGACTTGTTTATAAAGTTATAGTATAAATGGTAAATACCACCAACCCGCTCAGGAGGAAAACTTTTAAATAAACGTGAAATTTATATATGGGAGCAGCACGTTATATAAATGAGTGAAAGAAAATAAATTAATGAATGAATTAAAAAACCCGCTCCCTCTAAAGAGCAAGTGCAAATTGGATAATAGCTTACCACCAAAAGTTTGATAATACAGTGAAATTGGTAACAACCATACATAACTTTTAACTAAAAATACAATCCAATAGAAAAAAACACCAAAGTGTTTTAGTGATAAAAAAACAAACAATAAAAAACAAAAAAATCAAAAAACAGGTAGTGTTCAAAAGTAGATTCTAGATAAATTCTCAATAACTTCTGGATAAATCTTCCTAGTATTCTCTAATCATCAAGGGTGTAATCATCCACCACCATCACCGGCCACACAGTCTACTCACCAAATTGTGGTGACTCCCATTACAGGAGTCAAAAGCGCTTAATGGACAATGCCAGAGAGATTCCCACGATCACAGCTTGGTCCAGGTGCTGTAAATCCGGAAAGTAAATGGAAGGCTCCCATCGTGAAGTATGCCAAAATTTTTTTTATTAAAACAGGCTAAAAAACGCACAAGCTACAAGTGGGTCTGTGCGGACGGTCTTAAAACAAACGCCGCTGGAGTTACAGCTGCGTAGCAGGCGGAAGTGACGTGTCGCATTCAATGAACCCTACCGGTTTCGTCAGTACGCTCTGACTTCATCAGGGGTCAGCGACGCCTGTTTTGATAAAAAATGTTTGGCCTTCCATTTACTTTCTCACAATCTATGGCATTAATGGTCTTCAATGACCCATCCCCGAGGGCCCAACCAAATCCATCCAGTGTCCATGCAGTCACAGCATTCCGGATTTACAGCACCTGGACCAAGCGGTGATCGTGGGAATCTCTCTGGCATTGTCCATTAAGCGCTTTTGACTCCTGTAATGGGAGTCACCACAGTCTGGTGAGTAGACTGTGTGGCCAGTGATGGTGGTGGATGATTACTCCCTTGATGATTACCGAATACTAGGAAGATTTATCCAGAAGTTATTGAGAATTTATCTAGAATCTACTTTTGAACACTACCTGTTTTTTTATTTTTTGTCTTTTATTGTTTGTTTTTTTTAACACTAAAACACTTTGGTGTTTTTTTCTATTGGATTTTTAGTTGAAAGTTATGTATGGTTGTTACCAATTTCACTGTATTTTCAAACTTTTCGTGGTCAGTTATTATCCAATTTGCACTTGCACTTTAAAGGGAGCGCGGCTTGTTGTTTATAAACAATCTATTGTAGGTGATGGGTTATACACCTCTCATTTACTATTCAGGTTGAACTCGTGCCCTTGATTAAGAGTGATACTCAAAACATGGTGCAATCTATACACTTTAATGATCAATATTTATATAGTTACTGTATGTTCAGGAGAGTATGACTATCTTCTATGTTTAGCCTACATTTGATTTTTTTTTTATTAATGTTTTAATGATGGAATAAGAAAGATGTAATTATTTTACTTATATAGTTGTGTGTTGAATCAGGTGACTTTAAAGTCCCACACGCCCGTGATATCTTTTTTCTAGGTATGGGTTCTTCACTTGTTCTTGAAGCCTAGATTTAGGATTCTGGCACTATAAACTCCCTCCAGGAATAAATGTATTGTTACTATTCCTTGTAAAAGTACACAGGTGGCACTCTGTGATTTATACGGTTGTGTGTTCAAAGTAGGAAGGAAGCGGCACCTGCTGCATCTGCTTCATCAGTGGCAGACTAGGTCAGATGTCTCTCGGCTGCTACATTGTCTTCCTTCGTACCCGGCTATCTATAGCTACAATGCTAAAGAGGTGTTGATAGATGTGATCCTGCCATTAGGTGCGCTTTGTTCTTGTGACTGACCCTCTGTATGGATCTGAGACATCCCTCCACTAATAATCACAGCGATACATCTGTACGCATTGTCACCCGCTGTGCTAACATCTTCCCGAACGAGAGGATTGAAAACCTTTCCTGTAGTTTGTAATGGGAGAGCTGCTAAAATACAAATCAGCCAATTTCCTAAATTAGTCCCCCGCAAATAGACATGTGCGCGGCCAAATTATTATTTTTTTTTTTTTCGTTTCCGTTTTATTGGTTTTTTGTTTTTTTTTTTTGTCATTTTTTTGGATCATTCTTTATGATCAAAATTCGTTATTTAGATTAAATTTGTAAATTCTAAAAAATTTGAATTTGGTACGCTCCATTCGTATCGATGCGGTGTTCGTTATTTCGGTAATTTTGGAAAATTTGAATTTGGTACGCTCCATTCGTATCGATGCGGTGTTCGTTATTTCGGTCATTCTGAAAAATTTGAATTCGGTGCGTTCCATACATATAGATGTGGTATTCGTTATTTTGGTCATTCGTGAATTCTGAAAAATTCAAATTCGCTACGTTCCATTCATATAGATGCGGTGTTCATTATTTAGAAAATTCGTAAATTCGGATAAATTCGTATTCATTACGTTCACTAACAGGCAGACAAATTTGAAAGGAAATTCCAATACCTATAATTTATTAGTTTATAACTATTATTATAGTTTTTATTCTTTTTTTATTCTTATTATTTAGTATTAATAAATAATAATAATAAGAATAAAAACTATAATAATAGTTATAAACTAATAAATTATAGGTATTGTTGGTGCTATATAAATCCTGTATAATAATAATAATAATAATAATAATAATAATAATAATAATAATAATAATAATAAAAAACTAGAATAATGGTAATAATAATAATAATAATAATAATATATAATAATAATAATAATAATAATAATAATAATAATAATAAACTAGAATAATGGTTATTATTATTATTATTATTATTATTATTATTATTATTATACAGGATTTATATAGCGCCAACAGTTTACGCAGTGCTTTATAACTTGAGGGTAGACAGTACAAATACAATACACTTTAATACAGTAGGAATCAGAGGGCCTTGCACCTTAGAGCTTACAATCAAAGAGGGAAGGTCTACCTGCAAATTTGAAAGGAAAATCCAATACCTCTAATTTAATAGTTTATAACTATTATTATAGTTTTTATTATTATTATTTTTAATAATAATTAATAATAATAATAACAATAATAAAAAATCTATAACAATGGTTAATAAACGTAATAGTTTAATTATAATAGAAATTATCCAAATCATTTTTTGTTTCGGATTTTCGTTCTTATTTTCGAGTTTTTCGTTCTTTTGAGTTTTCGATTTTATTTTCGAAATTTCGTTCTTTCAAATTTTCATTCTTTTGAATTTTCGGATTTTCGAATTTCGTACTTTTGTCCTTTCGGATTTTCAAATTTCAGATTTTCGTTCTTTCCGTTTTTTTCGTTCTTTTCGAAAATTTGCTTTTCGTAACAATTTGTTAAACTTTTTTTGTTAATTCGGACGTTTCCAAATTAACGAATATGCCTATATTTGCCGAAAAAACGAATTTGGAACGAAACTGTGCCGCCTCAATAGTGCAGCCTCAGCAGTGCCCATCAGTAAAGAAGAAAAATTACTTATTTGCAAAATTTTATTACAGAAATAAAGAAAAACATTTTTTGGCCTAGACAGGAAGGGGGTGAAAGTGCCCAGTGGGCAAGTGATTAAATAAGTCACTAGGCGCCAGAATCAGTGGTGGACATGCCCGTGCATCTATGTGCATTCCGTCTTTTGTGCTTCCTTAGGCTCCCGTGTCCCAAAAACATATGCACATTTATACGCATGCACATGAGTATGAGCCTTATGGCTGGCGTGATCTCTCTGACAGCTGACATGATGTTCCTGGCACATGTCAACTTTAAAGTGCCAGGCCAGTAGTGGAACACACTTTGGAATACGCAGGTTGTTCTTCCTCTGTTGACATAAATGATGAAAGTGGCCTTTACCTGCCTTCCATTAATCAATTAAGACTCCTCGGTAACAGATTAATTGTATTTTACAGAACTGCAGACAGTCAGCACTGGGAATCCCCACAGGCCAGTCTGCCAGAACTGGTGAAAGTTCCACTCGGATCCCAGCAAGATGTGTTTAATTATTTGTCATGGAAGAATCAATAGATTTACCTAGTAATACATTAATCAGTTGGACTACTGTACCCAAAGGAAAAATCCACCTTTCCACCCATGAAGATAAGTTCTTTTTTTTTGTACACAGATACACTATTTTACCAAAAGTATTGGGACACCTGCCTTTACACGCACATGAATTAATGGCATCCCAGTCTTAGTCCGTAGGGTTCAATATTGAGTTGGCCCACCCTTTGCAGCTATAACAGCTTCAACTCTTCTAGGAAGGCTGTCCACAAGGTTCAGGAGTGTGTCTATGGGAATGTTTGACCATTCTTCCAGAAGCGCATTTGTGAGGTCAGGCACCGATGTTGGACAAGAAGGCCTGGTTTGCAGTCTCTGTTCTAATTCATCCCAAATGTGTTCTGTTGGGTTGAGGTCAGGACTCTGTGAAGGCCAGTGAAGTTCCTCCGTCCCAAACTCGCTCATCAATGTCTTTATGGACCTTGCTTTGTGCACTGGTCCAAATCCTTTGGTGGAGGGGGGATTATGGTGTGGGGTTGTTTTTCAGGGGTTGGGTTTGGCCCCTTAGTTCCACTGAAGGGAACTCTTAAGGCATCAGCATACCAAGATATTTTGGACAATTTCATGCTCCCAACTTTGTGAGAACAGTTTTGGGGATGGCCCCTTCCTGTTCCAACAGCACTGCGCACCAGTGCATCTTTTTTAACCTTTAAATGATTCCTTTTAATGGTCTCCACCATCACAGCATAATATCTACCTACAGTATAGTCTGCTCAGTAAATTGGTTTTCCTTTCCTCCTCTCAGTAAAATGGTGAGACCAACATCTAGAGTTCAGAAACATTTCTAGAGTGTAATTTCTTCCAAGAGCAAAGCTGGAATTTTCAAATATTTTGAGAAGAAACATTCTCTTCCCAATGCTACAAGGTTGACAAAACACATCCTGGCATGCCAGAGGTGCCCTGAAGACATTAAAAAATACTTTATGGAATGAAATGATGTGGACCAGAATGAAGGTTTCCTCCAGATTTCTCATTCCAGAAACAATCTTTCTGCTACTTCTGGATCATCACAAAGTGTTTCTTCACCAGCAGCATCTTCAAGTTAGGAAGTGATACAAACCACTGCTTCCCAAAAATACACGGTTCCTTAATTTATAGAGAAATGACATGTGAAAATCAGGAGAACATTCATCAAGCTCTTCATAGAGTAATATATGCTTCTGGATCAGCATTGTCAATAACTGAAAATACATATTGGCAGGAAGCTTTTACATTGCATGTCCTGCACCTCCCCCCCTGTGAGACCCAATCCCTCCATACACCTACCACCCTGGACACCTACACCATCCCCACACACCCAAGTCCTTCAAGAAAAAAAAATGCCCCCTGTCTGAGCTGGGGCACCCCTCTCCCCACACACCAAGACCCCCAACAAATTACCCCCCCCCCCCACACACACATCATCAAGATCCCTCCTTGATCCCTCCTATGCTAAGGTAGCTCAAGAGGTAGATGCATTGGACACCCAGATGTGTATAGGGGCCTCAATAGGCAGTAGAAGATAATGGACATTCAGGAGCATCTAACCCCCCCCCCCCCCGGCAGAGGACCAACAGAGCCAAGTCTATGCGGACCCTATCTGAACTCTATGGTTCCAAACTCCATGCGCATACCTCCCAACTTTTTGAGATGGGAATGAGGGACACCTATTAGCAAAAGTGTGTAGGTATAGGACACACCCCCTGCCGCGCCATCTTAAAGGAGAATCATACAAAAAAAATGTGTTAAATGCACAAGTGCTTTCTTTTACCACTGCTATTCCCTTATACTGGCTCTTTAAAAGTAACAATGCAGCAATTTAGAAATTGGATAAAAGGTTTAGTACTGGGAAACACTTTTTGAAAGATACATAGTGCATTTGAAATACAGCTATATAGTCGAGACCAAAATGAGGGACAAATGAGGAGGAAAGAGGGACAGAGGGACTTCGTTACAAATTGGGCACAGTCCCTCAAGATCAGGGACAGTTGGGAGCTATGCGTGCGTGATATTAAGGTCGGAGTCCATGCATGCATATGATGTTAGGAGTGAAGTGGATGCAGATAAGCCATGTACTAAGAACCGCTGAATGACAGCATACACTATGCAATGGATGGATGGATGAGTGGAGGTCAGTCCTTGTAGAAAGAGCACAGCATACACAGTAGATCAATGGGAAAAAGGTCCTTTAATAAGCCAAAGTCACAATCAGGAGTTAAGCAAAAGAAAGTCCAAGGGCAGGCTGAGTTGGTAAGAGATAGTCAGAGTAAAATCAGTATCAGGATGCACAGGAAAAAGAATTATGGACTAGCTGAAGATCATCCAGTAACCACCTGTCACTACTCTTTACCTTAAATAAGACATTTGGCGCCAGTTCTAGGATTGGACGAGGACACAATGAGCTTATTCATGCTACTGCGCAAGCATACATGCCCACGCAGGGGTACTTGCGGACGTTCCCAACCTGTATATTGGCGCATAAGCACTTTTGCTCTAGGTAGCGTCCCGACACTTGGAAAACGGTCTTGCCTTCCAGGCTCAGCCTGGGGAGGAGGTGTGTTGCTGTATGTTCCTTTCCTCCCAGGCCTGCTAGGATTCCAAAGAAATGCACTGCCCTTTAGCAGATGTGCGGTGGTGTCATCAATTCTCAGCGCCAACCCCATGTACCTGCTAATGCGCACACCACATGCGTTCCAGTGCAGCGAGATTTTTGCAAAAGGGTCAGGGACTTCTTTTACACATTTTCCGTATCTAGGGCAGGCCACTCATAGGCAAGGCTGCCCTTCACGTGGCATGCGGGAGCACATGCACTCTACATTGCCCTGTGTGGTGTCAACAGAGCCTTAACTCCTTGGCGCCAACAATACACATATATGTGGCCTCTGCGGGTGGGCCTTAAAAGGGTTTTAAAGGTACGTGTTTTTTCCACTTTAATACATCCTATGCATTAAGGTGAAAAAACACCTGCTGGTCACCGGCCCCCTAGCCCCCCCCCCCCCCCCGTTTTACTTACCTGAACCCCTTCATTCAGTCGGCGGGGGCTCGCTGGCTCCTTCTCCACGGGCTCCCAGCCCCTGATTGGATAGCAGCGCAGCCATTGGTTCCCGCTGCTGTCAATCAAATCCAATGACGCGGGTCCCGGGGGGGCGGGGCAGAGTCTGGCATTCTGTGTATATAGACACAAATGCTGGACTCGGGGCGCGTGCCCGCAAGGTAGCCCTCTTGGGGAAGCGCTTCTCCGAGGGGGTTATCAGATGTGGGGAGGAGCCACTAGAGGGGACCCCAGAAGAGCAGGTTTGGAGCGACTCTGTGCAAAAGGAGCTGCACAGTGGAGGTAAGTATAACATGTTTGTTATTTTGAAAAAATAAATAAAAATTACACTTACAATCACTTTAACGAAG
Source organism: Lithobates clamitans (assembly GCA_037952925.1). Taxonomy (NCBI): domain Eukaryota; kingdom Metazoa; phylum Chordata; class Amphibia; order Anura; family Ranidae; genus Lithobates; species Lithobates clamitans. Next base: position 665,143 of record JBBGZY010002175.1, on the reverse strand, counting down.
AGCAGTCGCATATTTTCAGCCCAATGTAAACCATTTACCGTGCTGAAAGCACGCTCCATGCACGCTCCTAGCACAGTAGCTGGCGGGGGGGAACGGTAAGCTCCTGATGCATACTTGTCATCGGGAGCTTTGCAATCATGTGACCGCTGTGAGAGCCAATCACAGTGGTCACATGATCCTAATGCCTGCCTCCCAGCATGTGAAACCTCTTAAAGGACCGGGAGGCACCAGTGCTAAAGGGTTAAAGAAAGTTTTCAATTTTCCCTTTATTTAATAAAAAAATAACATTTCTTAACAACCATAAAAGAATCAATCCAACCAGTAATAGGTGATGGGGAACAAAAAAAAGTACACATTTCTACTTTTGAAAGAACATTTTGCACATAGAAAGAATCAACACAGATGTCATCTAATGACAGCACCAAAGTGTACATTCCTTGTTTGTTCATATAGTATGTATTTTATTGAGTTATTCATGCTGAACGCTTTATATCTATTCACAGTCTGTGTGGATAAAAGCTGATGTATAGAATCTAATCTAAAGAGGCTAAAAAATATGTTCAGGGAGCTAACATTTTACTATAAATCGGCCACTAGGGGGCGGTATTCACTACAAAAATAAAAATAAAAAATAAAAAAATAGCAAAGCAATGTCTCATGACCTGTGCTCACCAGCACATTATTGGGGCTGAAACAGTAGATAAATAAAAGCTCTGTGATAGTTGTGTTTTACAGACCCCTTGTATTTTATACTCACAGCATACGGGTCTACCTAAAGCATGAAATCATGCCTATAACTTGATGCTACTTCCCTGTTGTCATGGCTAAATGCAGATTGATCAGCTAGTGTCTTCCTAATTGACAAGCTGCCCTAATAAAGAAGGAGCCAAATTAAATTAATTAAACAATTATTAATATAATTGAATTAATTAAATAATGTATTAACATAAAATTTTAAATCAATTAAATATCAATGTATTTATTTAAATATTATTGACATGCATAGATAGATAGATAGATAGATAGATAGATAGATAGATAGATAGATAGATAGATAGATAGATAGATAGATAGATAGATAGATAGATAGATAGATAGATAGATAGATAGATAGATAGATAGATAGATAGATAGATAGATATAGATATGGATATATGTATAGATATATCTATATATATAGATATATCTATATATTTATATAGATAGATAGATAGATAGATAGATAGATAGATAGATAGATAGATAGATAGATAGATAGATAGATAGATAGATAGATAGATAGATAGATAGATAGATAGATAGATAGATATGGATATATGTATAGATATATCTATATATATAGATATATCTATATATATATATAGATATATCTATATATTTAGATAGATAGATAGATAGATAGATAGATAGATAGATAGATAGATAGATAGATAGATAGATAGATAGATAGATAGATAGATAGATAGATAGATAGATAGATAGACAGACAGACAGACAGACAGACAGACAGACAGACAGACAGACAGACAGACAGACAGACAGACAGACAGACAGACAGACAGACAGACAGACAGACAGACAGATAGATAGATAGATAGATAGATAGATAGATAGATAGATAGATAGATAGATAGATAGATAGATAGATAGACACATTTGTGAAACATTTGTAGATATTATTATTATTATTATGACCATCACACCTATAAGAGCTTGTTGGAAGTCCTGTTCCAAAAATATGGGTATTAATATAGTTCCCCCTCATTTGCAGCTATAAAAACCATGTTACATACTGTAGTTACATAGTAAGTCTGGTTGAAAAAAAAAACACAAGTCCATCTAGTTCAACTGATATATTGGAAAATCCATTTCAAAACCATGGGCATTAATGTGTATTTTTATCCTTCTTTGCAGCTATAATAACCTCTGCTCTTGTGGGAAAGCTTCCCTTGAGATTTTGGAGTGTGTCTGTGGGATTGTGTGTTCGTTTAGCCAAGAAAAGCATTTTGTGAGGTGAGACACTGATGATGATGTATGAGAAGACCTGCCTTGCAATTGGCATTCCAGTTCATCCCAAAGGTATTCAATAGGGTTGAGGCCAGGTGTTGATGTTGGATGGCAAGACCTGGCTTCTGCATTCCAATCCATCCATGTTCAGTAGGTTTGAAATCGGGGCTCTGTGTAGGCCACTCAAGTACCTCCCAACCAGACTCAACAAGCGACATCTTTATGGAGCTGGCTTTGTACACAAGGGCACAGTCGTGCTGGAAGAGAAAAAGACCTTCCCCAAATTTTTACCACAATTTTAGAAGTGAACGATTGTAAAATGTCTTGGTAACAAAAGCCGTCAACGTAGATAAGGCGATGTTGACGCCGGGATCTTTGATATCTGGCCTCTAAAGTGCAGGAGGCAAATTGTCCTTGCCTATGCTGTATGTTTAACGGACTATGAAAACTGTACACGGTTAAAAAATAATGCCAAGGTCTTTACTCTGTACTGTAAAAACTTGAATAAACACTATTGAAACTAAAATGTCTTGGTAATATGCTCTAGTGTTATCAATACCCTTCAATGGAAATGCCTGAACTCATTTTTTGGGCAGGCATCCATAACGAGTTGGCCTCATAATATATAGCAGACACTTTTGGTTACGCATCAAAAGACCTTGTCAAGTTGTTGATTCGGGAGCAATGTAGAACAGTGACAACTGGCTAAAATGTCTTTATATGCTGTAGTATTAACAGTAACCCTCACTGGAAATACTCAAGTAATGTTAGAGTTAATGCCAGCCCAGCCCTGCCAGCAGTTGGGCACCCTGAGTAGGAGGCTAGCATAAAGTTAAAGTTGGTCATGATGGGAACTACTGAGGACCAAGGTACAGCAGGGTGTGGTCTTACGGAACTTTAGCTGAACTTCCCATCGGGGGGAGGAAGAAAGAAGAGAAGCAGAACTTTACTGACTATGCACAACCCTAGCTAGGGGTGCAGGTCTCTGGGCAACCCCTGCAAGCTATGGGCTACTCCTTGACTCATGCTTTCCCTATTAAATGCCTTTTATTTGTAACTGAAGATGTGTGCCATCACCTGGGATCAGAATGAAATTCACACTAGCAAACCGTTTAAGTAAAAGGTTAAAAGATGTTGTGCTTGTGGACTCTTCCTTGTCTGAACCTCTATTGGGAAGATCCCTAGTAATGGGCCTAGGCGAGTGTGGACTGCTGTAGGACTCATGTATGTTAGGCCTGTGGAAGGAAATGTGGAGAATAGAGCTTAGGTTGTCTCTGAAGAGGTAAGGTTATGTTAAGAGTTGAGCGACAGAAGCTTCCCCGGGTACCACAATAAGTCACGTGCCCAAAGGATCTCAACATGGGAACCACTACCATGTCCAGGCATGAATAGGTTGTAGGATGGGGTGACCATGCAGTCTAGTATGCAGCAGACCACCATTGCACTACATGTATATATATCACCTCTACAATACAAGCTTGATTAGGATTATGGCTCAAAACATATGAGGTCCTAACTCCACAATGACCGCATCACTGACGGGGACTCTGGGCCTTTGGGGAGCAAATCAAGAAAATGAGTAAACACCAGCCGGTAAGAACATGGAAATCCAGGAATGTGGATCACAGGACCAGGTCGATAAAAACTGCAGACGAAGCACGTTTTGAGAAGTTTGCTCATATCTATTAATGACCTTGAAACATACTGTAACTGTAATAAAAGCCTGCGACACTATGGGGACAATTTATTAAAATCGTAATTCATGCCTCTGCTGCACATTGCACCCTCTCCATAGGACACTGTATCTTTATCTTCGCAATATCTCCAAAAGCTGTAGTTATTATTGCAGATTGCAATGACCTGCTGTATTTAATGGCAGTAAAATTATGTAAACTTGGAATGTTGTGTTATAAAGTGGTCCCGGGGGGGGAAGGGGGTGGAAGGGTATAAGTAAGTGGGGAGCAGAAGTTGTAAAACTGTAGAGCGATTATATATTTCTCCAGCAAAAGAAATAATACATGCTCCGAGTTGCTCCGACAGAGCAATTTCCATGTAAATTTTAACACCGGAGCATACTGTACATTCCATAATAAGGCTCAAAGCGCTAATGATCGGCAAGTTAACTGCTAGCTGCCCGCCCACAGTACATTTACTGCGGACGGCGCAGCCAGGCTGGATCACGAACATGTACATCTTCCGGCTTCTTCTTGGTTTGGGGCGTGCATGTGTGCGCCCCCTGCTGACTTGTGCTGTCACTGGCTACAGCACGATTTTGTCAGCAGGTCTCAGCCAATGGTTTTGGCCGTGGACCTGCTGATCGGCAGTAGCCAAGTACAAAAGAGTGCTGTGCTTACAAACACACAGGACACTGCACACAGAGCAGCAAGCTGGCTGTTTCTTCTCCCTGCAAAGCAGAGAGAAAGAACAGCCAGATCTGTAAGAAAAATCAGAATATATTACACAAATTACACATTGTTAGGCACACCGTTAACCCCTTGATCGCCCCCTAGATATTAGCCTCTTCCCAGCAAGTTTCATTAGTATAGTGTCAGTCAGGGCTTTTTTTCTCGAAGAATAGATGTTGGAACTTCTCTCTCCCAAGTCACCCCTTGTCTCCGCCCCCTGCCCACCTCCAAGCACCATCCCATATTTTCACCCCCTACCCACCTCCCAGTACCACCTCTTTTAGAGAAAACAAAACCAAGTATCATTTTGTGGTTCTAAGTAATCTGTATGTAATTTGGTAATTTTAATAAGAAAAGCAGTAAAATGGATCCCATGCAGCCAGCAACAATTGACCCCCCCCCCCCCCCACCTACCAAAGCAAAAAATAGATCCCCCTGAAATAATAGGTACCCCCAACAAAAACATATCCTCCCAACAACAATAGACTGCTTGCAACAAAATACCACCTTGCAGCAACAGATCTATCCCAGGAACAATAGACCCCTCCAGCAACAATAGATCCCTTGCTCAACAATAGATCCCCCAGCATCCAGTATTAATAGACCCTCCAGCAGCCAGCAACTATAGACCCCTCCTTCAACAGTAGATCCCTCCCAGAAACAATTGACCCACCAGCAACATAATGCCCCCCCTCCCCAGAAACAAAAGACCCCCCAGCAACAATAGATCCGCAGCAGCTGGCATCATTGGACCCTTCAGCACACCCCACTCCCCCTTGCCACGGCATACATTCAGTGCTGGAAGTGCAGAGACTGTGTTTCCCCCACTTTCCCGCTGCCAGCCAGTAAGCCACCCCCAGCCAGTCAACCATGCACCCCCCACAATCCTGGCGCTTTCTCGATCGAATGCCATTCCCCCACTGCATTGCTTGCCCATTGCCAGCCAGGCCCCCTGCCAGCCCTGCACTTACCCTATCCAGGTCGGGGCTTAAGGGGCTTTGGCGACTCCCCCCCGCGACTCCTCCCGAGACCCGGCGATCGCTTCTCCTCCCGGCCAATCAGGACTTAGGACTTGCGGCCAATCAGGTCTCTGGACCCACTTCCTGATTGGCCAGGATTAGAATCAGGAAGACATTAATGAATATTAATTTGCTAATATCACAAACTTGGGCGTGCTCTGCGCCCCGAGTCCACCTTTTCTGAAGCCAATTAGAGCCTCGGGCTCTAATCATGTGCTTCAAAAAAAAATTGGAATTCATGTGTCCGGCACCCTGCGTGTAGATTAGGGGCCGGGTGCATGGATTCGCCCTGCATGAGCGGCCGCCACTGATATATACCATTGTTTGTAGGCGCTATAATTTTCACACAAACCAATTTATATACACTTATTGAGATTTTTTTTTTACCAAAGACATGTAGCAGAGTACATTTTGGCCTAAATTTATGAAGAAATTGAATTTTTTTGGGGATATGTTTTATAACAGAAAGTAGAAAAACATTTTTTTAATTTTCTGTCTTTTTTCATTTATATAATAAAAAATAAAAAACCCAGTGGTGATCAAATACCACCAAAAGAAAGCTCTATTTGTGTGAAAACAATGATATCAATTTTATTTGGGTAAAGCGTTGCATGACCGCGCAATCGCAAAAAAAATGCCCTGGTCATGAAGGGGGTAAAACCTTCCGGAGGTAAAGTCAGACCTTGCATGTAATGCAAGGTCCACTTTGCCATGAACAATACATTTGATGCTGGAGCTACATTAGATATCAAAAAAGATTATCCCCATGACTAAGCTCCGAGGGCCGAAACGCGTTGGTGGTGTGGCGTGGCTGGAGTCCTATCCTAGGGACAGCATCGATTTGTGTGGCTACAGGGAGTCCTTTCTTAACCTTCAACAATACATCTGATGCGAGATCTACATTAAATATCAAAAAGATTAAATGGATCCATCAATGAAAAGGTCAACCTTCTATAACCTTGTTCGGGAAGATGTTAGCACAGCGGATGACAATGCGCACGGCGTATCGCTGTGTTTATTAGCGGAGAGATGTCTCTGTTCTGTATAGAGGGGGAGTCAGAACAAAGCGCACCTAATGCAGGATCACATCTATCAACACCTCTTTAGCATTGTAGCTATAGATAGCCGAGTACGAGAGAAGAGACACACATGTCAATGTAGCAGCCGAGAGACATCTGACCTAGTTTGTCACCGATGAAGCAGATGCAGCAGGTGCCGCTTGCTCCTCTGAACACAGGAATGTATAAAAAAAAGCAGGGTACCATCTGTGTACCTTTCCCAGGAACAATCATAATCTGTATCATTTATTTATTACGTCTATTAGATTAGAGATATATAGATATGGGATATTTTAACAAAGACTGTTCAAAACCGTTGTTGTCTGTGTAGTCGCCTTCCCTTAATTCTGAGCAAATGTTACACAGCAACCCATACAATACAATCAGTACTTTTTTTTTCATTGTTGCTTTTCCACGTTGTTCCTGAATAGGGATGAGCTTCGAGTTCGAGTCGAACTCATGTTCGACTCGAACATCGGCTGTTCGCCAGTTCGCCGAACAGCGAACAATTTGGGGTGTTCGCGGCAAATTTGAAAGCCGCGGGTGTTGCGCGGCTTTCGAATTTGCCGCGAACACCCCTTAAAAGTCTATGGGAGAAATCAAAAGTGCTAATTTTAAAGGCTTATATGCATGGTATTATCATAAAAAGTGTTTGGGGACCCGGGTCCTGCCCCAGGGGACATGGATCAATGCAAAAAAAAGTTTTAAAAACTGACGTTTTTTCGGGAGCAGTGATTTTAATAATGCTTAAAGTCAAACAATAAAAGTGTAATATTCCTTTAAATTTCATACCTGGGGGTTGTCTATAGTATGTAAAGGGGCACGTGTTTCCCCTGTTTAGAACAGTCTGACAGCAAAATGACATTTCAAAGGAAAAAAAGTCATTTAAAACTACCCGCGGCTTTTAATGAATTGCCGGTCCGACAATACACATAAAAGTTCATTGATAAAAACTGCATGGGAATTCCCCACAGAGGAACCCCGAACCAAAATTTAAAAAAAAACTGGTGTGGGGGTCCTCCTAAATTCCATACCAGGCCTGATATTAAGGGGAACCCCGCGCCAAAATAAAAAAAAAATGACGTAGGGGTCCCCCTCAAAATTCATACCAGACCCTTCAGGTCTGGTATGGATTTTAAGGCCAACCCCGCGCCAAAATGTAAAAAAAAATTGGCGTGGGGTCCCCCCAAAAATCCATACCAGACCCTTATCAGAGCATGCAACCTGGCAGGTCACAGGAAAATAGGGGGGATGAGAGAGCGCCCCCCCTCCTGAACCATACCAGGCCACATGCCCTCAACATTGGGAGGGTGCTTTGGGGTAGCCCACCAAAGCACCTTGTCCCCATGTTAATAAGGACAAGGGCCTTATCCCCACAACCCTTGGCCGGTGGTTGTAGGGGTATGCGGGCGGGGGGCTTATCGGAATCTGGAAGCCCCCTTTAACAAGGGGACCCCCAGATCCCGCCCTCGCTTGTGTGAAATGTTAATATTGGTTTCCAAGCAGAAGCAATGTGCCGTCATGACACTGAGACCTTGGTGAAGGAGGGGTGCAGGTTGTCCGACAAAATGTTAACGAAGATGAAACCATTTTAGCTTGAAGCTTGTGGGCCCCGATTCAAAAGTTGACCTGGCCATCCCACACTACCACCCGCTGTTCACACCGCGTGCCAAGACACTCCCACCGCACACCAAGATACTCCCACCACACACCAAGATACTCCCACCACACACCAAGATACTCCAACCACACACCAAGATACTCCCACCACACACCAAGATACTCCAACCACACACCAAGATACTCCCACCACACACCAAGATACTCCAACCACACACCAAGATACTGATACTGAAGATAAGATAGGAAAGGAAAAACGACAACATAATAATCGTTTGGGATGGCTCCATAGATAGTGTGGAACAGTTTCTTTCACACTGCAACACAAACTCACTAAGAATCTCCTTTACCCATGTCACCGATCCAGATAAACTAGCATTTTTGGATTTAGAGCTCCGTCATGAAGGTCAAACTATATATATGCCATAAATTTTGAAAAACTCATGGCTGTCAACTCTTTCCTCCACTACAAAAGTTGTCACCATCCAAAATGGATCAATAATATCCCTTATGCCACATACACACGACCGGACTTTCCGGCAGAAAAATCTCTGATGGTTTTTTAGACGGAGTTCCGTTAAACGGACTTGCCTACACGCGATCACACCAAAGTCTGATCGTTTAGAACACGATGACATACAACGGGATTAGAAAAAGGAAGTTCAATGGCCAGTAGCCAATAGCTGCCCTTACGTTGTTTTTGTTCCGTCGGAATAGCATACAGACGAATGGTTTTCCCGATAGGAATTGATTCTGTCGGAAAGATTTAAAACATGTTCTATTTCTAGGTCCGTCAGAATTTTCAAAAGAAAGATAGAAGTCCGATGAAGCCCACATATGATCGGAATGTCTGATGGAATGATTCCGTCGGACCTTTTCTGCCGGAAAGTCCGGTCGTGTGTACGCGGCATAAGAGTCAATTCCACAGAATTCGTAACAACTGTACTAGGGATGTTGACTTTCACCTACAGGGAGAGCTTCTTAGCAACAAATTCCTTCAAAAAGGATATCCGTCCTAATTAGTATCCAACTCCTTTGAACAATACAAAAATCCCTCCTCCTTGGAAAAAGTCAGCAATAACCAATCCCAACCCATGTGTTTTACCACCAAGTTTCACGCTAAATATAAAAATATGGAGAGCATTTTGTCTAAGCATTGGTCCATTTTGATTGAGGACCCCTTTTTAAGGGATGTTATTACACAAAAACCAAAAGTATCATACTGTAAGGCTAAAAATATCAAAAGGGAAATTTGCACCATGAAACAATCCCAACCCACTCACAGTTACTACATTCCCTTGATTTCTCTGGTGGGCATGTTCCAGTGCCGTAAAAAAATTAGGCCTGACCTGTCAATTTGTGGAGCACGGTCAAAAGTGCTTCACAGCTAGCTCGTTCTTGACAGTTATGCCCTGTACACACGGTCGGACACTGATTGGACATTCCGACAACAAAATCCTAGGATTTTTTCTGACGGATGTTGGCTCAAACTTGTCTTGCATACACACGGTCACACAAAGTTGTCGGAAAATCCAATCGTTCTGAACGCGGTGACATAAAACACGCATGTCGGGACTATAAACAGGGCAGTAGCCAATAGCTTTGCGTCGGATTTGTGAACACATGATCGGAAATTCCGACAACGGATTTTGTTGTCGGAAAATTTTATAGCCTGCTCTCAAACTTTGTGTGTCGGAAAATCTGATGGAAAATGTGTGATGGAGCCTACATACGGTCGGAATTTCCAGCAACAAGGTCCTATCACACATTTTCCGTCAGAAAATCTGACCTTGAGTAAGGGGCATTAGTCTGATATATAAGTCAAACCTGAGATGTTGTACAACTTGATTACATTCAGGGCTTTTTTTCAGGGGGAACTTGGTGGAACTCAGTTCCACCACTTCTGGCTCAGACCCTTTGGTGCCTGCTCACCACAATCACTTGTAAACACAGAAGTCTGGTAGTCTGACAGCTCTGCACTCTGTGTGTAACACCCTTGAACTCTGCACTCTGTATGTAATCCTGATATTTAATGCCCCTTTGGATTTGGAGGGTGTGTGTGGGGGGAGGAATTTTGGGGGGTCGTGATTGAGTTCCAGCACCTATCGTTTGAGAAAAAAAGCCCTGATTACACTAATAGGAGAAACGGAAAGATGAAAAGACAACAGATGGCCGTGAATGCCCCCACCCACTCACACTTTGTTCCCAATAGGGGTGTTTGGGTGCTCTGGAGGCATGCGCGGTATCTCTACCAGTTTATTATAGAGCTCCTCACGTGCCTTACCCTCTCCTCTTCTTGCTTTGACTTTTTATTGTTCTTGAATGCATGCATTGCCATGGCTAGCTTTGCACCATTGTTACTATCAATATCATATTTGTATTCGGTTTATGACATTTCCATATGTATGTAAATCTCTTTCAGTTTCTCTTTTTGTTGATTGTAAGGCCTCAATAAAAACATTGAAACAAAAAAAAGTTTCACAGCTAAAGGCAAGATGTATGCGATCAAAGAATTTCACAATTACTCTAATGAATATGTGGTCTATTGTTTAACCTATGACTCCCTCTGTAGAAGTCGGTTAATGACGAAACCGGTCAGGTGAGCAGCACGATAACCCGGAAGTGACACGTGCGATCCACCATCTACTGCCCTCTACCCGGAAGTGTCTTCAGTGTCTGCAAAGAAATGCACGCTTTCCTCTGATGGCTGGACATGGTAATAGCGCCCTCTGGGTGATTTCTATTTGCTTGATGATGCTTATTTTAATGTACGTAGCTGGTATTAAGGGAGCTTCTGATGTATGGGGAATTTTGTCATAATAAACAGGATTACGCTATGTACTACCATTCTTGTGTTTTATGACGCGTGTTTGAGCCCCTGCAACAGTGGATCTCTGGGATGGTGAGGACCAGGTATCCAAGCAGCTGACATACACCAAACTTAAGGCTTACTTGTTAGAGGCAAAAAAAAGAAAAAAGTCCTGCGAGTCACACTGAACCTTATGCCTCGTGGAAAACACTACCCAGCAGCATGCGTTAAACATGTCTCATAAGTGTGCAAATGGTAAATACAAACAAAAAATACGCTGCGCTAGAGTGTGCTGAATGTACTACTTAATATTATAGCATGCTGAATTTACTGTGCGTATACAAACGCATGTGACCATAAATATATATAGGTAATTTATACCCCCACAGGGTAAAGCCGCGTACACACGGGCGGACTTTTCGACCGGACTGGTCTGACGGACTTTCAACGGACTTCCGACGGACTTTTTAACGAACGGACTTGCCTACACACGATCACACAAAAGTCAGACGGATTTGTACGTGATGACGTACACCGGACTAAAATAAGGAAGTTGATAGCTAGTAGCCAATAGCTGCCCTAGCGTCGGTTTTTGTCCGTTGGTTTAGCATACAGACGAGCGGATTTCTGTGTCCGGCGGAGTTACGATGTAAAGATTTTAAGCATGTTCCAAATCTAAAGTCCATCAGATTTTTGACTGGAAAAGTCCGCTGAAGGTCCGATGAAGCCCACACACGATCGGATTGTCCGTCGGACCCGTCCCGTCGGACCAGTCCGTTCGAAAAGTCCGACCGTGTGTACGCTGCATAAGAAAAACTAATGGGTGGTGAGTGCTCATAAATGAGTAATCAAATATGATATATATATATATATATATATATATATATATATATAAACGCATCAAAGTGCAAAATGTGCTAATAAGTATATCAAATTACAATAATGTTCAAGTACATAAATAAACATAAATGGGGATAAATTCCAAAAAAGTGCTTAGTGCCACACAGTTCATGTGAAAGAACAGTCCTTATTGGAAACAAATCATATAAGTAAACTGTGAAGTCCTGCAAATAAATAATAGAGGTGCTCATGCGTGATGTCCACTGGTGATGTAATTAGACACGCTCATAACTCTCTTTGTGCCGCAGACCATGCGATGGTGCAATCCGGTGACCCCCAAAGTAATGCGCTCACCTCAGAGCGTGTGACTTAGTCGCTAAACAAAGTCAAATCGCGCTTTTGAACCACCCCAGGGCTCTATGCAGATCATAGGATCCCAGGCTCCAATGCGGTATTCACAGATGGATGAGAAGAAAAAACGATATAGTGTGATATTGTTTAGAATTTATTCAAAAATTAAACACACTCCCCAAATGGGGTACTCGCAATCATAAGGTGCGTCAGTGCACCGCTCTAAACCAAGCATGCGCTCAATGCATCAGTGAGGGTATGGTGTGCGTCTCATCAAATGGCAGATCCCATGGATGAGACGCACACCATACCCTCACTGATGCATTGACCGCATGCTTTGTTTAGAGCGGTGTACTGACGCACCTTACGATTGTGAGTTCTCTGGTGGAAGGTGCATGCTAGGATAACGACTATTGAAAACCTTGAACACCTCGAATACTTTGAACTGTTCCTAACACCTTGAATGTCTTTAAATGCTTTGGACCGCTCACCACGACCATCTGCTACATAGCTGTTTACAACTGGGGTGTTTTGCCACTGGTTTATAATATTATTATATTATCATTTTATTTCCAGCGCTGTTTTAGTATTTATATGTGTAGCATTAACTCACGGTGGAGCTGCTGATTTAAAGCGGGTTGTTACCGTCACCTTTTTTACCTGTAATTTCACCAGTACCGTGTCTAGGGTCCCGTTAAGCTCACTACCAGACAGTGTAGGCACCAGTCACTTGAGTATTCTTTTTCAATGCTTTAATGGAAGATAACTGGAAGACGTAGCATGAAAGAGGTAGAAGAAGAGTTGCAGGGAAGTTCAAATACCTTTTCTTGGTGTAGCACTAAGGAATTGAAATCTTGAGGATGAATATACTTTCCTCTCAGGGTTAAATCTTTGCCCGCCTGGATAGGTCTCGCTCACCAACCTAGCAGCCGGTACGCAGCATGAAGAAAAAGTCTCTGCCGCAGACTTGAGTGAAATAAAACCCGTACGATCCTCTGCCACAGGATGTAATGGTTTTCGATGAACAGCAAACACAGTACCAGAACCTGCAAGCCGACCCGGCAGTACTTGTGCGGTAGGGTAGTTCAGGATACGTCCTCCAATCGAGTCACCAGGCCCTTCTTAAGACCAGCCTCGCATGGTCCCTTCCAAGATGGGTCCTCCCCTGGATCTTCCTGATTGTCCGGCTTCTTCCCGCAGGACAGACAGCACAGGACCATCCCAGCGATAGCAGACCCCAGACAGGCTTCTGAGTCTACCCGCCCAGCTGTAGCAACGCAACCCTCCAGGCTGAAGGGCTATGAAGTAGAACTCACTGACACATACCTCTAGGCCAGGAGGGCCACAAGGCGGAACGACTCTCAAAACATGGCGTCTGTCCCATAAATACCCTTTCCCAGAATGCAACTCGGAGGACCACCTCCGCCGAGTTATCTCCGGGACAGAAGAGCACTCATACACTTCAGCATGTTGCCTTTCCAACACCGACCCATGGTGACAATGACACCCACAGGCACAGTGTGAAACTACACACAACACAGCCAAACTGGAACAGAGGCAAATCTGACAATAAACTAAATCTGAACTATGTACAGAACAGATGACCCACTAAATTTACCTATAAGCATTAGATTGAAAAATTTACCAGCGCTACATATGATTCAGGGATTGGACTGTTTTTATATCTATACTACTTGTCCGTATTGTTTAACCTGTCCATGTGGTCTATTATAGGTAGGGAGGTCTATTCGCACCCTCCGTAGACGCTTTATGGAAGAAGGTTGTGATATACATAGTGTTCCTAAACATTTGTTGGATAAACACCAACAAGCCACAGCTGGCCTATAAGTGTGGGTGATTGAGGCAATACCCAATAGTTTACCTGCAGCGGAATGCTTTAAACGTTTACCTCAACAGGAAACTTTCTGGATACATTCCCTCAATACTCTCATCCCCCCCCCGCCCCCCACCCCCCAGGGGTTAAATGAGGAGATTGAAATTCACACTATAGACTATACTATAAACATCTATAGTGTATTTGTATTAGTTATGTTCAAATACTTTCATATTTTTCGCCATTCCTTACAGCGGACCCTCATGGTCACAGATACCTTGGATATCGCATAATTCATTGTTCTCCAATGGGGGTGGTGGTTCTGAGATAGTAAGTAAGTAACCAATACACCCACACATTAGGTGGTTTCTCATGCATAAATTCCATGTGTTCCTCATTATGTGTGTCATTTTCTTGTGTTCTTAATTCAATTAATTCTCCATATGCAAAGTTCAGATATGTAGATATTTGATATGGATTTTTTTTAAATTTTACCCTTTTGAATCCACATCTTGATAATTTGTCTGATGTTATGCTCTCCCCCCCTCCTTCCCCCCCCCCTCTTTTTTTTCCTTTTGTCTCTTTTCATTGCTTTCTACTTTCCTCACCCCCCCCCTCTCTCGATGAACATTTTTAACCATTTCTTTAGCTAAGTTTTTAGCCATATTTATTATCTATATGTCTGTATCCTCTCATATCCTATTCATCTGCAAGAATGAATTCTAAATATTATAGTTTGATGTGTTTTTTTTTAATCCTGGTCTGCTGGTCCTTCTAATCTCACGGCCAGGCACTGAGCATCTATTTAAACCATCATTATCTATAGTATGTTAGACCAGTAGAAGGAGCTGTGGGCTCCGAGCGCGTAGCCTAGATTCAGTCCTCCCTTCCATCGAGGCCCGCCCACCGGGTGACGTCATTTCCCACCATGCAGTCCATGCTAGGCAGCTTGGTGACCCAGCATTTCCTATTTGGTTCCAGCTCAGCCTCCTCACACCATCTGGAGAAGATACCGCAAAGCAGGCACCACTCAAGAAAGCTATCTAAACAAAATAATGACCCTTACAGAAAACATATGGACAATGAAGAAATGTGTTTACGATATACTCTTGTGCTAGAAGTACTTTAGGAGCCATTTCCTTTCTGTGTACATTCAGCAGATATTGATCACCTTCTGTAGCAGATGTTGGTTTATATGGGGTGATGTCAGGGTTGTTTAATAACACAAATATTATGGCCATTTCATGTACACCTACACTACATTGTCAAAGGTATTGGGACGCCTGCCTTTACACGCACATGAACTTTAATGTCATCCCAGTCTTAGTCCGTAGGGTTCAATATTGAGTTGGCCCACCCTTTGCTGCTATAACAGCTTCAACTCTTCTGGGAAGGCTGTCCACAAGGTTTAGGAGTGTGTCTATGGGAATGTTTGACCATTCTTCCAGAAGAGCATTTGTGAGGTCAGGCACTGATGTTTGATGAGAAGGCCTGGCTCGCAGTCTCCACTCTAATTCATCCCAAATGTGTTCTATCAGGTTGAGGTCAGGACTGGTTCAAATAATTTGGTGGAGGGGGGTTTAGGGTGTGAGGTTGTTAATCAGGGGTTGGGCCTGGCCACTTATGTCCAGTGAAGGGAACTCTTAAGGCGTCAGCATACCAAGACATTTTGAACCATTTCATGCTTTCAACTTTGTGGGAACAGTTTGGGGATGGCCCCTTCCTATTCCAACATGACTGCTCACCACAAAGCAAGGTCCGTAAAGACATGGATGAGCGAGTTTGGGGTGGAGGAACTTGACTGGCCTGCACAGAGTCCTGCCCTCAACTAGATAGAACACCTTTGGGATGAATTAGAGCGGAGACTACGATCCAGGCCTTCTCATCCAACATTAGTGCCTGACCTCACAAATGCATTTCTGGAAGAATGGTCAAACATTCCCATAGTCACCCTCCTAAACCTTGTGGACAGCCTTCCCAGAAGAGTTGAGGCTGTTATAGCTGCAAAGGTTGGGCCAACTCAATATTGAACCCTATGGACTAAGACTGGGATGCCTTAAAGTTCATGTCCGTGTAAAGGCAGGCGTCCCAATACTTTTGACAATATAGTGTATACTCACACTCCCAACTAACCCATCTGCCTTGTGTTCCTTGCCCCCAATGAACCAGTTCTATGTCTCCCTTTTGCTCCCTGCACTGCACAGTGCCGTGCCAATATAATGTATTTATTATGCACAAAAACCCAACATAAAGAATAGAGCACAGGTGTAAAGTTTCTACTTGAGATTCCTGTCCAGTGTGAGCTCCGAGGATTGCAGTACAGTGGCGGCCCATCCATTAAGGGCGCCCGGGCGCCGCCCCCTCTGTCACGCTACCCCCCTCTATGAATAATAAATAGATCCATGTGTAACCATTCCCATAAACACACTCCTAAACCTTATGGAGCCTTCCCAGAAGAGTAGAAGCTGTTATAGCTCCAAAGGGTGGGCCAACTCAATATTGAACCCTACGGACTAAGACTGGGATGCCATTAAAGTTCATGTGCGTGTAAAGGCAGGTGTCCCAATACTTTTGACAATATAGTGTAGGTGTATATGAAATGGCCATAATATTTGTGTTATTAAACAACCCTAACATCACCCCATATAAACCAACATCTGCTACAGAAGCTGATCAATATCTGCTGAATGTACACAGAAAGGAAATGGCAAGTAAAGTACTAAAGTAGCACAAGAGTATATCGTAAACACATCTCTTCATTGTCCATATGTTTTCTGTAAGGGTCATTATTTTGCTTAGATAGCTTTCTTGAACATTTCTACATTTTCAATGCTCTTTGATTCCACAAAGCCGTCCAGGGTTTCTCTGAATTTTTCACCACAATGGCTCTTATTGAGGTGCCGGTTGGCATTATTATTGTGGAAAATACATCTACATGTTTGTTGTATTCCTTTATTTCTGCCAAATCACAGAGATTGCCAACGCCATCGCTGCTATTACCTTCATTATTAGGCAACAAATCACTTTCTGCTAAATTAAACAGCGTGATCGCTGCGTGAAATAGTCCGATAATATGGACATTGATTGTGGAGCGGACACCTGAAATAATTATTGAACCTTAAAGTCATCGGAGAGTCTCGGTGTTCTAATAAACAGTCAAAGCATGAAAATTTTATTCTGATCCATAAAATACACTAGTAAAATTGATTTTTCTGTGCAAATAGGCAGCTGGTGCTATATTCCCTGTGACTGTTTAACCCCTTTGTGACCAGGGGTTATTAAGGTGGACCTAAACTCAAAAAACAAAGGTTTGCTACGTTGTAGGGAACATTTAGAAATGTTACTTGTGGCTAAGCAGTACCCCGAAAATGTTACCTTTTGTCTTGCATTCCTCCAAGGAATGCAAGACTAATGCCGCGTACACACGAGCAGACTTTCCGGCAGACTTGGTCCGGCAGACCAGACTCTGTAGGACAATTCGATCATGTGTGGGCTCCAGTGGACTTTTTTTTCCCAAAAGTCCGACGGACCTAGAAATAAAACATGTTTCAAATATTTCCGACGGACTCGAGTCCGGCCGAAAAATCCGCTTATCTGTATGCTAGTCCAACGGACTAAAACCGACGCTAGGGCAGCTATTGGCTACTGGCTATCAGCTTCCTTATTTTAGTCCAGTCGTACGTCATCACGTACGAATCTGTCGGACTTTGGTTCATCGTGTGTAGGCAAGTCCGTTCGTTCAAAAGTCCGTCGGAAAGTCAGTCGGACCAGTCTGGTCGAAAAGTCCGCCCGTGTGTACGTGGCATAAGGCTATGTTCACACTGATCCGACACAGAAGTCGAACGACTTCCGATCCAACTTTGCCCCGTGATGTCTGACTTCCATGAATGGGATCTGACTTTGAAGCGACCAAATCAGGTGCTTTGAGTCTGGTATGGATTTTGAGGGGAAACCCCATGCCAAAAAAAAAAAGAAAACGGCGTGAGGTCCCCCCCAAAAATCCATGCTTCACCCTTATCTGAGCATGATGCCTGGTATGGTCCAGGAGGGGGCAGGGGGCACTCGCTCGGCCTCCCCTTTCCTGACCTGCCAGGTTCCAAGGTCTGATATTGATCTTGGGCAGGACCCCACACCATTGATTTTTAGGGAGTGGGGTTTCCCCTCAAAATCCATACCAGAGCAGAAGGGTCTGGGATGGTCTTGGGGGGGGGGGGGGGCACGCCATTTTTTTGGCCTGGGGTTCCATCTCAAGATTCTCATAGCACAAGTTGCATGCCACAAGTTGGATCAGTTAAGATGATGATCCCCACTTCTATTTGAATAAATGGGCTAAAATCATGCCCATGTGGGACCAAAGTTCTGCAGGAGGCATTTTCAAACAGACACAGGTCGGACCAGTTGAGATGGCTCTCATAGGGAACCATTGATTTTGAAATGTCATGCAAAAAAGGCGCGGGGCCTAAAATCATGCCCAAGTGGGACCAAAGTTCTGCAGGAGGCATTTTCCCGACGACATCACTGGGTGAAACCCGCCCCCTTGTGACATCATTGACCGGGGCATGCTGAGTCGATGACGCCACAAGGGGTGGGGATACATCATCGGGTGGCCCTGCCCCTTTGTTATTTAAGAGATGTCAGAGAGCTGTGAGAGCATTCGTTGGGTGCAGACTTTCTTTTGGGACTTTTTTTTAATTTCTTCTACTTTTTATTTCTACATTCTGCTCACTCCCTTCTCTTTTTCTTCTATATCTTGGCTGACCACCTTGGTTTTCTTGTCGCATAGGTAAGATGTGACTTTTAAAATCAACACTTTGTGTACTGATTTGTAATTCTTCTCATTGATTCAAGATACAGCGGGTAAAATAAGTATTGAACAGGTCACCATTTTTTTGGGTAAATATATTTCTAAGGGTGCAATTGACATAAAATGTTCACAAAATGTCTGTAACAGCCCATGCAATCCCTACATACAAAGACACCAAAACAAATAAGTTCAGAAATTAAGTTATATGTAATAAAATGGAATGACACAGGGAAAAAGTATTGAACACATGAAGAAAGGGAGGTGCAAAAAGGCATGCAAAGCCAAGACACCAGCTGAAATCTATCAGTAATTAGTAAAGAGTCCTGTCCCTTGTCAGTGCAAAGTTATATCAGCTGGTTCAGTCTCAACTAATGGACTATAAAAAGGTGTCTCATTACCAAGGTGTCACACAAGAAACATCTCATAATAGGTAAAAGCAAAGAGCTCTCTAAAGACCTTTGCAACCTTATTGTTGCCAAACATATTGATGGCATTGGTTGCAGAAGGATTTCTAAACTTCTCAATGTGCCAGTGAGCACTGTTGGGGCCATAATCTAGAAGTGGAAAGAACATAATTTCACCATAAACTGGCCATGACCAGGTGCTCCTCGCAAGATTCCTGACAAAGGAGTGAAAAGAATTACCAGAAGAGTTGTCCAAGAGCCAAGAGCCACTAGTGGAGAGCTTCAGAAAGACCTGGAACTAGCAGGTACAATTGTTTTAAAAGCAAACAATAAGTAATGCACTCACCCGCCATGGTCTGTATGCACGCTCACCACGCAAGACTCCATTGCCGAAGAAAAGCATGTTGAAGCTCGTTCAAAGTTTGCTGCACAACATTTAGACAATCCTGTGAGCTACTGGGAGAATATAGTCTGGTCAGATGTGACAAAAATTGAACTCATAATACACACCATGTTTGGAGGTCAAATGGCACATCACCCCTTAAACACCCCCCATACCAATAGTGAAGTCTGGAGGTTGGAACATCATGGTGTGGGCGGGGCTGTTTTTTAGCATACGGTACTGGAAAACTTCATATCATTGAAGGAAGGATGAATGGAAAAATGTACCAAGACATTCTTGCTAAAAAATCTGTTGCCATCTATCAGGAAGAGGGTGGACATTTCAGCAAGACAATGATCCCAAACACAAAGCCAAGGAAACTTTCAACTGGTTTCAAAGAAAGAAAATAAAGCTTGTAGAATGGCTGATAGAAGGGCCCAGCTGATCACCTGACTTGTATCCAATAGAAAATCTATGGAAAGAACTAAAGATCTGAGTTCATAGGAGAGGCCCACAGAACCTTCAAGATTTGAAGACTGTTTGTGTGGAAGAATGGACCAAAATTACACCTGAGCAATGCAGTTTCTCCATACAGGAGGAGTCTTGAAGCCCTAATTACCAACAAAGGATTTTGTACCAAGTATTAAATACATTTACAGTTAACGTGTTCAATACTTTTTCCATTTTATTACACAGAACTTAATTTCTGGACTTATTTGTTTTCGTTTCTTTGTATGTATGGATTGTATGGGTTGTTACTGACATGTGGTGGACATTTCATGTCAATAGCGCCTTTAGAAATATATTTACCTCGAACAGGGATCTCCAAACTTTTCAAAGAGAGGGCCAGTTTATAGTCCTTCAGACTTTAGGAGGGCCAAATTGTGGCCAGCATGGGCAGAAAATGTCCCAGAACCGGCATCAGTGAGAATAAATATGGCCTCAGGGTTGGTGGTCAATAGGAGTAGGCGTAGTGCCCCTACTAGTAGGAGGAATAGTATCCAATCATAGTTATCAGTGGAAGAAATGGTGCCCCACTTTCGGTGTCAGTGAGAGGAATAGAGCCCCAAGGGCCACATAAAGGCTAGCAAAGGGCCACATCTGGCCCTCGGGCCGCAGTTTGGAGACCCCTGACCTTGAACAATGGTGACGTGTTCAATATTTATTTTACCCGCTGCATGCTCCAGCAACAACGTTTTATAGTGTCTATTGGATACCAGTTTGCCTTATTGTTGATCCATGTATTCAGCTTTCTTTCTCTATTTGATCTGTGCCAAATGCTTATACCAAAAATAATAAATACATTGAAATCGAAAAAAATGTCATATGGGTACAAGGTTGCATGACCGCGTAATTGTCATTCAAAGTGTGACAGCGCTGAAAGCTGAATATTGGCCTGGGCAGGAAGGGGGTGAAAGTACCCGGTACTGAAGCGGTTAAAGTTATATTTAACCACTTCAGCCCCGGAAGATTTGGCTGATGAATGACCGGTCCATTTTTTTGCAATTCGGCACTACGCCGCTTTAACTGACAATTGCGCGGTCGTGCGACCTTGTACCCAAACAAAATTGATGTCTTTTTCCCCCCACAAATAGAGATTTCTTTTGTTGGTATTTGATCACCCATGCGTTTTTTATTTTTTGCGCTATAAACAAAAAAAGAGCGACAATTTTGAAAAAAACACAATATTTTTTTTTTTGCTATAATAAATATCCCCATTTTTTTTTTTAAAAAAAGCAAATTTTTTCTCAGTTTAGGCCGATATGTATTCTTCTACATATTTTTGGTAAAATAAAAAATCGCAATAGGCGTATATTGATTGGTTTGCGCAAAAGTTATAGTGTCTACAAAATAGGGGATAGATTTATAGCATTTTTATTTTTTTATTTTTTTTTACTAGTAATGGTGGTGATCTGCGATTTTTATCGGGACTGCGACATTATGGCGGACACATCGGACACTTTTGACACATTTTTGGGACCATTGCCATTTATACATCGATCAGTGCTGTAAAAAAGCACAGATTACTGTAAAAATGTCACTGGCAGGGAAGAGGTTAACACTAGGGGGGGATCATGGGGTTAATTGTGTTCCCCAGCGTGTGTTTCTAACTGTAGGGGGAGGGGACTGACCTAGAGGAAGTGACGGATCGTGGTTCCTAGCTAATAGGAACTCGCGATCTCTCTCTCCTCACAGAAAAAAACAGGGATTCATGTGTTTACACACACACACGTCCCTGTTCTGCCTCTCGTGGCCACGACCGCTCGTGGTCGGCGGTCATCGCGACCGTCGGCCACAAGCATCGGCACCCTCCGCTGTGCAGCGGGCGGGTGTGCGCGCTTCCGGCGGTGCGCGTGTGCGCGCCTCCGGCGGTGCGCAAGCGCCTGCTATCCCAGCCCCACGAGCCGACGTATAGCTACAACGGCCCGCGGGATCGCGCCGACCTGCCGATGTAAAATGACGGCGGCCGGTCGGCAAGCGGTTAACAAACAAAATGGAACAAATAAGAGAAGTTCGTTGCTGGGGATTACGTACCCTTTAACACGTCTTGATAGAAATGTAGCGGTATTATGCAGCACAATTCATGTAGTCACAGACTCTAAAGTGGAAGCATCACTCGCAGGATGGTGATAAACATATTGCAAGTTGCCTCCCTCAGACAACATAAACATGAAAATAAACCTCAGATTCAAAACACATTCATCTCCATGAAGAAAAACCTGTGAAGAACTTAACAGACACATCAACGGAGGCAACAGAAATGCTAAATTTCTGCAGAAAACTGAAAAAAACACACCCATCCCGGAGCTGAAAAACAAATATAAAATAAGAATAAGCTTTGCCTGGCGTACAAACACAACAGATGGTGTTTTCTGGAGCCGTTGATGGAATGTAAATTGGGAAAGGTGTGAGCTCTTCGTCGAAAAAAAAAAAAAAAGTGCTTCTTTCATTATATTTGGAAACATTGCCGCTGTGTGCAGTCACGCTGCATTGAACACGCGTGTTACATGCTTGCAATGCTGTGCTAATGTGTGCGCGGTATTATAATAGACAAAAAACGTTTGTAAATATTGGGTTTCACAGGTTAGTAAGCTCATCGGTACGCTACAATAAAACCTTCCCTGCACCATTAAAGTAAATGGGAACCATCCCCTTGTATAACAACCCCATTCACTTTAACGCCTAACGGTTAAATACCGTATTTATTGGCGTATAACACGCGCCGGCGTATAACACGCACCCCAAGTTTAGGAGGGAATTTTAAGGAAAAAAACTTTTAGGAGGAAAGTTTAAGGAAAAAAACTTACATTTAAATGCCCATCAATGCAGCCTCATCAGTGTCCATCTGCAGCCTTGTCAGTGTCCATCTGTAGTGTTGTCCCTGATTGCAGCCTTGTCCCCATTGCAGCCTTGTCCCCCATTGCAGCCTTGTCCCCCATTGCATCCTTGTCCCCCATTGCAGCCTTGTCCCCCATTGCAGCCTTGTCCCCCATTGCAGCCTTGTCCCCCATTGCATCCTTGTCCCCCATTGCAGCCTTGTCCCCCATTGCAGCCTTGTCCCCCATTGCAGCCTTGTCCCCATTGCAGCCTTGTCCCCCATTGCATCCTTGTCCCCCATTGCAGCCTTGTCCCCCATTGCAGCCTTGTCCCCCATTGCAGCCTTGTCCCCCATTGCAGCCTTGTCCCCATTGCAGCCTTGTCCCCATTGCAGCCTTGTCCCCCATTGCAGCCTTGTCCCCCATTGCAGCCTTGTCCCCCATTGCAGCCTTGTTAGTGTCCATCTGTAGTCTGTGCATCTTTGAAAATGGCGCCGCCGTTCTTGGCCACTTTCGGCCATTCTCGGCGGCTCTCGGCCGCTTTCGGCCATTCTCGGCGCTTCTCGGCTGCTCTCGGACGCACCCGGCTTTTCGGCGGCTCCCGCGGGACTGCGAGAGGCGCCGAGAATGGCCGAAAGCGGCCGAAAGCGGCCGAAAGCAGTCGAGAATGGCCGAAGGTGGGCGAGAGCCGCCGAGAATGGGCGAAAGCAGCCGAGAACGGCGGCGCCATTTTCAAATCGGCTGAGAAAAGCTAAAAGCCGCTGAGAGCGGACGAAAAGCTTGCAATCGGCGGGGGATCGGCGTATAACACGCACCCACGATTTTCCCCTGATTTTTAGGGGAAAAAAGTGCGTGTTATACGCTGAAAAATACGGTAAATCTTAATGCCTGAGCACAATTTTGCAACTTTGACACGTGTTAGTAAAACTGTACATATCATCACAGCTGCTTTGTACATCCAAGTGGATTATACAGCATTTTTTTTTTTCAGGACAATTTGGGCTTTCATTTGGTGGTACTGTAAATTGTTATGGACATCTCCTGATATATTTGTTTTACTTATTATCATCAAAGGAAAACCGGCCCAAAACTTTGTAATGCCCCGTACACACGGTCGGATTTTCCAACGGAAAATGTGCGATCGGAGCGTGTTGTCGGAAATTCCGACCGTGTGTGGGCTCCATCTGACTTTTTCCATCGGATTTTCCGACACACAAAGTTTGAAAGCAGGATATAAAATTTTCCGACAACAAAATCCGATCGCGTCAATTTCGACGCACAAAGTGCCACGCATGCTCAGAAGAAATTCCGAGACGGAACAGCTCGGTCGGGTAAAATTAGCGTTCGGAATGGATACAACACTGCAATGTAAAAAATGGTTTAATACAGCGCACTCTCTTCTTCTTTATAATGCTAGAAGAATGAAGTAGTTTTGCTGCTCATATTCACAAACTTCTTTCTTTATTATTTAGCAGGATTCCCTAAATATATTTTGATTTGTCACATCTGACCAAATTTCTTTTTTGTTGTTTTATTTATTTTTATTTTTTTCAAGGCTGTATTTTTTTTGTTGGGGTGTGTATTTTTTTCAAGGCTGATCTTTGTTTTATTTTATTTTTAGTTTTACTCCATAATATTTTTGTGTGTGTTTTGTGTGTCAAGTTACCACAACACCATTGATATCTTGTATTATTTAATCTCAATGAGATTGCTTGGTGTTGGTGTCCCTTGTTAATTGCACATTGTATTTTTGAAATGTACCTGAATCCTCACAAACAAACTGTCCTTTTTTAAGGAAAACACACATAGGCGAGTATAATTGAAACAAAAAAATCCTTTATTTAGGGACTCAGAACCAAACAAAGAGGGAGGCAACGCAAAACATCATAAATTGGCGAAGCCTTGGACCCCCAGGGCAGACATTAATTCTTTTACTGCTAAATTGGTGGCCTGAGGAGTCCTTATCTAAGGGAGTGCAGTCTGGTCCAGAAGTCCCAGAGATCATGAAAGCAGCAGATGACATCTGTGTCCCCAGGCTGTGGTACCACAACAGGCTGCATCTTTTGCCAGACCAGACTGGACCCAGGGTCATCACTCTCTGGTCTTCGTTCCATGCTTCCTTCCCAGCTGTGGCTCTGGTGTTGGAGATGTGGCAGGAGGAGGAGTAGGACCTGGAGGAGGAGGAGTAGTAGGACCTGGAGGAGGAGTAGTAGGACCTGGAGGAGGAGGAGGAAGAGGACTATGTGTGAGGTTACAAATGTGGGTAGCACATGTTATTTGGCCCCTCAACCCCTTATTGAGAGCTTCCAAAATTAAGGACCTACACAGAAGTCGTTGGCCCTCCTCGATCTGCAGCATTTTGCAGGCAGTTATGCCTGCAAAGTCCTCCTCCACACTGTGGTGGCTTCTCAGGGCCTCTGTAGCCTTCCAAAAGAGGCCTATGGCAGCCTCCTCCAGGTTACTCCTCTTCCTGCCACTTTGTCTTTGAAGGTGTAAGGGAGGGACCTGGATATCAGGCAGCCTGCTTAGCCCGGCCACCTCCTGGCTGAGACTTCCCTGTGTATGAAAAAGGGACATGGTTGTAGTTTTTGAATCATCAATCACAATCATAAATTAGTACTCCAAACTAACATCTAGTTAACATCATTCATTGGACAACCATGAAGATTTAGAGGAATGCTATACCTGGCTCAAACTGGGCTCCTCCACATGTTGCTGCCTGGAAGGCTGGGCTTCAGAAGCCTCAGCTGGGGGGGGGGGGGAAGCCTTGAAGGAAGATTGGAGAGTGCTGGCCTGGGTTCAGTCTGACTTGCCAGAAAATGCAGCTTGTCATAGTACCACAGCCTGGGGACATAAATGTCATCTGCAGCTCCGGATCTCTGGGAATCCTGGACCTTCTTGTGCTCCCTTAGATAAGTGCTCCTCAGGCCACCAATTAGGATCTTCAAATAGGTGATGTCTGCCATGGGGATCACCAACTTCACAAATTCCAGCAATTGATACAGCGCTGCCTTCCTCCTTGTTTGGTTCTTATATTCAGGGTGGTTTATCTCCCATAGACAGGGCAGCTCCCTGAACATATCAATGAAGATTGGCATAAAGTCCTTATCTTTCAAGATATCCATTTTCACTGCAAGACACAACACAAGACAAACCCTAATGTCAGCCTAAAGTCTTCTAAACTTGTGCAAATACAGGCCTCAATCTAGAAGCAGTATAGGCCCAATGTTAAATCTTACCTTCGCAATCACGATCGGCGCCTCCGTTACTCCTTCCTCCGCTCACAGATCGTATGTACTGCGCACGCGTGCTACACTTTATAGACACCGCGCATGCGTGAAACTTCGCCTGCCCCTTACGTTCTTTCTAGTCTATTCCCCGCCCCTTCTCATTCGTCGCTGTTGGGAAGAGCACATTGTGAAGTCAGAGCAGGTGTCTGATAATTACACCAACGAGGAGGAGGAAGAGGAAAGCCCGGAGGCAGAAATGTCCCGATCCAGAAGGAGACGATTTAAGGCATCAAATATGTCCTTTGGGGAGATGTTGGAGTTGGTCAACATCCTGAGGAAGGCCGACTATGACGGGAAGTATGGACCTTACCCCAACCCTAATGTCCGAAAGGCCAAGATCATGGCGAAAGTGGTCAAAACTCTGCACCGGAATTTCGGGGTACGTCGATCGAAAGATCAGCTCAGGAAGCGGTGGTCGGACCTAAAATTAAGAGAGCAAGAGCAGTACAGAAAGATCCGGAGAGTGCTGCAAAAAAGTAAGTAGTTGTGCTGTGTTCCTAGTCTTTTTGTGTTTATTACATTCGTGCTGCTCCATGTGCTTTTCTTAACTGTTATCCAGTTTAAAATGTCAACTTTCATGTTCATGGGCACATTATTAGTTCGTATCAAAGATTTTTCTTTCGGCCTATAAAACACCATTGTTTTGGCCATATGCATTTGCCCACATTTTTTAGGGCCTACTTGTGTGAAACTAATTTGGTTGTGTAGATGGGTTTGTTACTAGAATGAAATGCAAACTAGATTCTGTGTAAGGAGAGGACACTCAGCAGCTGTTTACACATTTGGACGCTGGAGCACTAGTGTGGGACACAAGAACACCCTTTTTATTGGTGGGCCACACAGGTGCTCCAGGTTATACTATAGGGGTGTCTCCATCTGTAAAGCTTGTACAAAACAGGTAAGTATTGAAGCTTCACAAAGGACAAGAAAAATGCAACATCTTGGAACTCTGCCAAAACAGACAATTGTACCCCACTTTGAAGCAATGTATCATATTTATAGTTCTGCCATCAAATATCTGTGTGCTAAGTAGACCTATTTTTTTTACATAGGGGAGAAAAGACTCGGAGGACACCCCTCATCCGAGGAGACCACAGACCCCCCACCTCTGGAAGAAGGGGAAATCCACCCAGAACAAGCACAGCAGGAGGAGGAAGACGTGGTGGAAATTGGCACCACAACAGGTGAGTGTCTGCGACCACAGGCTCAGGTAAGAGATGGATGCCGGCATATTTATAACACATGGTGTTTTTTGGTTTCTATCTTTTTAGGTGATCGTGATGTTGTGGATCCAGATCCTTTCACCTCGGAAAGCGCACAGATCCTGATCGGGGAGATCATGGGGTGTAATAGGGATTTGGAAAACATCAAGAAAAACATCAATGATATTATTCAAAAAATGAAGAACATCATTGATGTTTTAGGGAGAGTTTAAAACCCCTCAAAATCCTTTTGTTTTTTTGTGTGCTAAAAATTTTTGACATTTTTTGACAAATTTGAGAAAAGCCAAATTTTGAAGATGCACACAGTGTGTCAACATGTGCTATCTGCCATCGCAGGAGATCAATGAACGCGTTTTGGGGGTGCAACCCCTTCTTCAATAATCAAGTAGCTGTGAGGAAGGGGTTGCACCCCCAAAACATGTCCCTTGATCCCCCGTGATGGCAGCTAGCACAAGTTGACATTCGTAAATTTGTGTGCATCTTCAAAATTTGGCTTTTCCTGGGGTGACTTCACCCCATCTGAACACAATATCAAACACAGTTTGTAAATACTCATGTCTGATATTGCCTTCAAGTTCTACCAAATGTGAACTTTGTAAGTTCAAGATTTGTGTCTTTCTTGTTGGTTTTAAACATGCCTGTTTTATCTTAAATGGACATTTCTACTTTTTCTAATGTGACCCCAAAAATTGTTATACAACAAACATGTTGGTTTGTTTTAAAAACCTTTTCCAAATGAACATGTGATTGTGCTGGTATTAAAAAGATTGTTAATCAAGAATGTGTGGATTATTGTTTCAACGCTCCAACACTTTTGTGGTGCTCTAATTGGTGTTTTCTGTGACAATGGGTGTTATTTCCTAAGGTAAAATCTACTTTGCACTAAAAGTGCAGTTTCAAATGCACTTGTAGTGCAAAGTGTCTTTGCCTTTAGTAAATAACACCCACCAGTGCTTTGTAAGGTTACACAATCACGCCATTTTCAGGACTCATCACATTTCTGTCAGGGTCAGCTAAAACAAACACAAGCAGTAAATGTCACCAAAGATTTGAGTAGTTATTTGTTTTTTTTTATTTGAAAAAGGTTTCAGACATTGTCTGGCATATTGATAGCCCCCCTACCCGCAAAGAATTCAAGGTATCTTAGACGGACATCACGGGCACT
This sequence comes from Lithobates clamitans, assembly GCA_037952925.1. NCBI lineage: Eukaryota > Metazoa > Chordata > Amphibia > Anura > Ranidae > Lithobates > Lithobates clamitans. Next base: position 636,615 of record JBBGZY010002175.1, on the reverse strand, counting down.
CGGGGGGGCAAGCCAGGACGGCCACTTTCAAGCGCCGTCAGGGTTGTTTCATTTAGAAGTCCAGCCTCAGGCCCAACTGAGCCAGCATAGTTGTCAGAATGTTGCCGTAAAAAGTTGTGTAGAACACAGCACGCCAGGATAATATGATTCAATTTGTACTCTGCCATGTGTATGGGTGTAAGAAATAGGCGGAACCGGCTGGCCATGATTCCAAACATGTTCTCCACCACTCTTTTGGCTCTGGCCAGCCAGTAATTAAAAACCCTCTGGTCCAGGGTGAGGGAGCTTATCGGGAATGGCCGCATAAGATGGTCCCCCAGCGCAAACGCTTCATCAGCAACCAGAGGCGTAACTACAATCTTCAGGGCCCCGATGCAAGAAACCATGGAGGGCCCCCCTTTTCTTTTCTGCAAGCCCGATGGCGGAACACCAGGGCTTGGTCGCAAGTGGGTGGCTGCATGTAAAGGAATCGTTTTCTGCCCCCCCCCCCCCGCTTCTCCTCTCCCTCCCACAGGCATTCAGGGGCCGCAGGAGGAAAATGGAGAGATGGGTTCCTCTATGTCGGTGTTTCTCAATCTTTTTCCAGTCAGGGCACACTTGAAGTGGCTGCACTGCAACCACCCTGCAACTGTGTGCATTGCATGCAGTTGCAGCATAGTGATGATGCATTTAAGGGGTTAAAACAGGCGGTCAGGAGGCAACATATTGCCTCTTTACCGGCTATCAAATGCCTCTGAAAAGCGATTTGAGCATGGATTACTTTTCAGAGGAACAGCATTTTTTTTTTGCTGGTACTATGAACAAGCAAAAAAAAAAAAATCGGATCTAATGGGACACATATAGGGGGTCAGGATTAAAAGCGCATACATAAAATGTGCATATTTACATGTAAACACACATACATACACACACACACACATATTATATATATATATATACATACTGTATATATACATAAATGCACACACACATAAACCAGTGGCAGATGGTGCTCAAAATTTTTTGGGGGGCGTAAGCAAACTGAAAAATTCTTTAAAAAAAAACGCAATTGCAGCCTCACTGTGCTCATCAATTGCCACCACTGTACCCATCATATGCAGCCACTGTGCCCATCAAATGCAGCCACTGTGCCCATCAAACGCAGCCACTGTGCCCATCAATTGCAACCCCTGTGCCCTCAAACGCAGCCACTGTGCCCAAACGCAGCCACTATGCCCATCAAACGCAGCCACTGTGCCCATCAAATGCAGCCACTGTGCCCATCAAACGCAGCCACTGTGCCCATCAAACGCAGCCACTGTGCCCATCAAACGCAGCCACTGTGCCCATCAAATGCAGCCACTGTGCCCATCAATTGTCACCCCTGTGCCCTCAAACGCAGTCACTGTGCCCATCAAATGCAGCCATTGTGCCCTGAAACGCAGCAACTGTGCCCATCAAACGCAGTCACTGTGCCCATCAATTGCTGCCACTGTGACCCCCCTGCCCACTCGCAGTCTGCCCGGCACTTACCCTGTCTCGGCGGCGCCTGTCGTTTCAGCCAATCAGGTGACGGGTAACAGACCTGAGCACCTGATTGGTTGAGAGGCGGTTCAGTGTTAGGAAAGCAAATATTTATTCGCTTTTCTAACACACCTGGGTGGACTGTGAGCGCCAAGCATGGCACTCACAGTTCACCTATTTTGAAGCCTATTTAGTGCTTTAAAAACACCCCCGCCGGTGTAATTCAGGCGCCCGGCATCCAAAAAGGGGCCAGGCGTCTGAATAGGGGGGGCAGTGGTGGCCATAGATAGATTCACACTATGCATGAATCTATCTATTTGTGATAGAGGGGTGCCTGGAGAGAGGGGGCGGCGCCCATGCGCCTCTATGGACGCACCGCCACTGAATACACATACATACACACATATACATACATGCTCACACACATGCACATACATGCTCACACACATGCACATATACATACATGCTCTCACACACACATGCACATATACATACATGCTCACACACACACATGCACATATACATACATGCTCACACACACATGCACATATACATACATGCTCACACACACATGCACATATACATACATGCTCACACACACATGCACATATACATACATGCTCACACACACATGCACATATACATACATGCTCACACACACATGCACATATACATACATGCTCACACACACATATAAACACACATACAGTAGATAAAAAACGGCAGACCTTTACCTTAGCTCTTCCTGCCGGATACTGCACTGTAGGGGGAGACAAAGAGCACAGCACTGTGCTTTCACTTTGTAATCAATGTGAGCAGCTCCCTTCACAGTGCCGAATACAGTTCGGCTTAGGACTGGGAGCTTGTCTCCGCTCCTCCTATCAAAGTACTGCATACAGGGGGCCCTCAAGGGCCTCCTGCAGCAAGGGGCCCGGTCGCCATGGCAACCTCAGCGACCCCTATAATTCCGCCACTGTCAGCAACGAAGATGAATGGGAGTCCTTCCACATTGTCTTCTGGAGGTGGCAAGTCCAAGCTGCCATTCTGGAGACGCCTGTAGAACTCCGTCTGGGTGATGACTCCACCATCGGACATCCGGCCATTCTTCCCGACGTCCACATACAGGAACTCATAAGTAGCCGACACCACCACCAACATCACAATACTATTGAACCCCTTATAAATATAATAGTACGACCCCGAGTTGGGTGGTGGGACGATGTGGACGTGTTTCCCATCAATTGCTCCTCCACAGTTAGGAAAGTCCCACCGCTGGGCAAAGTGGGAGGCCACAGTCTGCCATTCCTGTGGCGTGGAAGGAAACTGTGGAGTCAAACAAAAAAAAAAATTTAGTCATTTTACACATAAGCAGGGAAAGCAGATTATACACAAACATTCTTGGCCAACATCAAGATAACATTTATTTGAGGGAGTTTTTAAAGACCAAAGTATAAGGTACACCTATCAGATCCCCCCCCCTCTCCCCTCTCATGGGCCTTTTCTAACATTATAGGAGGGAACTCTTGGACAGGTAACCCTCTCCACTTCATTGAGAGATGAATGCCTAAATAATGGGTATTACTTTGAACAGTCCCTCCTTAGTTACACTATTGGCAGCCCACTGGACAGGTAAGAAGTGTCATAATACAAAGATATAAATACACACTGTACACATTTTAGCACATTTGGACATTCTGCTAATACCTATCAAGATAATAATAGGAGACAAAAACTTTAAACAGTACCATTTGAAAGTATACAGGCAGGCCCTTGCACTACATGCTTTGGGGAATTCATCCATAAATCTGAGCACAAAAGAGATGGGTATAGTGTGTATGGGTTTGGCAAAGTCAGCAGATAGATGATTGAGGATAGATAGAGAATTGTTATCAGCTGACTTAGCAGTTGGGGGGAGGGAGGGTTCCAAATGATTTGGGGACACCCAAAAAAAAGCCTCTGGCACTCTGCCTGAATTTAAAGCACAAATCACATTTCTAAACATTTTAGGGGGTGTTTGGGGTAAAGCACTACTATGGATCTGACAAAATACATTGTTAACTGACTACATGAGGTGAATATACGGCCAGGAGACCATGCTGGGGAGGTAAGTGAAGGCAAATATGTATGAAGGAGAAAAAAATAATTACATAAAAATCCAGCATGCATGAGGACAAAGGGAACATTCACAGCATATTACAATCATGGTAATTAGGGAATGAGGAAAGAAATACAATACATTATCAAACATTAAATACAATAAAATGTGATGTTAAAGGATAAAAATCTTACCTTAATATACTCCTTCTGCAGGACCTGTATGATGGCAGAACAGGTCTCTGAGATAATGATCCTCAGAGCCTGGGGGGAGAAGCCAGTCGAGAACTTTAAGTCCTGCAGGCTTCTCCCCGTTGCCAAGTACCGCAGGGTGGCGACTAGCCTCTGCTCCGGAGTGATGGCTTGCCTCATGCAGGTATCCTGCCTACTAATATAAGGGGTCATAAAAGCCAACAAATGGTGAAATACGGGGTCCGTCATCCGGAGAAAGTTCCTGAAATCATCAGGATTATTCTCACGGATCTCACGGAGCAAAGGCATATGAGAGAACTGGTCACGCTGGAGCAACCAATTCTTGGTCCATGAACTCCTCCCCACCCTGTTCATGGACTGGTCTTGTGTCAAGGTCAGGACCCCAACACCAAGCCCCCGCACAGCACGAACTCTACGAGGAGTACGTATACGCAACATGGCTAGAAAACAGTTGGCTGCTCAGAACGAAGTAACAGAACGCACTGAAGAACAGCAAGGCCTGTGAAGAGCGACCTGAAAAACAGTAACGAACAAGAACACAATGACAAAGTCACGCGTAGCTTGCTGCACGCACTGAAGAGCAGATACAAACCCACAAGCACAAACTGAACAGCAGAAAACGATCTGAAAACCACGAGTCTGAAAAAGAGCGAATCGTCTCTCACCAAACTTTTACTAACACGAGATTAGCAAAAGGATCCCAAAGGGTGCAGCGCTTGGTTCTGAACTGGCCTTTTCTAGTCTCGTCGTATGTGGTGTATGTCACCGCGTTCTTGGCGATTGGAAATTCTGACAACTTTGTGCGACCGTGTGTACGCAAAACAAGTTTGAGCCAACATCGGTCGGAAAAAATCCATGGATTTTGTTGTCGGAATGTCCCATCAATGTCCGATCGTGTGTACGGGGCATAAGAGTCCAGTTGCTTCCGACTAAATCTGACTAATTCACTCCCTGGTCATCTCTCGCCTCGATTACTGCAACTCCCTCCTCATTGGATTACCTTTACATAGACTATCCCCCCTTTAGTCCATGATGAATACCACTGCAAGACTCATCCACCTTACCAACCATTCAGTGTCCTCCACCCCTGCCAATCCCTCCACTGGCTTCCACTCACCCAACGAATAAAATTCAAAGTACTAACAATAATTTACAAAGCCATCCACAACTCTGCCCCCAGCTACATCACTAACCTAGTCCCAAAATACCAACCAAGCCGCTCTCTTCAGTCATCCCAAGACCTCCTACTCTCTATCTCCCTTGTCACCTCCTCCCATGCTCGTCTGCAGGATTTCTCCAGAGCTTCTCCCATCCTTTGGAACTCCCTACCCCAATCTGTCCAACTGTCCCCTAATCTATCCATCTTTAGGAGATCCCTGAAAACCATTCTCTTCAAAGAAGCCTATCCTGCTTCTAACTAACTCTGTTTTACTTCCTCCATCAGCTCATCCCCCCCACAGCTATTACTTTTTGTATCAATTGACCCTTCCTTTTTAGATTGTAAGCTCTAACGAGCAGGGCCCTCTGATTCCTCTTGTATCAAATTGTAATGTAACTGTAATGTCTGCCCCCATGTTGTAAAGCGCTGCGCAAACTGTTGGCGCTATATAAAACCTGTATAATAATAATAATAATAAATAATAATAATAACTAGTTGGCTAGCAGAGGCAGCTGTGCTCAATAATTTGGGGGGCGGGGGGGTGCCAAACAAACCTGGCCCACCTCACTTACACTACCGCCCCGCGGGACGAACAGGAAGGCGGTGATCAGTGGCCTTACCTTAGGAGGCCAATGACGAGGTGGTACTGGATCTGGGGTAGGGCTCCTGGAAGCTGGAAGAGGCTGTTGCTGCCCCTCCGCCCCTCCACCTGCTGCTCCTCGCTCCAGCTTGCCGAGTGATATTAGCAAGTTAATATTCGCTAAAATATTCCTGCTTCTCCTCCCGGCGGAACAGGAAGTGGGTCCCGAGACCCAATTGGCCCGGGAGTCCTAAGACTCCCGGGCCAATCGGGTCTCAGGACTCCCTTCCTGATTGCCCGGGAGGAGAAGCAGGAAGACTAACTGTAAAGGAAATTTGTAAGTTCTGTATATAATTGTATTCTATTTTGTATGTATTGCACACTGCCCTCACTGTGCACACAGCACTAATAATGTTTTCATTACATGTTTGCATTCTTTCTAGTCCTGATTAGAATTAGCCTGCCTATGTTACGCCCCTTGGTACCATAAATGTACAATTGTAATATTAATGTGATACCTATGTAATCATGTGTATAAAAACCTTCAATTGCGTCATAATAAAGCAGATCAGTTATTTGGAAAGGTGCTGAGCGTATTTTTTGTGTCTGTTCCCTACTGCAGTAGTTATTATTAATTTGGAACCACTAATCCTATCTATAAATTTCCATGTCACTAACTAACCCGAATGTCTGCTTATGCAATTTGTAAGCTGTACCTATCCTTTACCTACAGCAGTTGCTCTGTTTTCCCCCCTCCTTTCTATTAACCACGTTCCGCCTCCACTATAGTCGAAAGATAGCTACAGCGCGGACTTCCAGTGGCGGGAGGGCGTCAGTGGATGTTCTCCAATGAGTGCGCTGCTTGTGCGCCCCCTGCTGCGCATGTGATACACTCTGTGATCGTCAAGTCCTTTGAAGAGAAAGGAAGTAAGCCGGTAACTGGCTTCTGTTACAGGGACATTGGTCCCACACAGTGCCCATCAGTGCTGCTAAATAGTGCCAACCAGTGCCACCAATGAGTGCCAACCAGTACTGCTAATCAGTGCCCACCAGTACTGTCAATCAGTGCCCACCAGTTTCACCTATCAGTGCCCACCAGTTTCATCCCCATCAGTGATGCCAATCAGTGCCCATCAGTGATGATAATCAGTGCCCATCAGTGCCTCTTCACCAGTGTCATCTATCAGTGCTGCCTATCAGTGCCACCTACCAGTGCCTATTAGTGCCCATCAGTGCCACCTATCAGTGCCCATCGGTGCAGCCTATCAGTGCTGTCTATCAGTGCCACCTCTCAGTGCCCTTCAGTTCCGCCTATCAGTGTCCATCAGTGCCACCTATCAGTGCAGCCTCATCAGTGCCTCCTCATCAGTGCCAAACAGTGCAACCTATCAGTGCCACCTATCACTGCCCATCAATGCCACCCATCAGTGCAGCCTCATCAGTGCCCACCAGTGCCGCCTCATCAGTGCCCAGCAGTGCAACCTATTAGTGCCATTTATCAGTGCCCCCTCAGTGCCGCCTCATCAGTGCCGCCTCATCAGTGCACACCAGTAAAGGCAAAAAATTACCTGTTTTCAAAATTTTATAACAAACTAGAAATGTATTTATTTTTTTTTGAAATTTTTGTTCTTTTTTGTTTTCTTTTAGCAAAAAAAATCCCAGTAGTGATTAAATACCACCAAAAGAAAGCTCTATTTGTATGAAAAAAATGATAAACATTTTGTTTGGGTACAGTGTTGCATGCAAAAATAGTCATTGAAAGTTGACAGCGCTGAAAGCTGAAAATTGGTCTGGGCAGGAAGAGGGTATAAGTGCGCAGTAATCAAGTTGTTAAGGGGGTGTCTTATCCAAAGCCCCCTTTTTGGTTCATTTAAGACTGCTGGCCATAGTTCAAAGAGCATGCAGTGCTCCTTAAGGTTAAAAAAAAAATATTCCAGGCAATCTGCACATAAATTTGCCATCCTTAAAGGATGAGTTCACCTTTCATAACATGTTACATGTTACACCCATATTCCATGTTACTGTAGCACCGGCCCCGCACCCTTCTGATTTCTCGTTGTGACATCGAGAGGGGGACCTTCTCCCCCACTCACTGTCACAATAAAAAAAAAAAAAAATATGCAACATTCATTCACAAAGTTCTGTGAATGTGGAAACTACAAGTATCTACAGCCTTTGTGGCTGTCAGCTTGTAGTCCTCAATAATGAACTACCAGGGCGCTGTTGAGTGCTGTGGTAATCCATTGATTCTTCTCGTCAGTGTGAAACTGCCTGCCCCTACGAGGTACGAGAAGACAGCTTACACTGACAGTCTGTAGGAGTCCTGCATGGCACCCGCTGCTGATCGTGGGTGCAAGGCTCCTACAAAAAAAAAAATTTAAATGTACTTTTTTTACCTGCAAAAAAAAAAAAATGTGCATTCATTTTTTTATCATTATTTTTTTATCTGTTTAAGGGCTCCTTCACACGTGTTTGGGTTGTTCTTCAGAGAACATTTGACCAGCAGGAAGGAGGCATTGTACAGCCTCCTCATTTCTGCTTTGCTTAACCTCTTGGACCCTGCACTAGCACGTGGTTGCAAAGCGGCCCTATTCACTTTGCATGGGTCGTGATCAGCAGACTGTAGTGCCCACCCAAATTGACAGGGAGCATAATTCCTTCTTTGCAGCTGCAGCATGTGCCAAATTCTGGCTGCTTCCTCTGCAGCTAAAAGGGGACTGTTTGGGGGGGGTTAAAACTTTGACTCAATTGTGGGGTTTTACCAAGTGCTAGTGTGAACCAGCATTCATCATCAACGCTGAGCTGAAAAAGAAAGAAAAAAAAATGAATACAACATAATTAAATAATTAATTATTCAATGATAACCAGAATTACATTTATTTTCTGTAAAAAAATAAATAAATAAATATAAAAAAAAATTATTTTGCAACCCTCAGGCTCATTTAAAAACTATCAAAAACCGTCATTTTGTCTTCCTCATTGGCTGCATTTAGCCGAATTGGTGATTTTTACCAAAATATATCGATGTTGCGGACAGCACAAGGAAACTTTGCACATACAGGATAACTTCAGCTTTCCTTTCTATGTGCTCTAGGATGTGTCTAGGATAATCATTGCTTTGTTTCTACACAGCTGTCTGCATAGAGAGCCGCATGTCTTCAGATCAGTGCTAGGCACAACAAGGCATCAGGCTAGGTTCACATTTATGCAGGTTAAGCGTTTTTCCGGCACTTTTGCTGTGTGTTTTGGAACATGCAATTTTGATGCATATTGTTTTTTTTTTTCTAATAGGAAAGTATGACAGTTCTGGTAATGTGCAACTTTATACTCTCTGGAACTCAAGTAGCATCAAAGTCTCACAAAAGTAGTGCAGGAACCTTTATGTGTTCAAGGTCACATGTTAGGGATAGGGTAAAGGGTTAAGGATTAAGGGCTATGGTTAGGGTTAAGGTTTAGGGTTAAGGGCTATGGTTAGGGTTAACGTTTAGGGTTGGGGTAAAGGGTTAGAGTTAAGGTTAGGAGTTAGGGTTACAATTTAGGGTTAGGGTTAAGGGTTAGGGTTAAGGGCTAGGGTTAGGCTTTAGGGTTAGGGTTAAGGGCTAGAGTTAGGCTTAGGGTTAAGGGCTAGGGTTAAGGGTTAAGGGTTAAGGTTTAGGGTTAAGGTTTAGGTTTAAGGTTAAGGGCTAGGGTTAGTGTTAAGGGTTAAGGGCTATGGTTAGGGTTAAAGTTTAGGGTTAGGGTAAAGAGCTAGTGTTATGGTTAAGGGCTATTTTTAGGGTTAAGGATTAGGGTTAGGGTAAAGGGTTAGGGTTAAGGTCTAGGGTTGGAATTAAGGGTTAGGGTTACAATTTAGGTTTATGGTTAAGGGCTGGGTTTAGGGTTAAGGGTTAGGATTAAAGGCTAGGGTTATGGTTAAGGGCTAGAGTTAAAGTTTAGGATTAAGGTTTAGGGCTTGGGTTAAGGTTAAGGTTTAGGGCTAGGGTTAAAGTTTAGGGTTAAAGTTTAGGGTTAAGGTTTCAGGCTAGGGTTAGGGTTAAGGGTTAGGGTTAAGGTCTATGGTTAGGTTTAGGGTTACAGTTTAGGGTTAGGGTCTAGGTTTAGGGTTAAGAGCTGGGGTTAGGGTTAGGGGTTATTGTTATGGGTTATAGTTAGGGTTAAGATTTGGGGTTAGGGTTAAGAGCTAGGGTTAGGGTTAAGGGTTATGGGCTATGGTTAGGGTTAGGGTTAGGGGAATGGTTAGGGATAATGTTTAGGGTTAGGGTTAAGGGCTAGGGTTAAGGGTTATGGTTAGGGTTAAGGGCTAGGGTTAGGATTAAGGGCTAGGGTTAGGGTTAAGGTTCAGAGCTAAGGGTTAGGGTTAAGGGTTAGGGTTAAAGTTTAGGGTTAAGGTTTAGGATTTAGGGCTAGGATTAGGGTTAAGGTTTAGGGTTAAGGGCAAGGGTTAGGGTTACAGTTTAGGGTTAATATATAGGTTTAGGGTTAAGGTTTAGGGCTAGGGTTTGGAGCTTAGGTTAGCGTTAGGGCTAGGGTTAAGGGTTATGGTTAGGGTTAAGGGCTAGGGTTAGGATTAAGGGCTAGGGTTAGGGTTAAGTTTCAGAGCTAAGGGTTAGGGTTAAGGGCTAGGGTTAAAGTTTAGGCTTAAGGTTTAGGATTTAGGGCTAGGATTAGGGTTAAGGTTTAGGGTTAAGGGCAAGGGTTAGGGTTACAGTTTAGGGTTAATATATAGGTTTAGGGTTAACGGTTAGGGCTAGGGTTTGGAGCTAAGGTTAGCGTTAGGGGTCATGGTTAAGGGTTATAGTTAGGGTTAAGGTTGGGGTTAGGGTTAAGAGCTAGTCTTAGGGTTAAGGGTTATGGTTAAGGGCTATATATAACGTTAAGGTTTACGGTTAGGGTTAAGGGCTAGGGTTAGAATTAAGGTTTAGGGTTAAGGGTTATGGTTAAGGGCAATGGTTAGGGTTAATGTTTAGGGTTAGGGTTAAGGGCTAGGTTAAGAGCTAGGGTTCTTTTGCTTGTGGTGCGGGTCCATTGAAGTCTATTATACACAAAACACAACCTGCTGCGGGAAAAAAATGTCTCTGACCCTTTCCAAAAATGCAGTGGCTCAAAAAGGCAAAGATTTGAACATGTCCCATAGGAAACCCACGTTAAATGGGCTGTAGTGCATTTCTGCAAAATGCACTCAAAAACACCATAGGTGTGCGCAGCCTATTGCATTAGGATGTGCACACCAAAGCTCAAACACAAATGTATGTGTGTGTATATATAGGTGTGCTTATATATATATATATATATATATATATATATATATATATATATATATATATATATTCATACAGTCTTCCTTATGGTAATCTGCCCCACCGGCACCCGATCGCCCTGCCTGCAGACTCAGAGTGAGAGAGAAATGATTCCACACTTCTCCTTTAAGCTCAGTGGGAAATCTTTCCCATCTCCCCACTGGCACACTGAGCAATAATGCTAACGCAGTGATTAGGGTGTGCCCAGGCACATCCAGCACACCCTGTGCTCACGCCTATGAAAAATGCATAGGTGTGAACCCAGCCTCAAAGATCCCTCCAAATGTGCATTCTGCTTTCCAAGATCGGTTGGCCGGGATCACATGTGACGGGGGAGATATTAGCACCAACAGTTTGCCCATCGCTTTACAACGTTAGGGGCAGCCTATAGCTTTGGTTCCCTTTCTTTAGTGATTTAGATGGTTATTTGTTGGCTTTTAGTATTGAAAACATCTAATGGATTGGGATCAGCATAAAGTGCTACTTCAGTTTTTACCACAACATTGCACTTAAGAGAATGCAGATCTAAAGTGAATCCTGAGAGCTTCATTGTGTCTTCTCAGCAAGGTTGCCAACCCCCCCCCCCCTCCCCCCATGACCTTTTTACAGATAAAACATGGAAATGTTATTGAGAGGACACTTCTTTTTAATTGAAAAGATTAAAATAAGATAGACTCCTATTAGAAACGAAGAAAACAAATATTTAACTACATCCCGGCCGGCCTATAGCGGAATGAAGGCCGAGCGGGGGATCAGTTATCCTGGCCGGGCGTCATATGAGATCCAGCAGAATAAGCCGCTCGTGTTCACCCTGGGGGGGGGGGGCGCAGAGCGGCGATCGGTGGTGCTGTGTGTCGCTCTGATACACCGCATCTCCGATTCTGGTAAAGAGCCTGTGATGTAGGCTCTTAACCACGTGATCAGCTGCGACCAATCACAGCTGATCACAGCGTTAACCATGAGGTGGTGGTAATTTGATTTCCTCAGTTTGCACTGACAGTTCGCAAACAGAGGAGAGTCAATCAGCGGCTCCCCCGATGGGGGAGATGTGCGCTAATATTCAGTGCATTGATTATCAGTGCAGTTCTCATTAAAGGTGCCCACCACAGATGCCAATCAATGCCCATCTGATACAAATCAGTGCCCATAACAAATGCCAATCAGTGCCCATCACAAAATGCTGATCAATGCATTGACCATCAGTAATGCCAATCAGTGCCCATCAGTAATGCCTGTCAGTACCTCCTCATCAGTTCTGCCTATCAGTGCTACCTATTAGTGCCCACCAGTGCCGCCTATTAGTGCCCACCAGTGCCGCCTATCAGTGCCCATTGCCACCTATCAGTGCCCAACAGTATCACTTATTAGTGCCAATCAGTACCACCTATCAGTGCCCATCAGTGCCACCTATTAGTGCCCATCAGTACCACCTATCAGTGCCCATCAGTGCCACCTATCAGTGCCCATCAGTACTGCATATCAGTGCTGCCTGTCAGTGCCCATCAGTATTGCATATCAGTGCTGCCTGTCAGTGCCCATCAGTGCTGCATATCAGTGCCTCCTCATCAGCACCAATCAGTGCCACCTTATCAGTGCCCGTCAATGCAGCCTCATCAGTGCCCATCAGTGAAGGAGAAAATGTACTTATTTACAAAATGTATAACATAAAGGTGTAAAAACTTTTTTTTTTCAAAAATTTCTGTCTGTTTTAATTTGTTTAGCAAAAAAAAAAAAAAAAAAAAAAACAGTTGTAATCAAATACCATCAAAAGAAAGTTCTATTTGTGGGAATAAATTATGATAAAAATGTATTTTAGGTACAGTGTAGCATGACCGCGCAATTGTCATTCAAAGTGCGACTGGTCTGGGCAGGAAGGGGGTAAAAGTGCCCAGTATTGAAGTGGTTAAAGAATATAAATAATATGTAAACATTAACAACAACAACAATAAGGGCTCTTGTGCATGCACCCAGGCAGCCTGTCATTCACATTAAAGGCTGCCCTCAGCTGTATTTGTGTATACAGGGATGCTATGGTAAACACGAGCAGCACCACCATATACACGAGTACAGCAGAGCAGAGCCATTCATGTCAATGACAGGCTGTACAATGCACCTGGGCTGCCTGGGCGGCATAGAGAAAGTGAGGGAGAAAGAGGCAGGGGGTGAGGGGGGGGTGGAGAGAGGGGAGGAAGAGGGGGGAGAGGGGGAAATGGGTAAAGGAAGAAGAGGAGAGGAGAGTGAGGAGGGGAGAGGGGAAGAGAAAAAAAGGCTAGAGGGGGGGATAGCGGAGAGGAGGGGGGAGAGTGAGGGAGGAGAAAGAGGAGGGGGTGAGAAGAGGAAGGGGGGGAGAGTGAGAGGGGGAGGAGCGGCAGCCCCTAATCTACATTCAGGGCGCCGGACACATGGATTTCTATGAGGTTTTTTTTTTCTAGAAATACATGATTATAGCCGGAGGCTCTAATTGGCTTCAAAAAGATTGGGCTCGGGGCACAGAACACTCCCCCCCGAGCCCACATACTTGTGACATTAGCGGATCAACATTCGCTATTGTCTTCCTGTTTCTCCTCTTGACCAATCAGGAAAGAAGAAAGAAATGGCTGCACATCCAGAACTCCTGATTGCCTTTAACGATCACAAGGATAACACCGGATACACCAACAAACGGTCACGTAGACGCGTTTCACACATACATCTTGTGCTTAATCATTATAGGTAATGATTAAGCACAAAATGCATGTGTGAAACGCGTCTACGCGACCATTTGTTGGTGTATTTGGTGTTATCCTTGTGATCGTTAAAGGCAATCAGGAGTTCTAGATGTGCAGCCATTTCTTTCTTCTTTCCAAGTTTGCCATGGAGGCGGGCCGGGGCTGTCACTCCACAAGACTCCACAGTCTCTCATCATACACCTTGAGCAGCGATTTCTTCTCTTGTATACTGGCCAATCACGAAACAAGGACCAGACTGGCCAGGGGGAGAAGCGACCAGATTGGCCTGGGAGGAGAAGCGGCCGAAGCCGCCTGCGACCTGAATAGGGTAAGTGCGGGGCTGGCTGGCATGCTGGCGGGCTGGCTGGCGGGCCAGCTGGCTGGCATGCTGGTGGGCGGGCAAGTGAGCGAGCAGGGGGTGGGGGTTTGTTTGCCGCCACCCCCCAAAAAAATGGAGCACCAGCTTCTACTGGGTGGGTGAGAGAGAAATTGGACGAAAAGGGGAGGAGAGGAAAGAGGGGGGAGAGAGAAAGGAGGGAGGAAGAGGGGGAGGGAGAGAGATAGGGGAAAGAGAGAAAAGGGAAAAGGGGAGAGAGAGAAACAGAAATAGAGGGGGGAAAAGAGGGGGAAGGAAGCGAGAGGAGAGAGAGAGGAGAAAGGGAAAGCAAGGAGGGAGGGGATAGTGAGGAGAGGAGAAAGAAAGTGGGGCAGAATACCCCCCCCACCCACCCACCCTTGACTACCCAAGCAAATAAGGTGTAAATACAATTTTAGAGAGTGATAGGTGTCCCGGGAGCCGCACATCAAGTCAAAGCTTGCTGTGTGATCGTGAATGGCAATCTCAGCCTGGACCCCCCCATCAGGCCATGCCCCCAATGCATTTCAATTAGCCCACCGGATCTTTCCCCATGAGTAAGGTTCCAGTGGGCCAGAGTGAAACGCGTCAAGGACATGTCCTGGTGAGGTTCCAGGCTTAGACGGTCAATCACTATCACATAGCAGGCTTTGACTTGATGTGCGGCTCCTGGGACACTTATCCCTTTCTACCATTGCTTGGAGCAGGGATCTCCAAACTACGGTCCTCCAGCTGTTGCAGAACTACACGTCCCATGAGGCATTGTAAAACCCTGACATTCACAGACATGATGGGAATTGTAGTTCCAGAAGGACTGGAGGACCGTAGTTTGGAGACCCTTGGTCTGGAGCGTAGACGAGCGCCCTTCCCGGCCAGCACTCACAGCGTTGGGCACAGGACTTGGCACAGGACTTTATCCCCATACAGTCTGAGCGGCTCACACACATATCTTGGTTTGTAGAAAATACAATTTTAACAACAGAATATATCAGCCATTTTTTGTTAAATTTTTAATAAAAATTGGTTTGGACTCCGGGGGGATTGATAGGAAAGCGGACCTTCTATTTTCCTTGGGAGGTCCGCTTTCAGAAGTCTGCATCCTTCTAGACATTCCACTTTATCCTCTCTGCTCCTAACTCCAAAGAGATGCATAGAAGTAAAACTTTTAAATACAATGTATCCATCACTTCTTAATGTGAACTTGTGAAGACGCGCCATCCTCTCCACGGCTCAGCTCGCCTCCAGAGAATCATAAAAAATAACAAACAGTAATAATTATTCCGTGCTGAGCCATATACACGTTCTTACATTTTCCCGAGCATTTTTACAGAACAAGCAAATGTACATATTCATGATTTAACCAGCTGGCACGCGATTTGCCTTTTTCCTGGCTTGTGGAATCGACATCCCGACTGCGCCAGGGACCAACGAGAAAGGACCATATGCTATTTAGACAATGACAACTGCAAATGGCTATGCAGAAGTGGCTACGACAGCACACAGAAAGTATTGACAATGTGCTAACAGTATTTTATGGGCCCATTCTTTATCGGGGAGGGGGGGGGGGACCTAATTCGAGCACTTACCATCTGTAGGGTGCTATAACGGCACTTGGAACATGCAGGATGGCACTTTCCGTGAATATAAAACAAGCCAAAGTCACACAATCTGATGAACTCTTTGGTAACAGCGAGCATGAGATGCGCTATGATAGGGAATGACTTTGATACTGTATATTTCCCATTCAAGGGTAATGGGCTATAGTGGAAGGGATTTCCAAGGTTTGTAGAAAACCATGTGGTTTGTTACTAATACTGACAAGCATTGCACTGGCAAATATGAGCAAAAAAAATTATTTTTTTCGATAATCTTTCATTGCCACTCAGTGGCAGCTGGTGCTCAAATTTTTTTTTTAGGGGCGCGAACAAACTGAAAAATTCAGAAAAATACTGAAAAAAACCCCATCAATTGCAGTCATTGTGCTCATCAAGTGCAGCCGCTGTGCCCATCAAATGCAGCCACTGTGCCCATAAAATGCAGCCACTGTACCCATCATATGCAGCCACTGTGCCCATCAAATGCAGCCACTGTGCCCATAAAATGCAGCCACTGTACACATCATATGCAGCCACTGTGCCCATCAAATACAGCCACTGTTCCCCGTCATATGCAGCCACTGTGCCCATAAAATGCAGCCACTGTGCCCATAGAATTCAGCCACTGTGCCCATCATATGCAGCCTCTGTGCCCATAAAATGCAGCCACTGTGACCCCCCCTCCCCCCTGCCCGCTCGCTGTCTGACTGGCACTTACCCCATCTTGGTGGCGGGTCAGGCAGCAGGTGACTGTGCCCATCATATGCAGCCACTGTGCCCATAAAATACAGCCACTGTACCCGTAATATGCAGCCACTGTGCCCATCATATGCAGCCTCTGTGCCCATAAAATGCAGCCACTGTGCCCATAAAATGCAGCCACTGTGCCCATCATATGCAGCCACTGTGCCCATCATATGCAGCCTCTGTGCCCATAAAATGCAGCCACTGTGCCCATGATATGCAGCCTCTGTGCCCATAAAATGCAGCCACTGTGCCAATAAAATGCAGCCACTGTGCCCATCATATGCAGCCACTGTGCCCATAAAATACAGCCACTGTACCCGTCATATGCAGCCACTGTGCCCATCATATGCAGCCTCTGTGCCCATAAAATGCAGCCACTGTGCCCATAAAATGCAGCTACTGTGCCCATCATATGCAGCCACTATGCCCATCATATGCAGCCTCTGTGCCCATAAAATGCAGCCACTGTGCCCATGATATGCAGCCTCTGTGCCCATAAAATGCAGCCACCGTGCTGATAAAATGCAGCAACTATGTCCATCATATGCAGCCACTATGCCCTTCATATGCAGCCTATGTGCCCATAAAATGCAGCCACTGTGCCCATCATATGCAGCCACTGTGCCCATAAAATGCAGCCACTGTGCCCATCATATGCAGCCACTGTGCCCTTCATATGCAGCCTATGTGCCCATAAAATGCAGCCACTGTGCCCAAAAAATGCAGCCTCTATGCCCATAAAATTCAGCCACTGTGACCCCCCCTCCCCCCGCCCGCTCACTGTCTGACCGGCACTTACCCCATCTTGGTGGCGGGTCAGGCAGCGGGTGATGGTGGCGAGCTGTGGGACATGTAGCGGTTCAGGCGATGGCTCCTGTGTCCTCCATGATGGTCCCCGTGTGTCTCTTCTTCCGTTCCGCTAGGCGTCCAATAGGAATGCCTGTGCCTTCAGCCAATCAGGTGACGGGTATTAGATCTGTGCTTCCTGATTGGCGGATAGGCGGTTCAGTGTTAGAAAAGCAAATATTCATTTGCTTTTCTAACACATCTGAGTGGACTCCGAGCGCAATGCTCTGCGCTCCGAGTCCACCTTTTTTGAAGCCTATTAGAGCCTATTGCTCTAATCAGGTGCTTCAAAAAAACACCCCCACCACTGTAATTTAGGCGCCCGACAAACGAAAAGGAGCCGGACGCATGAATAGGGGGTGGACGCGGCGGCCATGGATAGATTCATCCTATGCATGAATCTATTATTCATAGAGGGGGGTAGCGTGACAGAGGGGGCGGCGCCCGTGCGCCCTTAATGGATGGGCCGCCACTGCACTGCAATCCTGGGAGCTCACACTGGACAGGAGTCTTAAATAGAAACTTTACACCTGTGCTCTATTCTTTATGTTGGGTTTTTATCCACAATAATATATTATATTGGCGTGGCACTGTGCAGTGCAGGGAGCAAAAGGGAGACATAGAACTGGTTCATTGGGAACACAAGCCAGATGGGTTAGTTGGGCCTGTGAGTATATACTATATTGTCAAAAGTATTGGGACGCCTGCCTTTACACGCACATGAACTTTAATGGCATCCCAGTCTTAGTCCGTAGGGTTCAATATTGAGTTGGCCCACCCTTTGCATCTATAACAGCTTCAACTTTTCTGGGAAGGCCGTCCACAAGGTTTAGGAGTGTGTCTATGGGAATGTTTGACCATTCTTCCAGAAGTGCATTTGTGAGGTCAGGCACTGATGTTGGACGAGAAGGCCTGGCTCACATACTCCCAACTTTGTGGGAACAGTTTGGGGATGGCCCCTTTCTGTTCCAACATGACTGCGCACCAGTGCACAAAGCATGGTCCATAAAGACATGGATGAGCGGTCTCCACTCTAATTCATCCCAAAGGTGTTCTACTGCATCGGGTTGAGGTCAGGACTCTGTGCAGGTCAGTCAGGTTTCTCCACCCCAAACTCGCTCATCCATGTCTTTATGGACCTTGCTTTTTGCACTGGTGCACAGTCATGTTAGAACAGGAAGGGGCCATCCCCAATCGGTTCCCATCAAAGTTGGGAGACTGTGAGACAGGCCTTCTCATCCACATAAGTGGTCAAACATTCCCATAGACACACTCCTAAACCTTGTGGACGGCCTTCCCAGAAGAGTTGAAGCTGTTATAGCTGCAAAGGGTGGGCCAACTCAATATGGAACCCTACGGACTAAGACTGGGATGCCATTAAAGTTCATGTGCGTGTAAAGGCAGGCGGCCACCCCAAACTGTTCCCACAAAGTTGGGAGCATGAAATTGTCCAAAACATCTTGGTATGCTGACGCCTTATGAGTTGTCTTCACTGGAACTAAGGGGCCAAACCCAACCCCTGAAAAACAACCCCCACACCATAATCCCCCCTCCACCAAATGATTTGGACCAGTGTACAAAGCAAGGTCCATAAAGACACGGATGAGCAAGTTTGGGGTGGAAGAACTTGAGTGGCCTACACAGAGTCCTGACCTCAATCCGATAGAACAGCTTTGGACGGAATTAGAGAGGAGACTGCGAGCCAGGCCTTCTCATCCAACATCAGTGCCGGACCTCACAAATGCGCTTCTGGAAGAATGGTCAAACATTCCCATAGACACCCAAAACCATGTGGACAGCCTTCCCAGAAGAGTTGAAGCTGTTATAGCTGCAAAGGGTGGGCCAACTCAATATTGAACCCTATGGACTAAGACTGGGATGCCATTAAAGTTCATGTGCGTGTAAAGGCTGGTGTCCCAATACTTTTGACAATATAGTGTATACTCACCCGCCCAACTAACCCATCTGCCTTGGGCTCCTTGCCCCCAATGACCCAGCTCTATGTCTCCCTTTTGCTTCCTGTAGCAATGCAGTGCCTATACAGCCACCATTTTGTTCTTCATCCCCTGCATGTAGATCCCACCACACCACCTATGTGTAGGGCATAGGCCAGTCTGATCTCTTGCTGTGTGTGTGCATTTGGTTGTATCACATGTAGATTGCAGAATTTTTCTTCCAAGTGCCACAGAGTCACAGAAGGCCCAGATTTCTGCCCCTGTGATTCAGAACTAGCCCTGCCAGGATTGTTGCCCTTCTGATCCAGAGAGTATCCCTGCTGTGCCCGGATTGCGGCCCCTATGACCTTGGAACTATCCCTGCTGTGTCCAATTGTTGCCCTTCTGATCCAGAGAGTATCCCTGCTGGGCGGCACAGTGGTGTACTGGGTTGCACTTTCGCCTAGCAGTAAGAAGGGTCGCTGGTTGGAATCCCAACCACGACACTATCTGCCTGGAGTTTGCATGTTCTCCCTGTGCCTGCGTGGGTTTCCTCCGGGTACTCCAGTTTCCTCCCACACTCCAAAGACATGCTGGTAGGTTAATTGGATCCTGTCTAAATTGTCCCTAGTATGTATGAATGTGAGTTAGGGACCTTAGATTGTAAGCTCCTTGAGGGTAGGGACTGATGTGAATGTACAATGTATATGTAAAGCGCTGCGTAAATTGACGGCGCTATATAAGTACCTGAAATAAATAAATAAACTATCCCTGCTGTGCCCAATTGTTGCCCTTCTGATCCTGAGAGTATCCCTGCTGTGCCCGGATTGCGGCCCCTATGACCTTGGAACTATCCCTGCTGTGCCCAATTGCTGCCCTTGTAACCCTGGGATTGTCCCTCCTTGCCTTGCTGTGCCCAATTGTGGGTGGGTGCCGCATGCTATGGTGGCAGTAACACAAACTCAGACTAGATGCAGTTGAAAAACTTGTATTGAAGTTAAAGTAGAACAGTTAGCAACAATCCCAGTGCAAGGTGGCCCAACCGGGAAACACTCACGTATAACAGCAGTGTCTCAGCCGAGCTGACAGCGTCTGTTTCGAAGGGTGGAATGCGGCCTGGTCGGTCCAAGCCCAAGTAGGGAGGTTTCCAGGACCGTGGCGAATCCCTGCGCTTTCCCTCCTCATCTGGAACCTTTCCCTACTGCTAATACCGTCCCTGACAGATGTGTGATCTGTCCCCCCACTACCCACAAGTGAGAATGCAAACCAAACACAGGAACCAGGGTCCTAAATAGACTCTGCCACACCTAAGATGGCCACCAGAGTCACATGCTCCAGTGACCCAGGAAACCATTAGAACCACTTGAAGATAGTCAGTAACATACAGGGTAGGCTTACTATACATGGGGACTGGCAGATCAGGACAAGGGGGGGGCATTAGGGGAAGCTGCCCTGGGCGCAGTGAAGCAAAGGGGCAAAAATAGACGCAGGGTGGTGACCCATTCTACAAGATATATTAACACCGGGGGGCGGGGGCACAATTCTGGATCCTTGCCCTGGGCGCTGGACAACCCTGTCCTGGTACTAAGCAGGATTAACAGGTATTTACTGAGCATTCTATTCCTTAGTAACACAAAAACGACATATATGTTAATTGTGAGGGACAAATAAATTAGGTCCCTATTTCGAATTTGAAAATTCGAAAATTTGTAAATTCGTAAATTTGTAAATTTGAAAATAAGAACAAAAATCCAAAAATTTGAAAGAATAACTCACTAACTAACTAACTAACTAACTAACTAATAATAACTAACTACCTGTATTAAATTATTGGTATTGGAATTTCCTTTCGTAACGAATACGAATTTATCCGAAGTTACAAATTATCCGAAATAACGAATGCCGCATCTAAAGCAATGGAACTGAACTAATTAATAATAAAAAAATAATAATATGTTATTATTATTATTATTTTTATTTATTATTATTAACTTGTTACGTTGCATTCGCTTAGATGCGGCATTCGTTATTTCGGATAATTCGTAACTTCGGATAAATTTGTATTTGTTACGTTCACTAACAGCCACATTTGAAGGGAAATTTCAATACCTAGAATTTAATGATTTTTTCATTTTTAATTTCCGAATTTCTGAATTTTAGAACTTACGAATTTATGAATTTTTGAATTTACGAATTTTTGAATTTACGAATTTACGAATTTTTGAATTTACAAATTTACAAATTTTTGAATTTACAAATTTTCGAATATTCAATTTTACGAATATTCGGAAAAATTTGTTAAACTGGTTTTCGTGGATTTGGATAATTCCAAATTAACTAATTTGTCGAAATTTGTTACAAAAACTAATTCGGAACAAAATGAATTGCACATGTCTAGAGCCAATGGCTCCCTCTGCTGCCTCTCTGCCCTCTGAGAGAGAGCAGTAAGGAGAGAGCACAGACTGGCACAACGCTGAATTGAGTGAGTACCCCTTTCCTTTAGAACTACCTTAAATGCGGTGGCAGCATTCTTTTTTTTTAGACTTTTTTTTCATTAATGTAGCCTTCCCCAGCAATATATCATTGCTTTCCTTTTGCCATAGACACCCTCCTAAACCTTGTGGACAGCCGTCCCAGAAGAGTTGAAGCTGTTATAGCTGCAAAGGTTGGGCCAACTCAATATTGAACCCTACGGACTAAGACTGGGATGCCATTAAAGTTCATGTAGCTTCTGGAAGAATGGTCAAACATTCCCATAGACACACTCCTAAACCTTGTGGACAGCCGTCCCAGAAGAGTTGAAGCTGTTATAGCTGCAAAGGGTGGGCCAACCCAATATTGAACCCTACGGACTAAGACTGGGATGCCATTAAAGTTCATGTGTGTGTGAAGGCAAGCGGCCACCCCAAACTGTTCCCACAAAGTTGGGAGCATGAAATTGTCCAAAATGTCTTGGTATGCTGACGCCTTAAGAGTTCCCTTCACTTGAACTAAGGGGCCAAGCCCAACCCCTGAAAAACAACCCCACACCATAATCCCCCCTCCACCAAATGATTTGGACCAGCTCTGTGTTTGTGTTTCCCAGAAGACAGCGGGGGGGGGGGGGGAGGAAGCGCCGAACATTGCGTGGTTCCCCGCAAAAAGTGCAGCAATCTATGCCTGGAAGTGGGACAAGATACCTGGATTTGACAGGTCTCTGCTCCCCCCTCCCCCCTGAAAGGTGCCAAATGTAGCATCGGAGGGGGGGGAGACATCCGATCAGCGGAAGTTCCATTTCTGGGTGGAACTTCGCTTTAAGTGTTCCCTAGGGAGGTGTTTCTAACTGAATAGGGGATGGACTGACTGGGAGAGGAGAGAGATCGCTGTTCCCGATCACTAGAAACAGCTGATCTCTCTCTCTCCTCTCCTGTCAGAACGGGGATCCTCCTTGTTTACGAAGGCAGATCCCCGCGAGCTTTCGTGGTGGGTGTGCCCACGCACGCCTCCGCCAAAGCTAGTGCACGGACTGCCGATTCGCACAGGGGAGCCAACCTGCCGCAGTATAACTGCGGCGCCCGGTCGGGAACTGGTTAAATCCCTTTGCATCCCCATTCTGATGTTCGATTTGAACTTCAGCAAGCCGTCTTCACCACATCTAGATGTCTAAATGCATTGAGTCGCTGCCATGTGATTGGATGATTAGCGATTTGTGTTAGCAAGCAATTGAACAGGTGTAGCTAATAAAGTGGCCGGTGAGTGTATGTTGGGTAGAGTTTGGGAGGATAAGATTCCCAGAAGGAATATTTGCAGGAACTTTTGAAACTTTGACAAGTCCCCTTTAAAGTTTCCTTCATTCAAAACAACATTCTATTTAATTAGACCAGATTCACTTCTCTAATTGACACAATTACACAAAATAACGCCAATCCTGTTTCTGGTGTCGTCTGACTTTTTGTGTTCAGGAGCGGAATGTTGCCCGTATTACTGAGGAACATGCTGACGGTCGGGAAACAAGGGCAGATGTTTAGTTTACATATAAAATGGTTGCCTTCGGCTTGCACAGTTGCTCGGTGTAGTAAGACTTATTTACTGCCGGAAGGATATTGTGCTTTGCATTAATAGAGTGTAACTCCGCGGTGTTAGGATTTCAAAACATCACATGCTGCCCTGTAGCAGTAGAACAGTTAGTCGCTTGTACAACTCCCAGTGGTCCTTATCTCCGGTTCTGCTGATGTCAATCGAAACCCAAAGTTGCACTCCAGGCAGGTATTAAAGAAAAAAAGCTTACACCATTTAATCCACTTGTACAGCCATTAATAAATCATCAAATATATTTTCACCCGGAGCTTTCATAACTGAATATGCCGTGATATCAGCGTTCTCTAACCACCTGCACAGCAGCAGCTGGAGAGGAGCACTCTGATCCTATCAGAACTCGAAGGCCCCATTCACACCTGGTTTTTACCGCGTTTTTGCCGCGATTTTGACGCATTTTTTGTCGCAATTTTCTACAGGTCAAAAGGCCACCAATCTAAAAAGCAGAAAAACACGCAAATCTGCCTAAAAAAAAAAGTTCCAGAACTTGTTTGAGCTTCAGGCGTTTTGGGGCTTCTGGCTTCAGGCGTTTTGGAGTGGAGATGTGAACCATCTCCATAGAGAATAATTGATTTTTTTCCCCTCCAGCATTTTGTAGCTTCAGGCTTCAAGCTACAAAACTCTCCGGTGTGAATGGGGTCTAATACTTGGCAAAGTGCCGTCAGAGATCATGCTACAAGAATGATGAGCAGAGGAACAACCTGGCATATTAGTGTCCAATCACAGACACTTATGGACCGAACTGCTTAGATGCAGTAGAGAAAAGTGGGGTCAGTCTGAGCACCTAATGGGTGATCACATACCAGCAGTAGATTCTGAGGGAGTTCAAGGACTGTCTTGACAACCTGAAGGTTCACACCAGTCATTTGGGGACCTCGTGCAAGGACCGTGAAGTGATGCTCGGAAGAAGGATGGTTCCCTGTGGAGAATAAGGGTGGTTATTCATGAAGCCATTACCTAAAAAAGCACAGCAGCACATGACTGCTGAGGCGCAATGGGCCCGGTACAAATTAAATGTAACATAAATGTATAGAAAAACCTTTACCCTTACCCCTTCACCCCATTAAATCAACACACTTACAACCATTAGGTTGGAAAGGGCAAGGGCACAGCTTTATTAAAATCCAACACATAACATGTGAACACTTTTAAACCAGTGCAAAGTCACAGTTGTACTATGAGCACACAATTCCAAAGGAGGGGCCTGTCCTTACCATAAGTGCTGGACAGGCCGCCTACTTCCGATTTCCATCAAGGGCATAGTTCATTACAGCCCCTTTTATGCTGGCAAGGTCAAGAAACCGCAGCAAGCTGTGACATACCATAGAAAAAAGGGGCAGGAGGGTGGGCAACTCTTTCAGCCACGTTCCTCGAAAGACCCAGAATTCCCTGGGAACAAAACTTTCCTGAGTTCAGGCCCAGCCTATCCCCCATAACAACCAATCCCTGGTGACCACTCAGCCACCTTGTCCTACACCTGGTCATGTCCCCATCAGTCAAGGCTCTCTTTCCCTAGAGAAAGAGGCCTTCATGATGGGGGCTAACATACCAGCAGTTGATTTAGTGGGAGTTCAAGGACCGTCTTGGCAACCTGAAGTCTCACTTCAACTGAACGAGTCTGCGCAGGGAGCCTGCAGTGAAGCTCTGAAGAAGTATGTATCCCTGTGGGGAAGAAGTGTGGTTAATCAACAAGCCATTACCTAAAAAATACAGCAGCACATGACCGATGCTCACATACCAGCAGTAGTCTCTGTGGGAGTTCAAGTACCATTGTGGCAACTGGAAAGTTCACACTGGTCAATTAAATGAATTCTTGCAGAGAGCGTACAGTGAAACTCTGAAGAAGGATGTGTCCCTGTGGAGAAGAAGGGTGCTCACAAGATTCGCATTGGTCAGCGTGCAGTGAAGCTGAGCAAAAGGATGCAGCCCTGTGGAGAAGAAGGGTGGTTAATCACCTGCTTGTTAACATGATACATTTGGCAGCTCCTGCCCTCCATCCCAATCTGCAGCTGCAGATTGGGATGGAGGTGTCAGGGCTGAACTCAGCCCTTCCTTTTTAGAGCTGGCTGCTCAGCTGTCGGCTAATTGCCAGCTCCTATCTCTTCACAGTTACTCAGCTGTTGATGATATCCTGCTCGCCAATCCTGCCTACCTTAGCTGTTCAGCCCAGTGGATCTCTGCCTTCTCCTTGGTCAACATCACAAGAGACACTCTCCTGCGTTTCTGTTTAAAGACTTGCTTTGCCGACATCCCTTCTGGCTTCAGATCCTGCTTGCTGTTCCACTACATTGATCCCTGACTTCTGGCTTGGCTGACTATCCGTTCTGGTTACTGAACTCTGGCCATGTTTTGTTCTTTTCTTTCTTTTGTTTTCTGTTCTTTTTACTTTTATTATTAAACAAGTGTGATTTAACTGTACTTCTGTCTCGGTTTGATTTCATGGTTTCTGAC
The DNA here is from genome assembly GCA_037952925.1 of Lithobates clamitans. Taxonomy (NCBI): domain Eukaryota; kingdom Metazoa; phylum Chordata; class Amphibia; order Anura; family Ranidae; genus Lithobates; species Lithobates clamitans. The sequence goes on along the minus strand of JBBGZY010002175.1, from coordinate 611,059 downwards.
AGCAGGGAGAGAGCTAGGAAACTAGACACAGGCTGATAACCGCCTCTGCCCTTCCAAAAATAAGGCCCTGTCAGGGAGGAAGAAATTGGAAAAGGCACTTTGTTGTTTAAGAGGAAAGGGGGGGAACTGACTGCAAGGAGGACTGTGATGGGTGGCCATGACTACAAGGAGAACCATTACGGGAGGCAATGACTACAAGGATAACCATGATGGGGGGGCAATGACTGCAAGGGGCACTGTGATGGGGGGTGTGATTGCTATGGGCACTGTGATAAAAAGGGGGGAGGGAATGTAATCATTACAGTGCAGTCCCCTTTATATAATGTTGGCCCTTTACAGTGCAGTCCCCTTTATATCACAGTGCCCCTTTACAGTGCAGTCCCCTAGGGACTGTTTTAAAGGGGGCACTGTGGTGTAAAGGGGGATTGTGGATTCTGATATAAAGGGGGGATTGTGAGACTCTGTGAACAACCCTCCACGTTCCCTGAAAAAATTGGCTACACCAAAAGCAGTCCCTGGTGCCAAAAAGATTGGGGACCTCTAATCCAGCATTTAATTTAAAGGAGAACCAAAGCATTATACACAGAGCAACAGAGCAAGATTAGTTTTTTCCCAAAGATGATTGTGGGATTGTAAGATGGATCCTGCAGGGTGCACTCTGAGAGCGGCTTGCTGCAGGGTGGCACTTTCGTCAGGAATTATTTATTGCAGGTCATCTATGGAGCGCATTTCCTGGAAGGTGATATTGCATATTTCTCATTTTAGTAGGGAACAAGCTACTGCACACAAAGACAGCCTGAAACTGCCATCAGTTGTGCTCATTTTTTAGGTGACCCACGCTGTGTCAGCAGTTGTGCGCTGCAAGACGTTGCAGGCTATTACATCTAATTGCTGCTTCCGAAATACAATGAGAGAGGCTTACAAAGTCTCCTGCTTCTTAGCCAAGGTTCTAGGGTCCCTCCTGAGTAGGAAGTAGCAGGAAAGCTCATGGGTTTGCTCCCAACCCAAGTTCATCAGAATGCAGGACCAATGGGCTGCAGGTGGGAGATTACAAAGGGGTGAAGATGTATGACTACATTGAACTAATATAGGGACACGGCCCATATCATATTATGTATACAAACTATACAAACTGTCATGAATAGCTTTCCATTCATGAACAGCTTTCTTATGGTTGTGATCTACGATTGACCCACAGTCACATCATGCCAACATTATCATAATGTTTTTGTACCATTTTAGAGTGGAATACATGTCCTTTATGGAAGATGTGGAGTTAGGTAAAGGAAGCAATTATATGGAAACTATCATGTACCTAGTGAAGAACTGGAATGTTGTGGAGGCCTCCCTTGAACCTCCCGCCCAACACTCCTAAAGATGGAGAGAGAGAGTGTGAAGGCAAGGAATGCCACCAGTGCCAGAGTCGCTGGCTGGTGATGTCCACTCTTCAAGTGGGTAGAGCTGGTAGTCTCAGTCTTCAGAACAAGACGCCGGTTTGGCACCAGAGCAGAAGACAAGAGCAGGACCAGGAGACAGGCAGCGGTCAGCAACAGCTGGGCAGAGAGGGACCAACCTGGCAGGCAGAGGAAGTACCAGTGGCAGGCCAAGGTCAGTCACAGCTGGGCAAAGCAGTACAGAATCAGCAGGCAAAGACAAGTCCAGCAAACAGGCCAGGGTCAGAGTAATCAGGTGAACAGAGTTGACGCAGGAGCTGAAGCCAAGTCCAAAGGTAAGGTACTTGGTATGCGCACATGCACTTGTGTGCGCTCGCCAAACTGCAACAGTATATCTAACATTGCTCCTTCGCTTGGAAATGCGAACATGTGCATAATGCGCACTGGTTTTCTAGTCCTGTGAATACGGTTTGCCTTACAGGGATAATGTACTTTTATACAACACAGGAAGATATACAGTATTTTGCTCTTGGAATTGATGGTCTGAGGTCAGATGGCAGAATTAAACAGGTGATGAAGATTCAATTCATTGTATGTACTAAGGGCGTGGAACCTTATGCGAAATGCGTCGGTCCTAGACACCAAACACTACAAAACTGATTACACACACAAATTCATTGTTTTTAACCATTTTTTGTATCTTTATGTGGATTTTATGATCATGGAATAAAAGATTGAGATTTTATAACCTCTAGCAGTAAAGGTGATTCTTATTTTTCGGGTCCAAGGAACCCTTTAACTAGTTCACTTATAGCCAGGAATCTTGATAGTCCAGTGGATCATGTGTTCAGCTCCAAAGCAAATTTTATGTAATTAGAGCCTTTTGACCCCAGTGGTTCGGAGCCCATCTAACACTCCTCTACTGGGAAAAACTTGAAAACCTGTAAGTAAAATTTTAGAAACCCCAATATCTTTCCGGCCTACAGAACCATTCTTTATTGCTTAATAAAGCTAAAGCAGCCCTTAATAGTGCTCATGGGGAATTAAAGCAACAAGCCATTTATCTTTTCCTATGAGTTCTCCTGTCTTCCGGAAACCCACCATTGTTAAATGTAATAAAGTACTGCGCGCCGCCCCTTTAAGCGGTTCCCACTACTATTCCTCCGAGGACGAAATGGGAGATAAGTCTAGAAATTGCTCCTGACAGGGATTACTCTATATTCTACAAATGCGGCAGATAGATAGATATGACTCTCGTTCCTCCAAACATGATGGATTATTGTCTGTACACAACAAATATTAGGGAGGCTCGCTAACCTTCGCTTGGTTTTCTTATTGTGGCCATGGGATGCGTCCCGTGGTGATAACCTGACAGCTGAATGGATCGGCGCAACGAAGCCTGGAAACTATAGAGCCAAAGTCTGATCTTATCCCAGTGCAATTATGCCTTATAAACGGCATTATTTATGGAACACTTCCCGATTCCAATCAGACCGCGCTGTCACTGATGGCTGGTCCATTGATAATAAGAAATATGCTCTTTATCAGACAGATGGCAATCTGCTTTTTATAGAAACATTTTTATCTTTATTTGTCTGTTAAAATTGATACTCAGGATACATGTGAAAAAAAAAAAAAAAAACATGCTTTGAGTCCAAACATTACGCAGTCACTGAAAATAATGCAAAAACATTAAAGCTGAAGTATAGTCTGTTGATATATATATAGTCTGCCTTTCCTGGTTCCGCCTTTCCCTCCCCCTCATCAACTGATAAAAAAAACATTTTAAATAAAAACATTTTGGTTTTTACTATTTATCTTATTTTGGACCCAGTGACATCATCACTGGGTCTCTGTTATTCTCCATGCGATGCAGGCAGATCATGGCTGGTGGGATGGGCTGGCCGGATGTTGTATATAGCTTCTTAAAAACATAGTTACATATTTGGTAAGGTTGAATAAGGGCCAGGGCGGCCATCAGAAATGTTGGGGCCCATTACACAGTTTTAGGCCTGACTGGCCTTCCCATCGAATCCACCAGCTGGTTATCCCACTGAATCCCACCCCAATTCTCCTCCTTCTCCATCCCATGTCCTCCTTGTCCTTCAGTCCCATCTCCCCCATCCCATGTCCTCGTCTTCCAGTCTCATCTCCCCAATCCCACAATCCCATGTCCTCTTCCTCCTCCAGTCACATCTCCTGCATCCCATGTCCTCTTCCTCCTCCAGTCCCATCTCCTCCATCCAATGTCCTCCTAAAGTATTATCTCCTTTATCCCATGTTCTCGTCCTCCAGTCCCATCTCCTTCATTCCATGTTCTCCTCCTCCAGTCCCATCTCCTCCAGTCCAATCTCCTTCATTTCACGTACTCCTCCTTCTCCAGTACCATCTCCTCCATCCCATGTTCTCCTCCTCCAGTCCATCTACTCCAGTCCCATCTCTTTCATCTCATGTCCTCCTCCTCCTCCAGTCCCATCTCCTCTATTCCATGTTCTCCTCCTCTAGTCCCATCTCCTCCATCCTATGTCCTCCTGCTCAATTCCCATCTCCTTCATCTCACCTTCTCCTCCTTCTCCAGTCCCACCTCCTCCATCCCACGTTCTCCTCCTCCAGTCCCATCTCCTTCATCTCACGTCCTCTTCCTACTCCAGTCCCATCTCCTCCATTCCATGTTATCCTCCTCCAGTCCCATCTCCTTCATCTCACGTCCTCTTCCTACTCCAGTCCCATCTCCTCCATTCCATGTTATCCTCCTCCAGTCCCATCGCCTTCCTCATATGTCCGCTTGCTCCTCTAGTCCCATCCCATCCATCTAACGCCCTGCTCCTTCTCCAGTCCCATCTCCTCCATCCCATGTTCTCCTCCTCCAGTTTCTTCTTCTTCAACCCATGTTCTCCTCCTCCAGTCCCATCTCCTCCATCCTATGTCCTCCTCCTCTATTCCCATCTCCTTCATCTCACGTTCTCCTCCTTCTCCAGTCCCACCTCCTCCATCCCACATTCTCCTCCTCCAGTCCCATCTCCTTCATCTCACGTCCTCTTCCTACTCCAGTCCCATCTCCTCCATTTCATGTTCTCATCCTCCAGTCCCATTTCCTCCAGTCCCATCGCCTTCATCTCACGTCCGCCTCCTCCTCTAGTGCCATCCCATCCATCTCAAGCCCTGCTCCTTCTCCAGTCCCATCTCCCCCAACCCAGGTTCTCCTCCCCCAGTCCCATCTCCTCCATCCCATGTTCTCCTCCTGCATTCCATGTTTTCCTCCCCCAGTCCCATCTCCTTCATCCCATGTCCGCTTCCTCCAGTCCCATCTCCTCCATCCCATCCCTAGACAGGCTGTATTTGCATGCAGACTGCCATAGCCACTTGCCGACCAGTCGCATACCTGGTACATCACTGGACTTACAAATAGTTGTACCGGGATGATGCCTGCCGCAGCTGGTCTGTTTTTTTAGAGCCGACTGGTACCAGTGACCCCCCCCAGTGCACTCTCCCGCCATGTATTACAAGCTCCGCTTGCCCATCTGTGGGCCCGGGGCCAACATGGCAGGTGCCGGCGGGTGGAGGGGAGGGAGAAGAGCAAACTCACGTCCACTCTCCTCCCCTAAGCGTATGACGTCACGTAAGGGCAAGCCTTTCAGTGTCCCCAGCTAGCATAGCCAGGAGGGGATGTATTGAAATACAATATGAATTGCAATACATTCAGTGGAGCCCAGAAGAGACATTGGGGGCCTTTTAGACTCTACATGTCTCATTAAAGAGAACCTGTCACCTAAAAATCATCACAATGGTGACTTGTTTGTCATATATATTTTTTGTTTTCAAATCCTTTATTTATACAAGAGAGCCAAGAGTCCATTACAACATCAATGTTCCAAACAAAAAAATAAGTACACAATCTCTAATACATTTTAAAATCACTCAAAATTCCATAACTGAGTACAGCAGAACATAATATTCCAGCATCAATAAAGCTCATTATTATTTTCATATTTTAACAAGTGACTAACGAAAATGTACCCAAATTTACTCAAATGGACTCTTCGGCTCTCCGATTGTATTGTATTTAAAAGGGGGAAAAAAAACACAAAAAAAAAAAGGGGAAAAGGACAAGGACAATTCCCAGAGAAGATGGATTGATTAAGTGCGTTAATAAAGTAGTTAAAAATAGTTACACCCAAGCACATAAAATTCACCCCCCAAAAATGTTGAGGTCCCCCATATATATGCACGTGCGACTGTAAACATGCACGTCGTGTATAGCAACGTGTATACACATGTTACATATAGCCACGCACACGCTGGAGCGAGAGCAATAATTCTAGACCTCCTCCATAACACTAAACTGATGACCTATAGGGGGCTTTTGAAGCATCGCCTATATCAAATATAGGGCACTAAAGTTTGTCGCCATTTCACGGGCAGAAGCAAATTTGAAGGTTTGACATGTTGGGTATTTACTGGGGTTCAACCTTGTCTTTTATATTTTACCAAAAATGTGGGTCTTCTTTTGTGTTTTCTTTGCCCTAAATTCACATTAGTGTTTTTTTGTTTTACTGAAATTTTTGCGTTTCCTGGACCTTTGTAGTAAAATCAAGTGACATAAAAAAATTGGAACTACCAATATTTTATTCTCTAGGGTGTCTTCTTTCAGAAAATATTGAATGTTTGGGGGTTTTATGTGTCAATATTTTTCATTGTTTTGAAATACCACAAAAAAAGTACAAACATATAAGGAAGACGTAGTTCTGAATACTGCACTAAACCGCATGAGAGTCACATGTTAATGTTTGGGGGGTTTTATGTAAATCGTGAATCACCGTACCTGTACGTCGGCTCCTTTAAGAGCCATAGCAGGCGCGCGCGCCCGCTGCGCGGCAGGGGACCCGATGCGCGCGACCGTCAGGCGCGGTGTTCGCCAGCCCTCCGTGATCGCGGGCATGAGAGCCAGAACAGGGATTTGTGTATGTAAGCACACAAATCCCCGTTCTGACAGGAGAGGAGAAACAGACTGTCTGTTCCTAGTAATTAGGAACAGCGATCTGTCTCCTCCTCCAGTCAGTACACGGCCCCCACAGTTAGAAACACACATAGGGAACACACTTAACCCCTTGATCGCCCCCTAGTGTTAACCCCTTTCCTGCCAGTGACATTTATACAGTAATCAGTGCATTTTTATAGCACTGATCGCTGTATAAATGACAATGGTCCCAAAAAAGTGTCAAAAGTGTCAGATCTGTCCGCCGCAGTCACGCTAAAAATCGCAGATCGCCGCCATTACTAGAAAAAAAAAATATATATATATATAAATCTATCCCTTATTCTGTAGACGCTATAACTTTTGCGCAAACCAATCAATATACGCTTATTGCAATTTTTTTTGTATACCAAAAATATGTAGAAGAATACATATTGGCCTAAACTGATGAATAATTTTTTCTTTTTTTTAAAAAAATTGGGATATTTATTATAGCAAAAAGTAAAAAATATTGTTTTCTTTTCAAAATTGTCTCTTTTTTTTTTGTTTATAGCGCAAACAATAAAAACCGCAGAGGTGATCAAATACCACCAAAAGAAAGCTCTATTTGTGGAAAAAAAAGGACGTCAATTTTGTTTGAGAGCCACGCTGCACGACCGCGCAATTGTCAGTTAAAGCGACAGAGTGCCGAATCACAAAAAACGCTCTGGTCTTTGGGCAGCCAAATGGTCCGGGGCTGAAGTGGTTAAAATTGTGCACAAACGTGCAGCGGCGACAAACTACATACATTTTTAAAAGCCTTTAAAAACCCTTTTACAGGTTACCACTTTAGATTTACAGAGGAGGTCTACTGCTAAAATTACTGTCCTCGATCTGACCTTCGCAGTGATACCTCACATGCATGGTGCAATTTCTGTTTACATGACACCAGACCGACGCATGCGTTCACCTTTGCGCGTGAGCACGGCGGGACAGGGGTGCTTTTTATTTTATTTTATTATTTATTTTGCTTTTTTTTTTTTTTAAAACTGTTCCTTTCATTTTTTTTTTTTTTTTTTTATTGTTATCTCAGGGAATGTAAATATCCCCTATGATAGCAATAGGTAGTGACAGGGTACTCTTTTTTGAAAACATTGGGATCTATTAGAGCAGGGATAAGCAATTAGCGGACCTCCAGCTGTTGCAAAACTACAAGTCCCAACATGCCTCTGCCTCTGGCTGTCATGCTTGTGGCTGTCAGAGTCTTGCTATGCCTCATGGAACTTGTAGTTCTGCAACAGCTGGAGGTCCGCTAATTGCATATGCCTGTATTAGACCCTAGACCTCTCCTCTGCCCTCAAAGCATCTGACCACACCAAGATCGGTGTGATTAATTTCCCAATTGACCAATGGCGCTGTTTATATCCGGTGAAATCTAAGCCATGAAATGCTCGTAGCTTCCGGTTTATTAGGCCATAGAGATGATTGGAGCCATTCTGGTCTCTGATCAGCTCTATGGTCAGCTGGCGGAACCACTGGCTGCATTCTCAGGTTCCCTGTTGGGACAGAAGATCCAGAGAAAACCGTGGAAGACGGTGGGAGTGTGATGTGATGGCCATCTCATCTTTCGAGACCCTGTGTTAGTATGCCTCAAATACCACCAAAAGAAAGCTCTATTTGTGGGGAAAAAAAGGACATCAATTTTGTTTGGGTGCAACGTCGCATGACTGCGCAATTGTCAGCTAAAGCGACGCAGTCCAGTATCGCAAAAAATGGCCTGATCATTAATGCCCTGTACACACGATAGGATTTTCCGACAACAAAACTGTGGAATTTTTTCCGAAGGATGTTGGTTCAAACTTGTCTTGCATACACACGGTCACACAAATGTTGTCGGAAATTCCGAACGTCAAGAACTCGGTGACGTACAACACGTACGACCAGCCGAGAAAAAATGCTCAATAGCCAGTGCGGCTCTTCTGCTTGATTCCGAGCATGCGTGGAACTTTGCGCGTCGGAAATGTGTACACACGATCGGAATTTCCGACAGCGGATTTTGTTGTCGGAAAATTTGAGAATCCAGCCATCAAATTTTTGCTGTCGGAAATTCCGACAGCAAATGTCCGATGGAGCCTACATGCGGTCGGAATTTCCGACAACAAGCTCCCATCGAACATTTGTTGTCGGAAATTCCGACCGTGTGTACGCGGCATAAGGGGGTAAAATCCTTCAGTGGTTAAACATGTGTGCAAAAAAAAAAAAAAAACACGTCTCTGGCAGCGAAAGGGTTGATATCTGCCTGGAGGTCAGGTTTAACACAAAAGTGCGTTCGCTCTGATATTACCTTCTTGTTCCAGCCATTTTAATCATTTCATTTGCTCAGAGACGTCCAATAAATGAAATTCTAATCACTGTAACAGAATGCATTACTGGAACGTGGCTGGAAATATGAAAATATTGTCAGGCTGCTTCTAATGGTTTTTAGAATAGTGTTTGATCAGTTCTAATTCATATGTCTGTTGGGAGTCATCCTGCCTGTCTCGATGTTCCTTCCAGAAGGAGCACGGTCTAGTGCCAAGTCTGGTCACCCTGGCGGAGGGAACACGGGGCTGAGCGCCAGCACTGCAGCTCTAGAATGGAGTTGGCCGTACATGGGTGGCGGCTGAGTCTGCTTCTGATTAGGGCAGATCCATTTAAGACCTCAGTACAGAGGAGTATGCAAATGAAGCTGGGGAAGAAGACTCAGCAGCCAATGATGGAAAGTAATGGCTAAGGATACGTTTCGAATGAATGTTATTCATAGATTCTATCGCCGGTCAAATTAGGATATCAAATGGTTCAGAGCAATGAAAGCCGCTAATTTTTCTACTTGAACTAACGATGCCTGAATATCATTGGGAGGCGTGCCCCCTCTAGAATACCCTTGACCTTAGTCTTGGTGGGAGGCAGGGGCGTTGCTAGGTCTACAAAAGATTTGGGGCTAGAGCCCATAGCAGCGTAGTAAAGAAAGTCATACACTTGGGCGGGCATACACATGTATATACAGTATTATACGTGTGTGTGTGTATATATCCCCAGAGAGCCCCCAACTTACATCAGGGTCCCAGAGAGCCCCCACTTACATCAGGGTCCCCAGAGAGCCCCCCACTTACATCAGGGTCCCCAGAGAGCCTCCCCTCCCCTTGGGGACCCCTGCAGAGACTCGGGGCTATGGGCCCCAGATTCGGCGCTATAGCCCCAAAAGCCACCCCCTAGCGACGCCACTGGTGGGAGGGCATTCCATCCAAATCTTCTTTTTGACGTTGGGTCACTCCAAAGACATGCTGGTAGGTTAATTAGATCCTGTCGAAAAATTGGGCAAATATGTGTATGTTGTATGTGTTTGTAAGGGTGTCAGGACCCCATGGGGCAAAGGACCTCGCTATACCACAGATGGACACCAACGGCAAAAAGCGCCCTGAGGCGACTCAGTTCGCATAGGTAGCGCTCTACAAGTCACTCATTCATTCATTGGGTTAGTTGGCACTTTAACTACTTCAATACCAGGCACTTTCACCCCCCTTCCTGCCCAGGCCAATTTTCAGCTTTCAGCGCTGTCACACTGAATGACAATTGCGCGATCATGCAACATTGTATACCGTGGAACCTTGGTTTATGAGTAGCGCGGTTAACAAGCACTTTGAAAGACGAGCACATTTTTGTTTTTAATATTTGACTCGGTTTGCGAGTGTGGTCTTGCAAAACAAGCAGAATTCAAGCTAATGGGCGGTGCAGTACCGCATTTGGCCAGAGGTGCGGGGGGGCGCTGGGGACACTCGGAACGGTTCGGGGCCGTTAGGAAATACTCGGAATGACTCGAAAATACTCGGAAACACTCGGAAATACTCTGTTCCCGAGTGTTTCCGAGGCTTTCTGAGTTCAGCTGAGCTGTCCCTGAGTATTTCCGAGGCTCTCAGGCGCCCCCCCTACATCTGGCCACATGTGGTATTGCATGTAATAAAAGTCAATGCGGAACAAATTATCTTCGTTTCCATTGACTTCTATGGGGAAACTTGCTTTGATATGTGAATGCTTTGGATTGCAAGCATTCTCCTGGAATGGATTATGATAGTAATTTAAGGTTCCACTGTATTTATGGAATGTTTATCATTTTTTTTTAGACAGATAGAGCTTTCCTATGGTGGTATTTAATCACTACTGAGTTTTTTATTTTTTGCTAAACAAACAAAAAAAGACCGAAATTTGGGGAGAAAAAACAAAATGTCTTTCTTAGTTTCTGTTATTCAATTTGGCAAATAAGTAATTTTTCTCCTTCACTGGTGTGCGCTGATGAGGCTGCACTGATGGGTACTGATGGGTTGCACTAATGGGCACTGATGTGCACTGATGAGGAGGCACTGATGAGGCGCCACTGATGGGCACTGATAGGCAGCACTGATGGGCACTGATAGACAGCACTGAGTGGGGACTAATAGACTGCACTGATGGACAGTGATTGGCACTGATAATCAGGGTAAACAATGTGCTGACAGGTTTTCTGGTGAACAGCTCTCCTTTCCTCCCACAGACACAGCGTAGGAGAATAGGATTGCTGATAACTGGCAAGTCTGTTTGCATGTGATCAGCTGTGATTGGTCACAGCTGATCACATGGTAAAGGGCCGCTGTGATTGGCTCGTTACCAGGATCTGTGATCAGCTGTGTCCAAAGGACCCAGTGGTCACAGAGCGTGCCAAATGCTCACTCCCAAGTGGCGCACGGGAAGTGGGGCTCTGTGAGGACATCCATGGTCCCTTTACAGACCTGGGCAACCGCGCTGTAGCCATCTTTTGGCTATAGTACAGTTGGGAAAGTGTTAAGCATTTATTTATTTTTGCACAGCAATTTGCACTTTACTCACCCACAACTAGTAGGGTTTAGGTTCATGGGTTTGTCCTAAAATTCTTGGGGGCACGTGGCCTTATGGTCATGTTTTCCCCCTTCCGTGGGATCTCTCTTTGGGGAAATACCACCTAGTACTTAGGTGGACCTTGCCTCGGCAGATCCCCTTAGGAATGGGGCTTGCCTGGTTTCGGCCAGGGGGACCACAATTACATTGTCTCTGTTGGGAGTCTTGCACTGTTAGGGTTAAAGGATAGGGTTCTTTGTCTTTTGGAGGACCATGTGTTACACCCTGTGCATTTTTTAATGTGCTTCACTTTTTATGTGATCACTTCTTTTACAAATTGTGTTTATTTAGTTTGTGTGCACTAGGAATTGAAGACAGGGCTGCTGTTTACTAACCTACCTGGCAGGGCCCCTCCCCCGAATATATCAAGACCATATTTTCACTACAAATACACTAAAATCATTATTAGTGGGGGGGTGGGGGTATGAAGCAGGCAGACCAGGGAGGGGGATCGGTGTCAGGGAAGCAATTACAGGAATGATGCCCTGTGTCTGTGTCTCTCCCTGCAGCAGCTGAAAGTTAGCAGGTTCGGAAGAAACTGGCTTTCAGCTGCTGCAGAGAGCCACACAGGGAATCCTTCTGTAATTGCCCCTCTACCCGAACGCACCGATTCCCCCTGCTGTTCGGGCCACCCTCTGTGCCCGGGCCCCCTACAGGAGGACTGGTGATCCCCCCCCCCCATCAGCGGCCCTGATTAGAGATATGCTTTGGTTTGGCCCATTTTTGGCAGAACCCTGAAGGCAGCTGTCAGTGTGGGGTCACTTCCCTACCCTGTAGCTTCGGATACACAATGGGGCAGAGATGCTCAAGACATCATTGACCTAATACGGCCACATGGTCAATTATGTCTTGTGTCTCTTCCCTCCAATCAGCCCTAAGAGCTCTGCTCACTGAGCTCTGCAGTGTGTAATTTCAGTTCTCCGTCCCCTTTTTTTTCTGATAGCTCAGACAAGCTGTATAAATGCTGGACTCTGGAGGCATGTAGAGTTTGTTTGTTTTATGGAAACAAAGTACATAATGATTCTCTTCATCTATACCAGATAACATCTATCCTTATCGTTGAAGAGGGTCTGATGTTGATTTTAATGGGGGACACCCGCACTAAGTTCTCCTGGGGTTCTCCCTCTCCAATTTATATTGTATCCTGGTATTTTTAGGGGAACAGCATGCAAAAAAAAAAGCTACTTTGGGTCTGGTATGGATTAACAGGGGAAACCCCAGGCAAAAAAAAATGTGAGGGCCCCCCAAAAATTCATACCAGGGTTTTATTTGCCACCTGGCAGGCCAAAAAAGGGGGTCATACCTTTATTCTACATGACATTAAGCTCCTGTGTTTGGACCAAACCTTAAGCTCCCAACTGGTTAAAAACTAAATGGCGCTTGCCATACCTAAATACATACACGTGTATACAAGCTCCAAGCATTTTTTTCTACCAAAACACCGCTGGCATGAGGAAAGGTGTCTAGGAGAGATGGTCATAGCATCCAGTGTGCATGAGGCCGTATTGCAATCTGGAAATCCACCCTGAGAAATGTCAGGTAGCCATCATGGAGATGGCTACGAAAAACGAACAAAAGAGCGTGCACCAGACTAGTGCATGATCCCACAGCATTTATTAAAAAGCAACATACATTTATACCCACAAGCATGTGAAAACAACTATTTTGTAGCCCAGTAGTCCTTGACTAAGAAAAATCCAGAATACTGGGGGACCTCACTGGGATCCTAACTGGCTGACACGTTTCGAAGGATATACCTTCTTCATCAAAGCCAAACTATAAGACTTCTTTCAGCAGAATATATACACTCTGATCCATTACACGAGGACCAAGAGCACCACCCTTAACACCGTCCACTCAGAGCCGGAAAGCCCCTGTCTGGCCATCATTCTGCTATAGGCTGAGTGAGGGCTTTCCCTTTTTTTAGTGGATGCCATATGACGCCCTTCAGAACGGGTCACTTGTGTGCAACCCCGTGATGATCCATGGTACCCCCTGCTCCCTTGGACACGCTGCCTCCCTGATCTCGGTAAAGAGCCTATGACGTAGGCTCTTTACCATGTGATCAGCTGTGTCCAATCACAGCTGATCACAGTATAAATAGGAAATGCTGGTTATCGGTATGCCTCCCCTCACACTGACAGCGCATGAGGAGAGGAGAGCCGATAAGCAGCTTTCCTCACAGGGGAGATCTGCCTCATCACTAATGCCTGTCAGTACCCACCAGTGATGCCCACCAGTCATGCACATCAGTGCCCACCATTGATGCCCATTGATGCCCATCAGTTCCGCCCATCAGTCCCAATAAGTGCTGCCCATTAGTGCCCCCTATCAATGCTGCCTACCAGTGCCCATCATTGATGCCTATCACCAGGGCTGGACTGGGACAAAAATGTGGCTCTGGACTTCATTCAGACTGGCCCACTTTTAATGAATAAAATGCTGCCCCCCCCCCAAAAAAATAGAAATCACACCCACAGCAACAGCGCCGAGTCTCCCTCTTGATCCGGGTGTGCTCTGCTCTGTGCTGCTCTGCTCTGTGCTGTGCTGCTCTGCTCCTTCCAGCGGCTCTTTGGCCTATCCTCTTCCTCTGGACCCTCAGTCAGCCTGTCCTCTGGCCCGGGCCGCAATGTTCTTGGAGCAGAGAGGAGTTGAGGAAATGAGGTTCTGGGAGTGCCGGGGTGGCCAAGCCCGCCCCTGTTCGCCTCTTCAGTGGTCAGGGAGGGGGTGGAGCACTTCTACCTCCCGGGCTTTAACATCTAACTGCCCACTTCTCTGGCCACCTTCACTGAATCCCCGCTGCTGTTTGCTGCCACGCTCCCGCTGCTGCCGAACGCTGCATAAAAACTGGCCCACTGAGCCATCGGCCCACCGGGAAACTCCCTGTAGTCCCAATGGCCAGTACATGCCTGCCTGTCACTGCCCATCAGTTCCGCCTATCAGTGTCGTCTATCAGTGCTGCCTACCAGTGCCCATCTGTCATCTGTCAGTGCCACCCATCAGTGCCCATCAGTGCTGCCTACCAGTGCCCATCAGTTCCGCCCATCAGTGCCCATAAGTGCTGCCCATCAGTGCCCATCAGTGCTGCCTACCAGTGCCCATCAGTGATGCCTGTCACTGCCCATCAGTTCCGCCTATCTGTGTCGTCTATCAGTGCTGCCTACCAATGCCCATCAGTGCCAATAAGTGCTGCCCATTAGTGCCAATCAGTCCCCTCTATCATTGTCCATCAGTGTCATCTGTCAGTGCCACTGATCAGTGCTACCTACCAGTGCCCATCAGTTCTGCCCATCAGTGCTCATAAGCGTCGACCATTAGTGCCAATCAGTGCCCCCTATCAGTGCCCACCAGTACAGCAAATCGGTGGTGCCTATCAGTGTCCATCAGTGCTGCATATCAGTGCCCATTAATGCTGCATATTAGCGCCTCATCATCAGTCCCTATCAGTGCAGCGTCATCAGCGCACAGGAAGGAGAAAAATTACTTATTTACCAAATTTTATAATAGAAACTAAGGAAAACTGTTTTCTTTTTTCAAAATTTTCAATAATTTTTCATTCGTTTAGCAAAAAATAAAAACCCCAGTGGAGATTAAATACCACCAACAGAATATCTATTTATCTATCTATCTATCTATCTATCTATCTATCTATCTATCTATCTATCTATCTATCTATCTATCTATCTATCTATCTATCTATCTATCTATCTATCTATCTATCTATCTATCTATCAATCTTCTCTCTTTCTATGATATCTTCTTTCCTTCCTTCCCGCTAATAAAAAGAATCCAATATAAATTTCTCCTTTTCTCCCATTTTCAGTTTATTGTTGATTGATTCACATTTGCGATGAAATACATTGATGTAATCCCTTCATAAATAAATCCATTCAGTGTATTTATCATTGACGATGACTCCAACCTTCTTTTCCCAATACCAAATAACATATTTTTCTTTCAGTATGGGTGATAAATATATTAAGAGGAAAGAAAAAAAAAAAAAAGAAAATATGACTATCCGGCATTGTAATCTGTGCGGCGTCCGGATAACACGGTCGGCATCTATTACGAGGCATAGATCATGTCGCTGGTGGACATTTTAGCAGGTTGGCGGTAATCACAGCGCCATGCCTCATCTTATCAAATGGGAAAAGAAAAGCCCTTTCTCTCTTTCAAGAAACGCGGCATTCAATTGTGCCGGTGATTTAGTTCTGTTCCTGAAAGGTTCTCTTTTTTTTTTTTTTGTTGTGTTTACTTTGGAGATTATTGATTTCAGAGATTGAGCGGTTGTTTTGACAGAATATTTCTAGAAGGAATGTAATATCTGATCTCTCCACTATCAGGCAACTCTTCAAAGAGGAGAGAGCGCCACAAACATTCTGAGGGGAAAAGAATAACTCACATAGCAATCAGAGAGCAAACCCCCCACCACAAAACAACAAGTAAAAAAAAAAAATATATATATATATATATATATATATATATATATATATATATATATATATATATAAAGCGCATCCAGAAAGTATTCATATTCACAGCGCTTCACTTTTTCCAGATTTTGTTATGTTACAGCCTTATTCCAAAATTATTTTCCTCGAAATTCTACAAACAATCCCCCATAATGACAAAGTGAAAGAAGCTTGTTTGAAATCTTTGCAAATTTATTAAAAATAAAAAATGAAAAAAAAATCCAATGTACATAAGTATCACAGCCTTTGCTCAATACTTTGGAGAAGCTCCTTTGGCACCAATTACAGCCTCAAGTCTCTTTGAGTATGATGCTACAAGCTCGGCACACCTATTTTTGGGCAGTTTCTCCCATTCTTCTTTGCAGGACCTCTCAAGCTCCATCAGGTTGCATAGGGGAGCGTTGGTGCACAGCCATTTTCAGATCTCTCCAGAGATGTTCAATCGGGTTTAAGTCTGGGCTCTGGCTGGGCCACTCAAGGACATTCACATAGTTGTCCCGTAGCCACTTCTTTGTTATCTTGGCTGTGTGCTTAGGGTCGTTGTCCTGTTGGAAGATGAACCTTCGCCCCAGTCTGAGGTCCAGAGCGCTCTGGAGCAGGTTCTCATCAAGGATGTCTCTGTACATTACTGCATTCATCTTTCCCTTGATCCTGAATAGTCTTCCAGTTCCTGCCGCTGAAAAACATCCTCACAGCATGATGCCGCCACCACCATGCTTCACTGTAGGGATGGAGCGGTGCCTGTTGTCCTCCAGATATGACGCTTGCCTCTCAGGCCAAAGAGTTCAATCTTTGTTTTATCAGACCAGAGATTTTTGTTTGAGAGCCCTTCAGGCAGGGGCGTACCTAGAGCATTTGGCACCCGGGGCGGACCACCCCCCCTCCCCCGACTTTTAATTGTAAAAACACCCACAAAAAAAACACCCTCAAGATCAGCATTTTTGAATTCTGACATTTTTTTAAAAATGGCGCCATTGGCTGCCGAGTAAACGCTAAGCTGTCGCTTCCGGGTTTCTACATCGGAGACCCGGTCGAAGGCAAATCTGGCTTTGTTCGAGTCTCTGGCCAGCCGGCTGGTGGCTCAGGTCTCTGGGGTGGGATGGGAGACCTGGGTGGAGCAGTGGGGGGGAAATGAGGACGTCCCCTCCCGCTCTTTGTAATAACAGCCATTGCTGTTCATCCATGGAAGCCAGTGACAATAGACGGGACAGGACAGAGGTGTGAGCAGATCCCACATTCTTGGACAGATCGTGCCACGGTCAAGGAAGTGGAGAGCTGGCTTAGCTTGTATGGCGATCTCTGGATCGGATCTGTCCCTGGGGACAGCAGACAATGGCATCGTTGGCATTGATGATTTGATTTGGGTTTTGGAACTGACCTGCTGACAAGGCGTGTTGCTTTATGGACCGTGGATGGGATTTGATGGCCGGAGGGAAGATGACAAGATGCTGCTGTGACCCGCTGCTTTTTGCTGGACGGCTCTGACGGCGGCAAGATGTGGCTGTAGGTCAATGTCTGTCTACACCTGGGCGGTAGACGCCCCCCCCTCCTTATCAGACCAGCTCATCTACTCTATACCTGGGTGTTGAACACAGCAACAACCCCCCCCCCCTCCTTATTAGGTAAACTCACAGCTTACAGCCTGTATATAGCACACGTCTGGATT
Organism: Lithobates clamitans; assembly: GCA_037952925.1. Lineage (NCBI taxonomy): Eukaryota > Metazoa > Chordata > Amphibia > Anura > Ranidae > Lithobates > Lithobates clamitans. The sequence goes on along the minus strand of JBBGZY010002175.1, from coordinate 593,626 downwards.
CTGCATCCTGTATATAGCACCTACCTGGATTCTGCACCCTGTATATAGCACCTATGTACCTCCAACTTCCACTTCACTTCGCTCCAGGTTTTTTTTTTCTTATGCCACAGCCAGAAATGCTAGGGGGATGTTTTTCAAAGCGATTTCTCAACAAAATAAAGCATGGAGACATGAATGGATGGGGGAGACTGTTTTGATTAATACAATTTACTTAAAGCGGGGTTCACCCACAACGCCAAAAAAAAAAATATTAAAAGCCAGCAGCTACAAATACTGCAGCTGCTGACTTTTAATAAATTGCCACTTACCTGTCCCAGGGTCCAGCGATGTCGGCAGGGGATGCCGAGAACCCGCTCGGTTCTCGCCAGCTGCCGCCGCCATCCTAGGTGAGGGAATCAGGAAGTGAAGCGTTGCGGCTTCACTTCCCGGTTCCCTACTGCGCATGCGCGAGTCGCGCTGCGCGTCCCTAGTGGTCCCCGCTCTCTCCTGGGAGCTGTATGTTCCCAGCAGACATCGCGGTCGGGACGGGAAGAGGCATAGACTCCCATTGGAGTCTATGCCGGAAATGGGTGCAAATACCTGTCTTAGACAGGTATCTGCACCCCCCTCCCCCCTGAAAGGTGCCAAATGTGACACCGGAGGGGGGGAGGGTTCCGAAAAGCGGAAGTTCCATTTTTGTGTGGAACTCCGCTTTAAATAGCGTTATCGTTTTTTTTGGTGCTCACTCCATTTATTTCTGCTTTAAATATTCCTGAATTGTTGGCACTGAATCATCACATTCTAATACCAAATATTGTACAGCCTAATACCTTGTGCTAAAACTGATTTCTCTGCAAAATATGATAAAAAAAAAAGGGGGACAGTGTAGCAAAAATACACATTATATCAATTATTAAGCGAAAGTGAAGTTTTCTTTGAATTTGCTGTCAACTGCCAGATTCAGCAGGCAATAAACCACACCACGTCCAGAGTCGTGTCCTATAATCCAGCATTTTCACTTGCGTGACATTTCTAAGCCGCGCCATTCCCAGCTGCAGAGCCCCGTCCCTGCCAAGTCATTAAGCAACTCCGTCAAATGTCTTGTTTTCCCTAAAAACATATGGCAGGCCTCAGAGAGAGGATTGCTTCTCACAGCAGATTAAGAGGTCATCCCCGACCTCCCTCTAGAGAAATAGGTAATGCAGATGTTTGCTTGACATTTGACACTATAATGAAATGTAGGAAGATGGTTTTTCAGTGGGGTTTTAAGACTATAAACATTATAATTGAAGCTCTTCCTCAATACCAAGTCATGCAGTCAATATTCCTATACACTCACCGGCTATTTTATTAGGTACACCTTGCTAGAACCGGGTTTTGCCTTAATTCTTTATGGCATAGATTCAACAAGGTGTTGCAAACATTCCTCAATGATTTTGGTCCATAGTGACATGATAGCATCACACAGTTGCTGCAGATTTGTTGGCTGCACATCCATGATGTGAATCTCCCGTTCCACAGCATCCCAAAGGTGCTCTATCGGATGAGATCTGGTGAGTGTGGAGGCCATTGGAGTACAGGGACCTCATTGTCCAGTGGTGAGATGATTGGAGCTTTGTGACATGGTGCATTATCCTGCTGGAAGGAGCCATCAGAAGATGGGGACACTGTAGTCATAAAGGGATGGACATGGTCAGCAACAATACTCAGGTAGGCCGTGGTGTTTAAACAATTCTTAGTTGGTACTAAGGGGCCCAAAGTGAGCCAAGAAAATATCCCCCCACCGTTACACCACCACCACCAGTCTGAACATATTGATACAAGGCAGGATGGATCCATGCTTTCATGTTTACACCAAATTCTGAGCCTACCATCTGAATGTCGCAGCTGAAATCGAGACTCATCAGACCAGCCAACATTTTTCCAATCTTCTATCGTCCAATTTTGGTGAGCCTGTGCAAATTGTAGCCTCAATTTCCTGTTTTTAGCTGACAGGAGCAGCACCCAGTGTGGTCTTCTGCTACTGTGGCCCATCTGCTTCAAGGTTCCATGTGTTGTGCGTTCAGAGATGGTATTCTGCATATCTTGGTTGTAGCAAAAGTGGTCATTTGAGTTACTGTTGCCTTTCTATCATCTGCCCAGTTCAAGTGGAGCTGAGGGCCTATTTTCTCCTGGAAGCAGTTCAGGGCCAATTCAAGGGGGCACTGAGATTCCAGCCTGGAGATTCACGGTACAGTGTCTAAGCCAATATTGAACAGGAGGCATCCAAGTATCTGGAGACACAGTAGCAATAGGCCCGGAAGTGGGATCTCAGTGACTGTCAGCTGGTTAAACACTTGTGTGACCGTGTCAGTGTTGCTGTAGTGGGACTTGCCCTGCTGGGAGTCCCAGAAGTGCTTATTTCTCTATTCTCTGCAAAGAAGTGGGGGGGGGGGGGGGGGAGAGCAGATAGAATAGAAAGAGTCCTCCAAATGTTTTACATTTTAGCTTTATCCGCAGCCCATTCAAGTTTAACCAGCAATAAAGCCTAAAATGACATCCACTGACTGGTTATTGTGAGAGGGACTGTTCAAGTGTTGTGTGCCTGGCTACCTGGCCAGAAGGGAAGAAAACCTGGGACAAATCATGGGGCCTCTTATGAGTCCACGCTACTTCCCATTTTAACCTCTAGGTTGTTCCCTCCCTTAAAATATCTACAGTGAGTGGGTTACAAGGTGGGAGGAGTTTGGTTGCAATGTTCAAGGAGGTAGGGGCTCCACTCCATAGTTGACCCCCAAGGGACTTGGTAGGGCCCTTCCTGCAAAAATATAAAGACTTAAATGTGTGGTCTTCTTTGGCTGGGGGAATACCTCGTGAGGCCCTGACACCCTGAGTAGGACTGAATTTTGGAAAAGGATTAGCTATGTGCCCAACCTGAAAAAGCATAGGAGATATGTCACACCAGGGATCTCTGAGAAAACATCCACAACTTTTATTAAATGATCACATCACAATGTAGAACAGTAAAAACCCAAGATCATGGCGGACCCCTTCCTGACATGTGATACTCCAACAACTTTGGCAGTAACTTGAGGACACTAATCTTCCTCGTAATATTCTGAGCAGAGTCCTTGCATAGGAAGTTAGTGAACTGAGGTATACCAGGAAACCAGACAAAATGTCCCTTTTTTGAACAATGCACTACAAGGGATAACATCAGCACACAGTCGCCTCCTTCCAGTATCTTTCCGACATCTTTTCCAGTGATACCTGACCAGAGCCAAAAGTCTCTCTGTCAGCTCCAACAACCTCTAGAAGAGCCTAGTTGGGACCTCATACACTGAAAAGATTACTGTGACAAAATCCATCAAAAAATGCACAAACATTATGATAACGAGCGTTCAATTGCTGTGAAAGAAAGTCCTTTTCAAACAATGTCCCGAAATTCCTGTGATCTACAAATCTTGTGAAAAACAATTCTTGTAATGAATGATTCTTCTATATGTTATCTTCATGTGAATTTAATGCTCCCAGAGCTCTTACCTCAATGAGGAATATAAACCGCCTTAACGATCTCTCTGGGAAAGATCAAATTTCCATCTCTTGATCCCACAAGGACACTGCGGTTTCTGATAAAGCTGGACACGGCTACAGGTTTTCCACCAGTGTCTCAGACTTTCCAGGCTCCCGATTATATGATGGTTCCAATGTTCTCAGATATTATAAGGGGATAAAGAAAAAGCCTCCCATAGCGTAAAAACATTAAACTAAACTCAATTTATTAAAGGCCAAAATGGACTCTTACATTAAAAGCAGTAAAAAACAGCAGTAATGGTGCAAACAATTCGTTGTAGACAGCATTAGAAATGGCTGCCGTAGTCCAGTTTTCCCACCTAGAACATGGCCGCCTCCAGGTTGGAGACATTTTCTCCAATAAAATGGCCACCAAGTCATTTCCTGTTCTTGCACATAAATAGAAAGGTCTGTCAGCCAATCTGGTTCCCCTGATGAAGTCACGTGTCGTGATGTAATGCGTAGGGAGTAGCTGGATATACTGAACAAACCAGGAAGTGATGTAAGAGGTGTCTAATGCTGTCTACAACAAATTGTTTGCACCATTACTGCTGTTTTTCTGGCTGCTAGGTTATCTGAGGGCCTATCCAGAAGCAAGAGAGCAGCGCAGGGTTGGGATTGTGCCTTGCAGTCTAACAAGAAGTGACGATTCTGCCGGCCAGAGAACCTGTCATGGTCGGAGGTAAAAAGAAAAGCTGTTGCCACTAAGGGACCATAGCAAGTACCGGAGCAGTATTCTCCCCAACAGGGGACGGTAAAGAATCAGGAAACTTTAGCGGGTATCAAGCCAGGGACACAGCCAGTGGAGGTGACGCTTGCAGAGCAGCCTTGTGTGTCAAGCCAGGGACCGAGAAGGCCAGTGGGGTGAAGCTTGAGAAGTATCTTGAGTGCCAAGCTAGGGACCCAGCAAAGAAGTGGGGGTGACGCTTGAGGAAGATACTACAGTGAAGATTGGAGGAGCTCATGGGATTCAGTGGCAGTGAATCATCTAGTCTAGTGAGAGACCGGGAGCTCAGTGGGCTGAAGAACTACAAGGAGTGATTATAGTGGAAGCGAAGGAACTGTTACACTTTGTGCTAGAAACTGTTAACGACAAAGCCATAGGAGACAGCATTCCTACACATGCAGATGTGGCATCTTGCTGGAGGCCTTTCCCTGCATGGCTGTCCTTCTGTTGAAGTCTCTGAGTCTGCCAATTAGCCTTGCAACTATCTAAGGGTGTCCTGGCCCCATCCCTCTCTCCCAAAGTTCTGTTAAGAGAAATAAAATCTCTGCATTTAAGGAGTGTCTGGCACCCAATGAATTTACCTTGCATTACACCCACTATGTCTTACAACCCACAACATACAGAAGGATGTCAGCTATCTCTGGCCCTGGAGGTTCTCATTAGACTGAAGGAGGTCTGGGACCTTGCTACACATAGGTGTGTGTTTGTTTGTCTAGTATCTACTGGAGCTTTAAAGAATAATCTAAGTCTTGGCTAAATTATACATAATGTAACATTATGAAAGGCAAGATGGTTGAGGTTGAGGAATGCTATGTATCACCTCACATGCTTTGATATGTAGGAAACTAAGGTGGAATCCAGTCCGGGGTTTTCAGGGCCACCTTGGCAGTGTGAGTTCCAAGCTGGATTTTTCTTTCCACCTGTGACCAGCACCAGGTGGCATAAGGAAGGACTGGAGAAAGGAAACTGAACTGTTTAGTTAGTGCTTAAAAGGCAAGGATTTATTTTATTTTCTGTTTTATTTCTTTAATTTCTTGTAACCTTTTTAAAAAGCTGACTACAAATCAGAATTGTAAGACAATGACCTGCCATTGGACTGCTTTTTTCCTAGGGAAGGTGATCCCTATTTGAGCCACCCCCCACAATAGTTACATTGGTCCAGCTTGGTTCATCAAACAGTGTACCATATAATAAACTATATATTAAAATAAACAATAGTGTAATGCCTCCCTAATATAAGTGAAAATCAACAATAGTAAAAAATTGCTCCCATCAGATAATACTATCAAACCATAAAAGGCCTCCAGCCCCTCTATCTCCCGCTGTACTGGGTGTTCCGACATGGCGGACTTCTTGCCGCACCCGGAATTAACGTCACCACGCTTCCGTCCTACTCGTTACGTCATCTTCATCCCTGATGAAGTCACGTGTAGCGTGACGTAATGTGTAGGACGGAAGCGTGCTGATATAATTTCCGAGTGTGGTCGGAAGTCTGCCACCCAGTACTCCCAAATCATTGTTACATTCTGTAAATGGGCTTCCTATCCCTTTTTATTTGTGAATAGTTTATAATTGTAAAGGCTCCATGCACACAAGCGTTTTTTTTTTAAGCTAAAAAAAGCTGTAAAAAACACTGGATAAAAACACTGTTAATAGCGTTTTTTTTTTAGTAGCATGTTTTATTAGAATTTTTTGCAGTTCCATAAAAAAAGCTTAAAAAACGCTATTAGTAGTGTTTAGGTGCTGGGAAAAATGCTCCGCGAAACTCTACAAAAACAATTAATGAAAGTAGTGTGCATGGACACATAGGATAACACTATTTAGCTTCTAGGAGCTTAAAAAAAATGCCAGTGTACATGCAGTCTATATCTTTTAATAAAAGCAGTTACTGCACTATGGGAAGTATTCTTATCCTTAAGGGGGGGGGCAAACAACAACCCCCCTCCTTCTAGGTAGGTCGGTCAAGCCACCTACAACCCCCCCCCACAGTCGGTCATCAACCCCGGCACTTACCCCATCTAGGTTGCGGGCAGGCAGCGGGTGGGTTGCAGGCTCCTATAGGCAACGGGCAGTGGGCAGGTTGCAGGCACCTCTGGGTGGTGGGCGGTTTGCGGGCTCCTCCAGGTTAGCAAGCAGCGGCTCCTGTGTCCTCTCCTCCCTCCTCTTCTGCATCACAGCGGCTTCTGCCGTGCGTCCATTAGGATCGCCTTTCCTTTAAGCCAATCGGGTGACGGATCTCAATACCCGCTTCCTGCGGGTATTGAGATCTCTCCTATTGAGAGGTGTTTATGTTAGTAAGGATAATTCTGTTGATTGCAGACTGGCTGGTGGGTTGAGCTGGGAATATTCAGCAGCTGGCAGAGAGGCTGAACCAGGTGCCGGTGTCTTGCCGAATAAGTTCCTTCGGCGGATAGGTTCCCCCCCCTCTTTTTTTATACAACACAGGCACAGGGGCACATAGCGTGATGTAACAGAGGGGATAGCATGATCATATTATAGATTTGATTGCACTAGGAGGGGAGAATCGTGGGGGGGACAGAGCTGACAGGCAGGGAGGGGAAGGGGGAGGAGGACAGAGCAGGGCTGCGGATGATGGTGGCACGTAAACTGACCATGGTGTCAGGGCTCAGCAGCCATGATATACCGTGGTCCGTTTAGAGAGGGAGGGGCACAGCCAGGCAGGATCAGCCAGGTATTTTAGGTAATACGGGGAACCAAGTTACGCAGCACAAGCACTGTGCTGTATAACATGCTTTAAGGGAACAGGATCCATTTTTTTTTTTTAGGGTAACAAACACTTTAAGTATTTATTGCTGCTTAAAGCATTCATGTAAAAAAAATAAAATAAAAAATAATAATAAAAAAACTAAATAATAATAATAATAAAAAATACAAGTGATTCCATTTTCTAGTACATCCCATACTGACATGGTCTTACAAGTGTACAGAGTCTATAAAGCTTTTAGTTTTCTTCCTACACCATGCTTATGAATCAGCAGCTCCCCGACTTATTTATTCTGCTTGAAAACAAAGAGAGGCCTCGGAGATGTCTCTAGCAGACAATGAAGCGTCCTCTCTGCCCTCTGCCCGGACCCGCTTCCCTCTACGCCGTCCATTGTAATCACAAATGTACTGACATTTACTCCTACTGAGTCGGCTGGATTTCTTGGGGCTACTTTGTACTCTTTTTGTGAATAGACACATCCCCGTACTTTTCACTGATGTCTCTCCAATTTGTTCGGAAAAACAGGACAATAAATACGCGGAGAGGTTCTGGCTGAAAACAGGCAGAAAACAGATGTATTAGGAAAACCAGAATGGGAGGAATGGGAGGTAGCCAGCCAGGATAACAATGAGATGTTAGGGTATATTAGGCTGTTTTTTCTTTATTCCCACTGAGCTACTTTAGTGCCGACATGCCATTTGAGTGTAAGCTTTTGAAAGTAAATGTAAACCCTGAACTAAAGGAAAGTTTTTTTTTGTTTTTTTCCTCAGCACTGTCACGTCACGTTTCTTCCTAATAAAATACTGTTTTCACTTTTTTATATTTATTTTTGCTGTATGCCAGTGCTGCTAGTGTAGCACCCTTTAGTTGTGCTAGGTAATGGTGTCGATTTGTAGTGTAGGTACATTTATTTAGCTAAGACTGAGCTGTGAATCTGGCTCAGGGTTCAGTGACTTGGGGTTGGATGGGTCATCCTACCAGCTCCTCCTGGTGGCTCCCCCTGTTTTCTGGGACATTGGAGAATGTTCTGGACAAAGTGGGTGGAGGTTAGTAGGAGCTGTTTGGAATATTTATGAGGGCCTCAGCCAAGCTCCAGTAATGGGCTGGCAGGGGGGCAGCATGCCAGCAGGGGAGTCAGGTGGAGGATGGAGATGGAGTGCTGAGGAGGCTGTTGGTGGCCCCCAGGGGTGCCCTGTAGTTTGAGGGAGGGTGACCTTGGGCCAGGGCTCAGGTGCTGGAGGTATCCTGCCATAAAACACGAAGGAAGCCCTTTTTGGAGGCACGGGGGCAATTAGAGAGGACAGCAGGAGCAGGTCAGCTTTACTGGGAGATCCCCTGAGTGTCAGCAGGGCGGGCTGGTGAGTGTCAGTCTGGTGGACTGTGATGGAGGAGTTAGCCTTGAGAGGGTTGGTAAAGGGGCAGCTGCAGCCAGGTGGGTTGGCAGTGCCAGAAGAGGTGGTGCTGGGTTCAGTAGCCACAGGAGGGAAAAGTAGAAGCTGGACACTGTAATGCTGCTACACAACCAAGGAGTCTCAGGTTCCTGCCTGTAAAGGGCTATTGCCTTTAATCTTCAAACAGTGATCCAGCTGGGTTCTGCAAGCAAGAGTGTGCTGGAGGAAGAAGTGGGGCCGTATAAAGAGACGGTATGTAGGAAGAATGTCCCTGAAGTTCAGCTAAAGTTAGGTGGGCATCCCATAACCTCCCATCCCTATCCAAGTTATTAACCCTCAATAAACAAAAAAAGAACAGACACAGACTGTTCTCAGCCTTAGGAGTGCATGTGAAGGTTCTGGGTGCCTGGCTGTGCAGGGTTGGGGTTCATTTGCGGCGCTGGACTTATCTCCTGCAGACTCTTTGCAGCCACCTTCAGTAGTCTATGGATGGCTGTGTGGCATTTCTAATAATGGGTTTTCTAATGGTGACAAAGGGCGGACCATGTCTGTGCAATGTCTGTGTAATGCTGGTTGATCCTAAATACTGTATACTAAATATTGACACTCTGCTCAATGACTACATTGGGAATTCCCCAGGCCCAGGTCCTTGACAAATAATGTCCCAGACATCTTCTTCTCAGGGGATGATTCTTTTTGAGAATGATCGGAATGATGGATGCCAGTCGCTCATAGGTGTGCACAGCCTATTGCATTAGGGTGTGCACCCCAAAGCTCAAACATATATGTGTGTGCGAATTTGTATATATGCGGAAGGTGTCAGTAGAGCAGTAAATGGTGTCATAAGGGCAGATATTGGTGGTGTCAGTAGGGCAGTTACAATATTATTTTAATAATTTTTTTACAATTTTTTAGGAGAAAAAAAATTGATTTTTTTTTTATTTGGTGAAATATCAGGGGACTAAACATAGGAAATATGCACCACACGGGGTGATTAGGGTGTGCCCAGGCACACCTGGCACACCCTGTGTGCACGCCTATGCAGTCGCATTAGTAAAGGTTGTAGATTTTATTGTTTTAGTTCAGTGATCTCCCAACCGGATGGGGCCCTTTGCTTGCTTTTATCTGGCCCTTGGGGCACTATTTCATCCACTGACACCAACAATTGGGCATATGTCCTCCCACTGACACCGATGAAGGGGCACAATTCCTCCCAATGACACCAACAATGGGGCACAATTCCTCCCAATGGCACCAACAATGGGGCACAATTCCTCCCAATGGCACCAACAATGGGGCACAGTTCCTCCAAAAGACACCTACCAAGGTGGCACAAGTCTTCCCACTAACACCAAAGGTGGGGAACTATTCCTCCCACTGACAGCAACAATTGAGCATATGTCCTCCCACTGATACCAATGAAAACTCCTCCTAATGACACAGATGGGATACACTTCCTCCCACTGACGTTAACAGTGGGGCACTATTCCTCCTACTGACACCAACAATGGGGCATTATTTACTCTCACTGACACCATTCTTTTCTATGGATGTTCAGAATGATGGGTGGCAGTTGCATTAGTTGCATTAGTTACGTTTTTTTTGGAGATTTTATTGTACCACTGCATTAAGAAGTTGTGACTCCAGAGAGGTAGATATGGTTTTCATCACTCTCTCTGTCACACCAATGCTCCTCATGTTCTGGAAGTGAATGTACTTTTCTTGGGGTACCCCTTCTGACCTTTAGGCACCAGACTCCAGTGTGAAGTCCATACCAAAAGCTCTTTCCACTGATAATAGGACAAAGGTCTCCATGTATATAACTCTGCAGTTACTGGTCACAGTGAGACACCCCAGTAATACTCTAACAAAGGCTACAATTATTTGTCTAGAAATGCCTGCAGGACTGTTCGCTGTGGACTGGAGAAAAGTTGTTAGACAGCACATTGTTGGTATATTGATTAATAATGTTGCTGGATTAGGGCCTGTGCAGTGATTGTCTCTTTGTTGGATTAAGCTGTGATTGTCTCTTTGTTTGATCGGGCTGTCTCTTTGCTGGATTGGGCTGTCTCTTTGCTTTATAAGGATATCTCTTTGCTGGATTGGGCCATCTCTTTGCTGGATTGGGATGTCTCTTTGCCGGATGGGGATGTCTATTTACTGGATTGGGCTGTCTCCTTCCTGAATTTAGTTGTCTCTTTGCTGAATATATGGGGTTGTCTCCTTGCTGGATTGGAATGTCTCTTTGCTGAATATATGGGGATGTCTCTGCTAGACTGGGCTGTCTCTTTGTTGGATTGGGATGTCTCTTTGCTGAATATATGGGGATGTCTATTTGCTGGATTGGAATGTCTCTGCTGGGTGGGGGTGTCTCTTTGCTGGATTGGGCTTTCTCTTTGCTGAATATATGAGAATGTCTCTGCTGGATTGGCCCGTCTCTTTGCAGGATAGGGATGTCTCTTTGCTGAATATGTGGTGCTGTCTATTTGCTGGGTGGGGATGTCTCTTTTGCTACATTTGGCAGTCTCTTTGCTTAATATATAGGGATGTCTCTTTGCTGGATTGGGCTTTCTCTTTACTGGGTTTGGATATCTCTTTGCTGAATATATGGGGATGTCTCTTTTCCTGGATTGGGATGTCTCTTTGCTGAATATGTGGGGCTGTCTCTTTGCTGGATTTAGCTTTCTTTCTGCTGAATATTTGGGGATGTCTCTTTGCTGGATGGGAATGTCTCTTTGCTGAATATATGGGGATGTCTCCTAGCAAGAGGCTGATACAAGGCTAAGTTTGGGTATTTATATTGCTTACATTTAAAGAAATGCATATAATGATTTCAAATGTAATACCTAGATGCATTATTTTGTGTTTTTTATAGCTGGTTTGAGTTCTGCTGTATCAAAACAAGTAGTCCAAAAAAAATACATATCATAAGGCAGCTTGCCATTGATTTAATGTGGTGGCCGCATTAGTGTTCTTTTCTTTGGCTTTTTTCCCTCTGTTCTCACTTGGCCACTGGCCAGTAACCCACCTCCATGTATTAGTGAGACACAACTCTGGATGAAAGATAACAGGAGGCACAGCAGGCAGCATCATTGTCAGTCTGGGGGGGGGGGGTTAAATGTATTAGCAGATTTAGATACACTAACAAATTGAAGACAAATGCCAGCTCACACTTTATAAGCAGTTTTGGGATACAGATTTTACATGAATAAATAAAAGCTGATCATTGTAAGCAGCCTTGGCAGTGTTAAACTGTTTGTCTTATCCATGTGAACTGATACATTCTAGAACAATTATTAACCCCAAATTACCCCCCCAACACAAATCCCCTCCTCCAACCCCAACCTCCTTGTGGTGCCCCCCCCCCCACCAACCCCCACCTCACATGGTACCCCAGTGCCTCAAACAGCCGCCCCTCGTCCTCGGGCCCTGCTTCTTCCATTACTGCCTGCTTTATAATGTTCCCACTTTTCAAATAGAAATTTTAAAAAAGCAGCTGGCCTTTAAAAGATTTGAATATTCAGTGGTTTGACTTATACAATTTAAAAAAGTGATTTTTTTTTTTTTTTGCATGTTACTTAACATATCCCAGTGAGCAAGGCTTTTATAATCCTAACGCCACGCATATGTTTTTGTTTTTTTTTGTTTTTTTTTTGCTCAGCCTTTTTATAAATAACTTTTGTTCCAACAAAAAGAACTCACAAAGCAAACTTTCCAAAGACAGTAAATATATATATATACTGTATACAGTGTATCCAGCTGCTTCCTTCACACTAAAGAACTCCAGATTGTCTTGTTCTGCTTACTTATAAGTAACGCTATCTGATAATATCTGATAACAACACCACTTAGGGTTTGTGTTTGAGGCTGGAAATCCACCAACTTTTTTTTTGCAACTTTTTTTTTTATTATTATTATTAAAATTTGAATATTCTCAATTGTTGGTTTAGAAAAGCAAACTTGTCATTAGAGAACAAGTTACAGCAATACCATGCAGGCAGATACCAGTGTTTGTAAGTGCATTTGATGGCCAGTTGGCTACATGACCCCCCCCCCCCCATAATCATATTTGTTTCATACTTTAAATGGTTGTAAACCTCAGACATGAAATATAAACAAAGCATACAGTGCCTTGAAAAAGTATTCATACCCCCTTGAAATTTTCCACATTTTGTCATGTTACAACCAAAAAAACGTAAATGTATTTTATTGGGATTTTATGTGATAGACCAACACAAAGTAGCACATAATTGTGAAGCAGAAGGAAAATGATAAATGGTTTTCAAAATGTTTTACAAATAAATATGTGAAAAGTGTGGGGGGGGCATTTGTATGGCGCCCCCCGGAGTCAATACTTTGTAGAACCGCCTTTCACTGCAATTACAGCTGCAAGTTATTTTGGGGACCTCTCTACCAGCTTTGCACATCTAGAGAGGGACATTTTTGCCCGTTCTTCTTCTTTGCAAAATATCTCAAGCTCTGTCAGATTGGATGGAGAGCGTCTGTGAACAGAAATTTTCCTTGTCAAAAGAAGTTTATTGAGTATACAATATTATAAAGATACATAAAGTAAGTTTACAGGGATCTATAAAGTAAGCTCATTGTTTTACAGTAGGGTTTATATAGGTAAATATCATGAAATTTCAAATATTAAACATTGGGTTCACGTAAACCTAAATTAAAGATATATATCATTTCCTTAGTTACGGTACTTTTTGTAGGTATTTAAATGATTTATACCTACTATACATATTGTTTACAAGTAGAGTGTATATAGGGCAAATAAATTCTGATAATGAGCTTTAATCGTAAGGTGGAGAAAAGGAAAGAGAAAGAAGAAAAAGGGTTGAAAGGTAGAGGTATGGTCCACAAGGTTGTCCCGCTCGTCAGTTTATTATTCTTTTTAGTTCTCTTTGAAGCCTTAGAATGGGTGTGAACAGAAATTTTCAAGTCTTGCCACAGATTCTCAATTGGATCATTATAGGGTGGGCTCGGGTCGCAGAGAGTGCGCTCCGATCCCACCCAGGTGTGTTACAACAGAAAATGAACATTCGCTGTTGTAACACTGATCCTCCTCCTGGCCAATTAGGAAGCCGGTTTTGACACCGGTCACCCGATTGGCTGAAAGGACAGGCAATCGTATCGAATGCCTAGGAGGAGCTGTAAGCCGCCATGGAGGAGAGGACACGGAGCCGCTGCCCCACGCTCGCTGCTGCCTGCCACCTTCCGCCACCGATGGGGTAAGTAAAAGAGAAACTGGCTAACAGCAGAGTGGTGGGTGCCGCTTGAGGAGGGGGGGAGGGTGGTTGTTTGCCACCCCCCCCAAAACAAAATCACCATCCGCCATTACCAGACTCCCTGGGAAATCGGGTCCCGGGAGCTGCTTCCTGATTGGCTGGGAGGAGAATCATAAAGACAATAGTGAATATTTATTCTGCGCCTCAAGCCCACCCTTCTTTTGAAGCCAATTTGAGCCTCCGGCTCTAATCACATGCTTAAAAAAAAAAAAACCCATTGAAATTCATGCATCCGGCACCCTGCATGAAGATTAAGGGGCCGAGCTAATAGATGGGGGGGGGGGCGGCGCCCGTACGCCCCTCATGGCTGGGCCGCCACTGGTCAAATGGTGGAAGCTCCAATTTAAAGAAAAATCTCTGTTGGATCTACTTATTGCACGTAACAAGTAATTGATTTCAGATGTGTAAACTACAGACAACTTAGCTAACAGTGATCACAGAGTAATTACGTTTGCAATTAATTACAGGAAAGAGACACAGGTTGGTATGAGAAGAACACAAAACGTAAAAAAAAAGTTAACTTCACCACTTCAGCCCCGGAAGGATTTACCCCCTTAAGGACCAGGCCATTTTTTGCAATATGGCACTGCGTCGCTTTAACTGACAATTGCGCGGTCATGCAACATTGTACACAAACAAAATTGATGTCCTTTTTTTTTCCACAACCTCTGCGTTTGTTTTTTTTTGCACTATAAACAAAAAAAAAAGGTTTGACAATTTTGAAAAAGAAAAAACAATATTTTTAACTTTTTGCTATAATAAATATCCCCCAAAAAATGTAAAAAACTAATTTCTTCATCAGTTTAGGCCGATATGTATTCTTCTACATATTTTTGGTGAAAAAAAAAAAAATCGCAATAAGCGTATATTGATTGGTTTGCGCAAAATTTATAGCGTCTACAAAATAAAGGATTTATTTATGGCATTTTTATTCAAATTTTTTTTTTTTTTTTTTACTAGTAATGGCGGTGATCAGCGATTTTTTTTTTGTGGGTCTGCGACATTGCGGCGGACAGATTGGACACTTTTGATACTTTTTTGGGACCATTTACATTTATTCAGCGATCAGAGCTAAAAATAGCCACCAATTACTGTATAAATGTCACTGGCAGGGAAGGGGTTAACACTAGAGGGGCGATCAAGGGGTTAAGGGTTCCCTAGGGAGGTGTTTCTAACTGTGGGGGGCGACGACTGACTGGCAGTAGAGAGAGATCGCTGTTCCTGATCACTATTTACATTGACAGATCCCCATTCTGGCTCTCTGAGGAGCGATCGCGGGTCGCCGGCGGACATCGCAGACGCCGGCCACGAGCATCAGGTCCGGCGTCGCGTTGCGTCCCCTATAGCTCTCAAAGCGGGCGACATACACCTGCGGTGATTCGCACAGCCGTGCCAACCTGCCACAATATAATGACGGGGGCTGGTCAGCAAGCTGTTTCTAAGCTGTACACTTTTCTGTATGATGTTAAAGGGGAGTTCAACCAGATGTTTTAAGTTCGCCCCCTCGCGTTGCTCGCAACATTTCCATGAATCATGGATTTTTTTCGTTTTTCAGAGCTTGTTATCTATTTTGGGTGATAAACAGGTACACTTCTGCAGTACCTCGCCGTGGCGAGGTACGTGACATCCGGCTGCCCGGTGGCTCCTGAGCTATAAGTGTCATCAATCCCAGGAGTCAATGGGCAGCTTCTACAAAACGAGAGCGCTGCGCTTTGTAGGCAATGCGCATGCGCGAGATGGGGGGGGGGTCAGGTATCCCAGAAAGGAGCTACGAGTGGACTTCAGATGCCCACACTAAAGATGGGAGCGCACTTACTAAGGAGGTGACTGTGAGTAATTTGTATCTAACCAAAAAGAGTTAATTTTACTACATATGCCAGAATGTATTGTACAAAATGCGACCATCGCTGTTTTTTCTTTTTTTTTTTCTTTTTTTATTTTTTTTTAAAAGGCTGGAACTCCGCTTTAAATGGAACCAACTTTTCTCCACAAAGCACATCGAGACATGTGCAAATGCTTTCAGTGCATATTAAACAAAAAGCATTGCATTCCATTGGGTATCAATAACAAAAGAACAAAAGTTCTACCATGTTGCCTAAATTCTAGGGCAAAAAAGACATATAAAATGAAAATAAATTGGCTTTTAGAAAAAATAAAAGGCGGAATGGTCAACATTGGCATTTCAAAACTACAAAGGAATCCAACAACAAAAGTGCAATCAGGGTAGCTAAACTAAATAATGAAATGCATATTACTTCAGAATGAAACAGCATGAAAAAATTCTCTAAATATACCAATAGTATAAAGAACATTAGAAAACATGTAGGGTCAATAAAAAAATTAACAGGGGCAGCTGGTTACTAGGGATGAGCCGAACACCCCCCGGTTCGGTTCGCACCAGAACCCGCGAACGGACCGCAAGTTCGCACGAACGTTAGAACCCCATTGACGTCTATGGGACTCGAACGTTCGAAATCAAAAGTGCTCATTTTAAAGGCTAATTTGCATGGTATTGTCCTAAAAAGGGTTTGGGGACCCGGGTCCTACCCCAGGGGACATGTATCAATGCAAAAAAAACTTTTAAAAACGGCCGTTTTTTCGGGAGCAGTGATTTTAATGATGCTTAAAGTAAAAAAAAAAAAGTGAAATATTCCTTTAAATATCGTACCTGGGGGGTGTCTATAGTATGCCTGTAAAGTGACGCGTGTTTCCCATGTTTAGAACAGTCCCTGCACCAAATGTCATTTTTAAAGGAAAAAATCTCATTTAAAACTGCTTGCGGGTTTAATGTCATGTCGGGTCATGGCAATATGGATGAAAATCAGTGAGACAAACGGCATGGGTACCCCCCAGTCCATTACCAGGCCCTTTGGGTCTTGTATGGATATTAAGGGGAACCCCGCACCCAAATTAAAATAAGGAAAGGTCCCTATATACTCTGAACAGCAGTATACAGGCGGTGCAAACAAGACAGGGACTGTAGGTTTGTTGTTAAGTAGAATCTGTTTGTAATTTTGAACATTTTTAATGTGTTTAGCTCCAGCCAAAAAATCTTTTCTAAGCTTTTTGGAAAACATAGGGAAGGGTTATCACCCCTGTGACATTTGTTTTGCGTCTTTCCTCCTCTTCAGAAGATTTCACCTCACTTTTTTGTCCCAATGAAAAATGTTTTTTGAAAATTTGGGTTTTTTTGTGGAACAAGGATTGGAAAGCATCAGTGGAAAGGAAAAATTGTTTTCCCATATTAACTCTTACAGGAGAGAATTTCCCTTCCTTAGGGGTAGATTTCATCTCACTTCCTGTTGTCTCCTTCCGTTTGCAAGTAGGAGTCGTTTGTAAGTTAGATGTTTGAAAGTAGGGTCCTGCCCTATATACTCAGCAGAAATTTGGGCCTTAGGTGTTGCTGTGGCCAAAACACTGTAAGCCCTCACAGGGCCCTGCTGTGAAATATTAGATCAAGAATTGTAATTACATGCCCCTGTTGAACAGGAGCTGAAAAATTAGGCCTTAGGCACTGGTGCTGGTGCCACAACACTGCAACCCCTCACAGACACTCTAGTTGAAACGCAGGAACAAGCCCAGCTGCAAAGTATTGCATCAAAAATTGTAATTACACGCCCCTGTTAGACAGGGGCTGAAAAATTGGGTCTTAGGCACTGGTGCTGGTGCCACAACACTGCAACCCCTCACAGACACTCTAGTTGAAACGCAGGAACAAGCCCTGCTGCAAAGTATTGCATCAAAAATTGTAATTACACGCCCCTGTTAGACAGGGGCTGAAAAATTGGGTCTTAGGCACTGGTGCTGGTGCCACAACACTGCAACCCCTCACAGACACTCTAGTTGGAATGCAGGAACAAGCCCTGCTGCAAAGTATTGCATCAAAAATTGTAATTACACGCCCCTGTTAGACAGGGGCAGAAAAATTGGGTCTTAGGCACTGGTGCTGGTGCCACAACACTGCAACCCCTCACAGACACTCTAGTTGGAATGCAGGAACGAGCCCTGCTGCAAAGTATTACATCAAAAATTGTAATTACACGCCCCTGTTAAACAGGGGCTGAAAAATTGTGCCTTAGGCACTGGTGGTGGCGCCCAGAACCAAAAATGTTCTTACAAGCTATCAGCGTGATGATTGAGGAGGAAGAGGATAATTACTCAGGGATAGTCACTCAGCATCAGCATAGGCAGTCTTTGAAGGGATCTGAGATTTCAAAAAAAATTATTCGGTTACATCTGCATCAGGTGCTTGGTAGCTGGTGGTGATCCAAGACTGATTCATTTTTATGAAGGTCAGCCGATCGACCGAGTCGGTGGACAGACGCACCCTGTGATCGGTTACCACGCCTCCAGCAGCACTGAATGTGCGTTCCGAAAGAACGCTGGATGCAGGACAGGCCAGTAGCTCAATTGCATACTGTGCAAGCTCTGGCCAGTGATCCATCCTCAAGACCCAGTAACCCAGAGGATTTTCGGTGGGAAAGGTGTCCAAGTCTGATCTTGCCCCTAGGTATTCCTGCACCATGTAAAACAGACGCTGGCGATGGTTGCTGGAACCGATCATACCTTGGGGCTGCGGACCAAAAAATTGTCTGAACGCATCGGTCAGACGGCCACCTTCTCCACCGCTCCTTCTTTGACTGACCGAAGCCTCAGCAACACGTTGTCCAGAAACAGGAGTTTGTAACCTCCCAGTCTCTGGGAACGCGTTGCACAGACCTTTCTGCAAGGCCTCCCGAAGATGTTTCATCCTCTGCTCCCTCTGCGATGGCAAGATAAGGTCCGCAACCTTACCCTTGTAACGTGGATCAAGGAGGGTTGCCAGCCAGTATTGGTCCTTCTCCTTGATACCACGAATACGAGGATCCTTACGCAGGCTTTGCAGGATCAGGGAGGCCATGCAGCGTAGGTTTGCTGAGGCATTCGGTCCGGAGTCCTCTGGGTCACTAAGGACAACAACGTCCGCAGCCACCTCCTCCCAGCCACGTACAAGTCCATGTGTTCCTTGGGACTGATCCCTTAAAGACTGCTGATGCTGAGTGCCAGGCTCCACCTCCATACTGACACAATCTTCCTCCTCCTCCTCCTCCTCCTCCTCGTCCTCTTCCTGTGTGATCGGCGGGCACGCAGGAACACTGTCTGGATAAAGGGGGCCTTGAGAGCTAAGGAAGTCCTCCTCTTCCTGCCTCTGTTCTGCCTCAAGTGCCCTGTCCATTATCCCACGCAGCGTGTGCTCCAACAGGTGGACAAGGGGGACAGTGTCACTGATGCATGCACTGTCAGTGCTCACCATCCTCGTGGCCTCCTCGAATGGTGACAGGACAGTGCATGCATCCCTGATCATGGCCCACTGGCGTGGGGAAAAAAAACCAAGGTCCCCTGACCCTGTCCTGGTGCCATAGTCGCACAGGTACTCATTGATGGCCCTCTGCTGCGTGTGCAGCCGCTGCAGCATGGCCAACGTCGAGTTCCACCTGGTGGGCATGTCACAGATTAGGCGGTTCTTGGGCAGGTTAAACTCCTTTTGGAGGTCCGTCAGCCGAGCACTGGCATTATATGACCGGCGGAAATGCACACAGACTTTCCTGGCCTGCCTCAGGACATCCTGTAAGCCCGGGTACCTGCCCAAGAACCGCTGCACCACCAAGTTAAGGACGTGAGCCAAACAGGGCACATGGGTCAGTTGTCCCTGTCGGAGGGCAGAGAGGAGGTTGGTGCCATTGTCGCAAACCACCATTCCTGCCTTAAGTTGGCGTGGCGTCAACCACCTCTGAACCTGCCCCTGCAGAGCTGACAGAACCTCTGCCCCAGTGTGGCTCCTGTCCCCCAAGCACACCAGCTCAAGCACCGCATGGCATCTTTTGGCCTGCGTACTTGCGTAGCCCCTTGAACGCCTACGGAGCACCGCTGGTTCCGAGGAAGAGGCCATGGAGGAAGAAGAAGAGGAGGGGGTGGAGGAGAGAGGTGTGTCACAATCAGCATTTTGGAGGCGTGGTGGCGGAACAACCTCCAACACTACTGCACCTTGTCCTGCATCCTTCCCAGCTGCCAGCAGAGTCACCCAATGCGCCGTGAAACTTAAGTAACGTCCCTGTCCATGCCTGCTGGACCATGAGTCAGCGGTAATATGCACCTTACCGCTGACCGCCCTGTCCAGCGAGGCATGGACATTGCCTTCCACATGCCGGTAGAGAGCCGGAATCGCCTTCCGTGAGAAAAAGTGGCGTTTGGGTACCTGCCACTGAGGAACCGCACATTCCACAAACTCACGGAAGGGGGCAGAGTCTACCAACTGAAAAGGCAGCAGTTGAAGTGCTAGCAATTTTGCCAAGCTAGCATTCAACCGCTGGGCATGTGGATGGCTGGGAGCAAACTTCTTTCGGCGGTGCAGCAGCTGGGGCAGGGAAATTTGCCTGGTACAATCTGACGTCGGTGTACCAAAAGCAGATTGCCCATAAGTACTTGGCTGTGACACACCTAATTCTACACCTTCATTCCTCTCACTGCAGGTCGCAGAGAGGACTGAAGGTCTAGTGGGGTTGGAAATCTCAGCTGATGAGGAGCAAGGAGAGATCGTCTTTGTTCTTTGGTGTGGGTCTTTTAGATACGCTTGCCAACGAACTGCATGGCAGGTCAACATATGTCTGGTCAAGCATGTGGTACCCAAGCGGGAGATGTTTTGGCCACGCGAGATACGCTTGAGACATATATTGCAAATAGCAGCGGTGCGATCTGATGCACTCGTCTCAAAAAAGGCCCACACCAAAGAACTTTTTGAATAACGCGCAGAGACTGCAGCGCCCTGCACATGTGGAGCTTTGGGGTGTGATGCAGTCAATGTGCTGCCCTTAGGCTGGCCCCTGGAGGGCATCCTGCCTAGTTGGTGATGTGCCACCTCCTCCTCCTCCTCCTCCTCCTCCTCCTCCTCCTCCTCTCTCCTATCAGGCACCCACGTTGAGTCAGTGACCTCATCATCCCCTCCCTCCTCATCACTGGAGCAAACCTGGCAGTATGCTGCAGCAGGGGGAGCATGACTGCCAGATTGCTGTCCTTCTTGGGCACCCCCTCTGTCCGTGCTCATGTTACTGCCTTCATTGAGCTCAGTATCATCATCAGAGCCTTCCAAACGCTGGGCATCCTCCTGGAGCATGTACCCAACACTGTGGTCAAACAGTTCGAGGGAATCCTCAGGAGGACATGGTGGGGCTAGGGAAGGAGTCACTGATGACATTGAGCTGAGGGAAGAGGCCGCTGCTTTGCCAGACAAAGCACCCTGGGCATGGGTGAGAGAGGATGAGGAGGATGAGGACGGCTTGGTCATCCACTCGACCAAGTCTTCCGCATGTTGCGGCTCAACACGGCCAGCTGCCGAAAAAAAGGCCAAGCGTGTCCCATGGCCACGTGCTGATGAGGATGCACCGTCTCCACGACCAGCACTAGACACAGAGCCTGCTTGCCCTCTCTTATTGGCTTGTGACTGTCTGCCTCTCCTTCTTGGCCTTCCAGACATACTAATGGCCTGTAGCTGCACTAAGCTGGGATAGAACACCTGTAATTTTCTTCAGGTAGCTTTATATACTGTAACCAGACAAGCCTGCCTGTCAGTAGGAAGATAACAGGAACGGATCTAGCTGAACACTGTGAGCAGGACGTACTGCACTAAATGTATATAGCAGGAACGGATCTAGCTGAACACTGTGAGCAGCACGCACTGCACTGAATGTAAATAGCAGGAACGGATCTAGCTGAACACTGTGAGCAGGACGCACTGTACTGAATGTAAATAGCAGGAACGGATCTAGCTGAACACTGTGAGCAGGACACACTGCACTGAATGTAAATAACAGGAACGGATCTAGCTGAACACTGTGAGCAGGACACACTGTACTAAATGTAAATAGTCTAGCTGCCTGACCGTGGTACTAATAGGATCAAAAAGAACACCTGTAATTTTCTTCAGGTAGCTTTATATACTGTAACCAGACAAGCCTGCCTGTCAGTAGGAAGATAACAGGAACGGATCTAGCTGAACACTGTGAGCAGGACGTACTGCACTAAATGTATATAGCAGGAACGGATCTAGCTGAACACTGTGAGCAGCACGCACTGTACTGAATGTAAATAGCAGGAACGGATCTAGCTGAACACTGTGAGCAGGACACACTGCACTGAATGTAAATAACAGGAACGGATCTAGCTGAACACTGTGAGCAGGACACACTGTACTAAATGTAAATAGTCTAGCTGCCTGACCGTGGTACTAATAGGATCAAAAAGAACACCTGTAATTTTCTTCAGGTAGCTTTATATACTGTAACCAGACAAGCCTGCCTGTCAGTAGGAAGATAACAGGAACGGATCTAGCTGAACACTGTGAGCAGGACGCACTGCACTGAATGTAAATAGCAGGAACGGATCTAGCTGAACACTGTGAGCAGCACGCACTGCACTGAATGTAAATAGCAGGAACGGATCTAGCTGAACACTGTGAGCAGGACGCACTGCACTGAATGTAAATAGCAGGAACGGATCTAGCTGAACACTGTGAGCAGGACGCACTGCACTGAATGTAAATAGCAGGAACGGATCTAGCTGAACACTGTGAGCAGCACGCACTGCACTGAATGTAAATAGCAGGAACGGATCTAGCTGAACACTGTGAGCAGCACGCACTGCACTGAATGTAAATAGCAGGAACGGATCTAGCTGAACACTGTGAGCAGGAAGCACTGTACTGAATGTAAATAGCAGGAACGGATCTAGCTGAACACTGTGAGCAGGACACACTGCACTGAATGTAAATAGTCTAGATAGAAGATAACAGGAACGGATCTAGCTAAACTGAATACAGTGTATATATATATATGCAACACCTGGGATGCATATATATACACAATACACTGTAAGTGCAGCTAACTGACTGACTGTTCTGCCTAATCTATCTAACTCAAATCAAACACTGTCTCTCTGTCTATCTCTTTCAACGCCGGAACACACACTACACAGGGCCGCCGTGCAGGCGGCCTTATATAGTGTGGGGCGTGTACTAAATCCCCTGAGCCATAATTGGCCAAAGCCTCCTTGGCTTTGGCCAATTACGGCTCTCTGTTCAGGCGGCGCTGTGATTGGCCAAGCATGCGGGTCATAGTGCATGCTTGGCCAATCATCAGCCAGCAATGCACTGCGATGCCGCAGTGAATTATGGGCCGTGACGCGCCACACGAATTTGGCGCGAACGGCCCATATCGTTCGCAATTCGACGGACGGTCGAACAGCCGATGTTCGAGTCGAACATGGGTTCGACTCGAACACGAAGCTCATCCCTACTGGTTACACGTGACAGAGAGAAGGTAGATGTAATAAATACATTCTTCCCTTTAGTCTATACAGAATACAAAGATGGGTTAAATAATTGTGACAGACCCAACTAGGACAGGGGCAAAACACACAGACTCTGGGAACTGGAGGGCCCATATACATATTTGGGGTCTCTATGCCAAAACCAGCAATAACTGCTTTCGATTGTGATACTCAGAGCAGATGTTAATATCATCAGCTCAAAGCAACCAGATTCTTGAAGTCTCCTGATATCTATTTAAGCTGTTAAGTGTCTTTGTCCCGTTGTGTGCCTCCTAGGTCTGCATTCCCATTGTTAATTGTGTTAATGAAGTCACCTATTGTTTCTGTCTGTCTGCTAGTTTTGTGTCCACTTCACCTTGTTACCAAATCATTCTGGGATGTTATATGTTTGTTGATTTAACTTACTGTTTAATTAGATTAGTGTTTAATTAAGATCACTGTTACCTGTTAATTGGATTGGTGTTTGAAGTATGCATTGTCAGGCTAATATCCTCAAGAGGGGAATGTCCTCCTGTGGGGTTTAAAGCATGTGTCTGAGTTTCAATAAAGAGTCATTCCTTTGGTTCTATCCCAACATCTTGCCTGTGTACGATGCGTTGGGTAAAAAGGGCTGTTATTAGCACTCAAGTCTGCTCGGAACGGTTTGGAGGGCAGGAGGCACTGTTTGGCAGAAGGAAGCACCCAAGCAGGGTGCCAAAGCGGTTCCGTCACTATAATCTCAACGGCAACGTTCATGACAGTGGGCTTTAGGTACCTCTATGGCTGAAGGAAATCCAGACTAAAACAAACTGGAACAACTTGACGCAAAAACACCTCCAGGACCAAAGAACTTACACCCACGAGTCCTCAAAGAGCTTAGCCAAGTTATAGCCAGGCCATTGTTCTTAATTTTTAAGGAGACCTTACTGACAGGAATAGTGCCAATCCATTGACAAAAAGAAAATATGCAAAAGAGATGTGCACGAAGGGAACATTTGTTTAGCTTCATGTTCCTTTGAAAGGCCCCTTGGGGCTTTATTCCCCCCACTCTCAATAACAGTGGGGCATAGTTCCTGCCACCGACACCAACATCGGGGCACTGTTCCTCCCACCTACACCAATGATGGGGCACTATTCCTCCAACTGACACAAGTGATGGGACATTATTCCTCCCATGCCCACCAATGATGGGACGCTATTCCTCCCACTGATACCAATGATGGGGCATTATTCCTCCCACTGATACCAATGGTGGGGCACTATTCCTCCCACTGATACCAATGGTGGGGCACTATTCCTCCCACTAATACCAATGGTGGGGCACTATTCCCCCCATTGATACCAATAATGGGGCACTATTCCTTCCATTGATAACCAATGATGGGACACTATTCTATTCCTCCCATTGATACAAATGAAGGGCCACTATCCCTCCCATTAATACCAATAATGGGGCACTATTCTTCTCATTGATACCAACGATGGGCACTATTCTATTCCTCCCATTGATACTAATGATTGGGCACTATCCCTCCCATTGATACCAGTGATGGGGCACTATTCCTCCCACTGATACCAATGATGGGGCACTATTCCTCCCATTGATACCAATGATGGGGCACTGTTCCTCCCACTGATACCAATGATGGGGCACTATTCCTCCCACTGATACCAATGATGGGGCACTATTTCTCCCATTGATACCAATGATGGAGCACTATTCCTCCCATTGATACCAATGATGGGGCACTATTCCTCCCATTGATACCAATGATGGGGCACTATTCCTCCCATTAACACCAATGACAGTGCACTATTCCTCCCATTTATTTCAACTTATTGGGCATTATTACTCCCCCTAATATGAATCATGGGGCATTGCTTTCTCCATCTGACACCAAGACTTTTTCTACTCTCACTGGCCACAAAGTAGCCCCGCTAAAGTTTGAAGGACAGTCAACTGGCCTTTTGTTTAGATTTGAGAGCCTTGTTCTATTATATTGTTTTCTATTCTAGTCTATCTATTCTATAAAGCAGCCTAAGTAGGAATCCTCTTATTTAACTTTTATACCTTACTGTATTTATTGCAAAATGTTTCTATATCAAATTCTGTTTAATTTTTGAAGTCATCTTTAAATTTGAATAATTCATTTTGTTATAATGTATTTTGTATTCGTTTAATTTTGTTACTATTGTGATTCGGAAATTCAGATACATTCGAATCTCTGAATAATGAAAATTTCCTCAGAATTTCGATTTGTAATGAAACAAATTGCACATGTCTAATATTGAAGAAAAGATTAAGATGTATACCAGATAAACACTGACCCATAGGCGTGTGCAGGGGGTGTGCCAGGTGTGCCTGGGCACACCCTAATCAACCCATACGGTGCAGATTCCCTTGCTGATATTTCACCAAAGCCCCCCAATGCAGCTCCTAAAATTTTTTTAAGAAGTAATGAAAAAATAAATTAATAAAAAACTATGGACACAAACCTTTGCCCTACTGACACCAACCTCTGACCTACTGACACCAACCTCTGACCTACTGACACCAACCTCTGACCTACTGACAAGTCCACTGCTCTACAGATGCCATTCACTGCCCTACTAACACTGTCCATGTTTTAATACATTTAGGGTGCACATCCTAATGCAATAGGCTGCACAAACCTATGCACAGACCAGTCAGACTAACATTAATAGTATGTAAGGTATGGGAAGGAACGGTAGAGATCGGTATTCAAGAATTTGCCAGCGAGAATGTTATCACAAGTAACAACCAATATGGCTTTAAGAAGGACTGTTCATGTCAGCCCAACCTTTTAACATTCTATGAGGAAGTGAGCTGTAATTTGGATTAAGAAAGGCCAGTGGACACAATGTATGAATTTGCTAAAGTGTTCCATACAGTTTCCTGCAAATGCTTAATTTACAAGCTAAGGTCTGTTGGAATTGAAGGAACTGTAGTGAACATGGATAGGAAACTGGTTCCAGGAACACACCCAGAGGGTAGCAATAAATGACTAATTTCCTAAATGGCCTAAAGTAGTGAGTGGAGTGCCCCGGGTTCGTTCTGGGACCTATTCTTGTTTATTAACTATATATAGGTTGGAAATAATAGCTCAATTTACGAGATATGTAGGGCAATACCTACATGATAAGAAACAGTAGATGAAAACCTTCATAAAACGTATGGAAGGCAGCTACAAGGCAGATAAGGTTCAATTATTTAAAAAAAACTTAAAGCGGAGTTCCGGCCACATTTTTTTTTTTAATTGATCCAAGCATAATGCATTATGCATAAAAAAAAAGGATTATACAAAGTTAATAGTGGATTTTGCTAAAATATAAAGCCCAATCGATATCTCTTCCTGTATTCGCTTTGGAGAGGTGCATGCTGGCCAGCATGCACCTCTCGATTTCGCGCATGCGCGATTCACCGGACGTAGCGCCGATTGTTTCTAAAGCTGCCATAACAACGGGCGATGACAGAGGAAGGTCCCACCCCGTCGTTATGGCAACATCACAGTACTGCCCACAGACTCCTGGAAAATGAGGACTCACTTTTCCCAGGAGCACAGGCGAGGGAGGAAGTGACGAGGAGCTCCGCGGACCAGGAAGTGGCAGATTAGGAGGACTACATAGCAACAGGGCGATTCTGGTAAGTATAAAAAAAAATTTTTCCTCCAAATGTCTTTTTATAGGTTTGGAAGAGTCCGATTCAGAAAAAAAAAATTTTGGCGTGGAACTTCGCTTTAAAGTTATGCACTTAGGAGCTAAATATATTTATGCAAGATACTCATTAGGAGGTGATTCTCTGGGGTAATCAGGGATAGAAAAATATTTAGGGGTTATGGGTCACCCATGCAGGGCTGGTGCCAGGATTTTGGACACCCTAGGTGAAACCTCATTTTGCCGACACCCCCCCCGGCTCCACCCCCTTTGCCCTGCCCATGTATACCCCACCTTTTTGATGAAGTGCCTATTAAATGCAGCTCACCAGCGCCCATCAAATGCAGCCTACCAGTGCCCATCAATCAATGTTTGCTTGCTTCCATTCATTCGGGAGTGGGGGCACAGACACAGTCCTCTGCCGCCGCTGCTCCTCTGACACTATGTGCGAACGGAGCGGCGGCTGCCTGCTGATGCTGAGACTTAGTTGCTTGCTGCGGAGAGAAAGGAGTAGGAACACCAGTGGCCGGCTGCCCTAGGCAGCAGTGCTCCCTAGTTTGCCTAGTGGTAGCACCGGCCCTGCACCCACGCACCTGGGTCCCCCGGCCCGTGCCCACGGGCCGGGGGCATGCCTTAAGACAGCCCTGTGTAGACCTTAGACTCAACAACAGCATGCAATGCCAGGATTTAGTTAGCAAAGCCAGCAGACTAATATCGTACATGAAAAACAATGTTTACTCAAGAGATAAAATGATAATTACACCACTCTACGCAACTCTGGTTCACCCACATCTTGAGTATGCAGTTCATTCTTGGGCACCAATCCTCAGGAAAGATGTCCTTGAACTAGAGAGCATTTAGAGAAGGGCAGCAATGTACTGAGATGGAGTGAAGAAGAGAGGATATGATTCCATTATAAAATTGTATCAGTGGTGACTGCAGTATTAGGAATAAATTGTTTAATCTAAGGACTGGAGAAAACATGTGACCACAGCATGACGTTGGACAATAAACAATTTAATCTTAAGGTAATATTAAAGGCAATTTTTTTTTTATAATCACAAACATGTTATACCTACCTGCTCTGTGCAGCAGTTTTGCTCCCTATCCTCGTTTTCTGCCCCCCCCCCCCGGCGCTCCTGGCCCCTCCCTCCTGCCGTGTGCCCCCAGAGCAAGCAGCTTGCAATGGGGACACCCTAGTAGGATCTTGACTCAGCCCCGCTCCCTCTTTTGCTCCTTATTGGCTCACTGGCTGTGATTGACAGCAACTGCTGTCTCAGCCAGTACGGAAGGAGAGTCCCTGGAGAGTTGAGGCTCTCATGCACATCACTGGATGTCTCAGCCAATGAAGAGGGAGAGTCCGCGCAGAGGTGAGGCTCTTGTGCACATTGCTGGATCTCGATTGGGCTCAGGTAAGTATTAGGAGGGGCTGCTGAACAGAGAAGGTTTTTTTATCTTCATGCTTAGAATGCATGAAGGCAAAAAAAACTTGAGCCTTTAGAAACACAGTTATGGGGGACACCACTGGTAGTTGACATGAGCTTAGCTGAGCATGGAGTTTTAAGTGGCACCTTTGGTTTCACCAGAACACCCCACAAGTAGTAATGGATCAGTTACCCCCCTGGGCTACTTTGCTTCAAGATATTACCAGGTCGAGTCCCTCAGGATCACCCCTCAAAGGGGATCACAGGAACCAGGTGGCTAGGAAGCGGAGACAGGTAATGGCACTATAGCTGGTTAAGGTTCAGGCTGAGGTCCAGGCAGGCAGCAGGCATGAGTAGTCAGTGTCCAGCAGAGGTCGAGGCAGGCAAGTGTAACAGAAAAGAGCAAGGTCGGCAACGAGGGCAGGAGATAAAGGTAGAGTCAGACAAACCAGGCTCAGCAATAAGCAAGGTAGAACAATGATAATTTCATGAAGGAGAAGGTTGGTATGAAGTCGCAGCTCTAGCCTAGTCATACTCAGTTTCAGGGATGCACACAATGCATGTTAACGCATGCAAACCAGCACATGCATGCTCACGTTCAGGGGCGTTGCTAGGTCTACAAAAGATCTGGGGCTACAGCCCATAGTAGCGTAGCAAAGAAAGTCATATGCTTGGGCAGGCATACACATGTATATACAGTAATATACGTGTGTGTGTATATATCCCCAGAGAGCCCCCCACTTACATCAGGGTCCCCAGAGAGCCCCCCTTACATCAGGGTCCCCAGAGAGCCCCCCCTTACATCAGGGTCCCCAGAGAGCCCCTCCTTACATCAGGGTCCCCAGAGAGCCCCCCACTTACATCAGGGTTCCCAGAGAGCCCCCCCCTTAAATCAGGGTCCCCAGAGAGCCTCTCCCTTAAAATAGGGTCCCCAGAGAGCTTTCCCCTTGCATCAGGGTCCCCAGAGAGCCCCCCACTTACATCAGGGTCCCCAGAGAGCCCCCCACTTACATCAGGGTCCCCAGAGAGCCCCCCACTTACATCAGGGTTCCCAGAGAGCCCCCCCCTTAAATCAGGGTCCCCAGAGAGCCTCTCCCTTAAAATAGGTTCCCCAGAGAGCTTCCCCCTTGCATCAGGTTCCCCAGAGAGCCTCTCTTCCCCTTGGGGACCCCTGCAGAGACTCGGGTCTATGGGCCCCAGATTCGGGGCTATAGCCCCAAAAGCCACCCCCTAGCGACGCCACTGCTCACATTTAAACGTGCAACCAGCGATGGCCAAAAGGTCAGGATCCAGCGCGTGCAACACGCCACCCACAGACAAGACTGGGGATGAGCTGAAGGTTCGGTCCAAACAAGAGTGCAGACCAAAACTGGGCATTTGGATGTTTAGACAAACACCCGCATATTTACCCTTTCGACAGGAGCCGATCGTTATGAATATTAGTTGTATTACTTCCGCTAACATACAGTATATGACAGCTTCCCACAGTCAATGGCTGATAAGGATGCCAGCAGGTGTAGGCAATGCCAAGTCCTTAACAACCAGTAATGTCACCCAGCCCCATTCACTTACGTGGCCAGGAACACCCAGCTATGTAGTCAAAGGGGCATGCATTGTTAAAAAAATGAGATAGGTACTGAGGCAGGGAGCTGTGATGTTTTCAGGAAGCTATGTACAGCCCCTCCCACCAGCCATGATCTGCCCTGCATTGCATAGAGAAGCACAAAGATCCAGTTATGATGTCACTGGGTCTGAAATGAAATGTAATGAAACTGGAAAGGTTCTATTTAAAAATGTATTGAGCATATTAAAGGAGGGGGAAAGGAAGAACCAGAGAAGGCAAAATATAAGCAGATTAAACTTTAGATACCTCCTTTCCCACTGAACTCTAATAAAATACCCAGCCAGTAATTTTGGTTTTCAGTCATTTTTATTTATATTTTATAGGACAAGAAAAAAAACAACATAAAGGAACGTAAAGTAATATATAAGCACATTTCATCAGAATTTAGAGCAGAATGAAAGTAATAAATTATAAAGTGTTGTATGGGTTAGGGTTAGGGTTAGGGTTAGGGTTTCCCCTTGAAGAACAAGGTTAGGACTCAGGGATTGGAATAGGGACCTCCTCCAAAGGTCAAAGGTCAGCAGGCATGTCCCCAGAGGTCAAAGGTCAAGAGGCGTGGTTGACCCACCTCCACCAAAACATATATTCTAATTATTCTCAAAGGGAAGTTCTTGTCTTAGTGAAGGGAAGTGAGGGTTTCCCCAATCAAAAAAACAGATAAGATATATAGGAACACAACATAACAGAACAACAAAATAGTTATATTGGGGAAGTAAGGTTGGCAATGTTAAGTGTATCCTAATGGAGTCAGACAGTAATTTCCAGCTTGGGGTCTGTATATTCTTTATTTTTAACTTATTAACTCATCAAGTTCCCTGGCATTGGATGTACTGGATATGACTTCTTAGGTGAGATCTTTCCCGCATCTTTCCCTTAAAAACCCTCCTTTATAATCAAACTTTTCAGTCTCCTCTCCTCTAGTGACAGCCCAGAGCGATCTCGGAACTTCACACGTGGCCATCACATCTGGCTATCACATCTGCCGCCTGTGAATACACTGTGTCTGGGTGAGGAAATGGGTTTGATTTACTCATGGCTGGGAGATAGCGGAATTTCCTCTGGCGATAGGAAGTCGCACATTTGCTTTGTGTAGTCTGCAGAGAGATAAAAAATAAAAAGAAAAGTGCACCTGAATTTGCTCCATAGAGCCCATTCATGAGAGGCAGAAGTCAAGGGGATTTGACGTCAGTTCTGACTTAATTACCTTGAGGAAAAATGTTGCACTAAATCAATCTGGAATGAAAGCAGGACTAAGCTGATGTGGCTTGAAGGCTTTTACCATGATGCACACGTTATAATTTACTTACCTTGCTTCTACTTTTCTTTTAACCATTGAAAATAATTGGTTTCTAAGGTACCCTAATTTGCTTAAGAAAAAGTCTCACCTCAGCTACCATGTGTTATGGCATTACAGAGCTCTACATTGCCTTGCATCACAGAAGTCTAAACGGGCACTTACCCCTCATTCCTATACCCCTAGACCAGTGGTTCTTAACTACTGGGCCAAGGCCAGACCACAGCCTCCCCTCTCCTGAGCTTTCAACCAGCTGTAGATCCCTTACCTCCCACAGTGCCTCCCATAGTGTCCCCCAACATTTCATGGTGTCCCTAAATTTTCCATAGTGTCCCGCAACCTTCCATAGTGCCTCCAAAGATTCCATAGTGGCCACCTCCCACAGTGCCTCCCATAGTGTCCCCCAACCTTCTATAGTTTCCGCAAACATTTCGTAGTGGCCTCCTCCCACAGTGCCTCCCATAGTGTCCTCCAACCTTCCATAGTGTCCCCAATCCTTCCATAGTGGCCTCCTCCCACAGTGCCTTCCAGAGTGTTCCCTCAACCTTCCATAGAGGCCTCCCTCCACAGTCCCATCCATAGTGTCCCCCAACCTTCCCTAGTGCCCCCAAACCTTTCATAGTGGCATCCTCCCACAGTGCCTCCCATAGTGTTCTTCAACCTTCCATAGTGCCCCCAAGCATTTCACAGCAGCCTCCTCCAACAGTTCCTTCCTCTCATGGTGTTCCCCCAGCTTTCCACAGTGCCTCCAACCCATTCATAGTGACCGCCTCCCACAGTGCCTTCCATGGTGTCCCCCAACCTTTCATAGTGCCCCAAACCTTTCATAGTGGCATCCTCCCACAGTGCCTCCCATAGTGTCCCTCAACCTCCATAGTGCCCCCAAACATTCCATAGTGGCCTCCTCCAACAGTTCCTTTCAACCATAGTGTTCCCCCAGCCTTCCACAGTGCCTCCAACTCTTTCATAGTGGCCACCTCCCACAGTGCCTTCCATAGTGTCCCCCAACCTTCCATAGTGCCCCTAACCCTTCCATAGTGGCCTCCTCCCACAGTGCCTCCCATTGTGTCCCCCAACCTTCCATAGTGCCCCCAAACCTTCCATGGTCGCCTTCTCCCACAGTGTCTTCCATAGTGTCCCCCAACCTTCCATAATGTCAACTTTCAGAAAATATATGAACAGTTTGTAAAATGCGTAATTTTTGCATCTGTCCATGAATGTCCATTATGGACATGCATTCTACATGCCCGTAATGGACTTTCATGTACAGATGCAAAAATTACGGATTTTACAAACTGTTCGTAGATTTACTGAGAATTTGCAACCCTGCCCACAGTGCCTTCCATAATGCCCCCCCTGACCTTCCATAGTGCCCAAATCTTCCATAGTGTCCTCCATAGTGTCTTCCACAGTGCCCCTCAACCTTCCACAGTGCTGCCCAGTATGTGCATTCCCATACTTTTATTGTGGGAGTATAAATTTCATGCTTTACTATCAGGGCATGGAAAGTTTTGGAAGAATTTACTGGGTATAGTCTCAGAAAGGTATAGAACCACTGCTCTAAGCTAATTTGGCATGTGACCCTTTTAGTGTGGGGGGGAAAGGGGGGGCACTGCAAGGTTGATTTCAAAAGTGGGTCAAAGTTTAGCTTCAAGACCCTCAACACAGAATTACTCCAAGAAGGTCAGAAATAACCATGGGCGCAAAAAAAAAAGTGAACACACTCCGGGCTATTGTAGTAGCAGCAGTAACACTCCTCAGATATGGTGTACAATGCATCCTTCTCTCTCCTTCAAGGAAATGTCTTTCCTAAGAAATGTTAATTAAATGTAACGAGGCCATGATGCAACCTGAGATAGCGGAACATAAAATGACAAAAAAAAACAAAACACCTATTACCCCCGTTCCTATTGCAGCCGGGTGGAAATTGAGTTTGAGAAAAGGAATAATGGGTTTATAATTACACCTAGCGAGAAGCTGATTGTTCAGCTCATTATGAAATTGGATCATTATTTACATGTTGAGAGGGGCCGGTTCCCTCACCCCTCCGCACACCTCGATAAGAGGTGACTTGGATGAGCGGATAATATCTTCTAATTGAAAAACATCGGCGTATTACGTAATTAACCTCTTGTGTGAAGGCATTTCACGGGCAAAGTCGGCTGGAGTTTCTGGAAGAACAAGGCCTTGGAACGCAAGGGCCTTGCGTAATCCTAGTCAGGAGATGATCATCAAGCTTTAGAAACCATTGCCCAACCTTCAAGTAGCTTTGGTGAGGTCCATGAAGGTCCCGTCTGCTCTAGTCCATGTGGGCTGATACTCAATCTCTGAAGGTAATGCTGTTTGAAATGCTTGAGGCTTTGTTCACAACAGTACCTGGTGATCCTGCCAGGAACATCCTGTTATAGGGTGACAATGCTCTGTCCCTGTCCGCAAAATTGTGGGGAAAAAACAGATTTAGCAGGCTTTTTATTGTGTTGTTTGGCGGGCTCACCACATTTTGGCATGTCATTTGATGATATTAAGCAGTTGAGGACACTGGACACCCCCAAAAAAAACATCAATAGAGTACACGTGCATAACATGTCCAATCATTCTGCCCCTCTGCCGTGTCGTCCCCTCCCAAATTTCTGACATTTATTGGCTCTGAAAATGAAGCTGGGAGTTGCTGTGTACATACAGGAGCTTGAGCAGCTGCGGTTGTCAAAAAAGTAATCGTTTGACACAACCTTTATAAACATTGTTCAGACTAGAAATAGAGCAATACAAAGTAGCATTGTTTATAAACATTGCCCAAGCTAGAAATAGAGCAATACAAATTAACATTGTTTATAAACATTTCCCAAGCTAGAAATAGAGCAATACAAATTAACATTGTTTATAAACATTGCCCAAGCTAGAAATAGAGCAATACAAATTAACATTGTTTATAAACATTGCCCAAGCTAGAAATAGAGCAATACAATGTAGCATTGTTTATAAACATTGCCCAAGCTAGAAATAGAGCAATACAAATTAACATTGTTTATAAACATTTCCCAAGCTAGAAATAGAGCAATACAAATTAACATTGTTTATAAACATTGCCCAAGCTAGAAATAGAGCAATACAATGTAGCATTGTTTATAAACATTGCCCAAGCTAGAAATAGAGCAATACAAAGTAACATTGTTTCTAAACATTGTCCAAGCTAAAAATAGAGCAATGCAAAGTAACATTCTTTATAAACATTGTCCAAGCTAGAAATAGAGCACTACAAAGTAGCATTGTTTATAAACATTGTGCAAGCTAAAAATAGAGTAATGCAAAGTAACATTGTTTATAAACAATGACCAAGCTAGAACTAGAGCAATACAAATACACATTGTTTATAAACATTGCCCAAGCTAGAAATAGAGCAATACAAAGTAGCATTGTTTATAAACATTGTCCATGCTAAAAATAGAGCAATGCAAAGTAACATTGTTTTTAAACATTGTCCAAGCTAGAAATAGAGCAATACAACGTAACATTGTTTATAAACATTGTCCAAGCTAAAAATAGAGCAATGCAAAGTAACATTGTTTATAAACATTGACCAAGCTAGAACTAGAGCAATACAAATAAACATTGTTTATAAACATTGCCCAGGCTATAAACAGAGCAATACAAAGTAACATTGTTAATAAATATTGTTCAGACTAGAAATAGAGGGATACAAGGTAGCACTGTTTATAAACAAATTGTTCAGACTAGAAATAGAGAGATAAAAACTAACACTGTTTATAAACCTTATTAAGACTAGGAATAGAGAGACACAAAATAGCATTGTTTATAAACAATGCTCAGACTAGGAACAGAGAGATACAAAGTACCATTGCTTATAAACATTGTTCAGAGAGGAAATGGAGGAATACAACGTAACACTGTTTATAAACATTGTTCAGACTATAAATAGAGAGACATAAGCGAACATTGTTTATAAACAATGGTACTTTGTATCTCTCTATTTCTAGTCTTAACAATGTTTATACACACTGTTACTTTGTAACTCTATATTTCTAGTCTGAGCAATGTTTATAAACAATGTTACATTATGTCTCTCTATTTCTAGCTTGATCAACATTTATAAACAAGGAGATGGAGAGACTGGAGAGATAAAACGTAACATTGTTTAAAAACAATTATTCCTACTAGAGATAGAGAGATACAAGGTAACGTTGTTTATAAACTTTTTTCAGACTAGAAATAGAGATGCAAGGTAACATTGTTTATAAGAAGAAAAAGATACTTATGCGCTACTATATACAGTGGCGTCTCCAGCTTTCAAATTTAGGGGGGGCACATCATGGGGGGACAGGGACAAAAGTAGGGGGGCAACTATAAAATGCAATTATATATATATATATCCTGGGGCCCTTTACTACGACCCCACAACAGCCCTTTCACATGTTCTGCAGTGAGCTCCCTTCCTACTGTATTGGAGTCCCCCCAGGATGGCAGAAAACAAGAGATATATGTCACCAGCATACCAAGAAAATATAAGGATCCAAAGCAGTGGGAGAACTATCAGGGTTGCAAAGGTTGTCTTGCCTCCGGGCCCTGGTGTTCTGCCATTGTGGGGTTCCCCAGCCTCCTCTTGCTGTCCTGCTCCTGCTATTGACAGCGCTGGTCTGGCATCTCTTGGAATTTACAGGCTGGATCTCCTGTCCTAAGGATGGGAGAAATCAGTCTGTTTTTTCAGTAACTGAGAGTCCTGGTGGAGTCCTTCCTGCAACTCGCTCTTCTCCCTGCCAATGAGGATGCAGGGGAAGGAGCAGATCGGGTGGCCGTGGTTGTGTGAGCGCTCGCATTATGCAGTGTCAGAAAGCAGAGGGAGGGGGGCGGAATCACCTGCAGGAGCTGACTGGGGACGCTCTCCCTCTTAGGCATTGAATTTTATTTTTTTTTATTGGGGGGGGCACATGGTGGGGCACAGCATAATGTTGGGGGGGTCAGGGCCCCCTCTGGCCCCCCCCCTAGGGTCGCCATTGACTATATATGATCGTAAGTGAGACGTGAAAAACAACGATTTTATATAGATAAAATGAGGTTGCTGCTCAACACCAACTGTGTACCACAGAAATACAAATCAACTAAAAACTAAAGTGAAGCGCTACCTCACCAATGAAGAAATCCCACATTAAAGATAACTGAGTATATAAAACAGTGTTGATAATGACCCCTGTTGGAGTCTAAAATATCTGATAAAATGTGCTAAAAAATAAGTATAATCAAACTAATAATGTCCACAGAATTAGTGATACAAAATTTAAAAAAGCATATTAATTCCAGTCCATGGATAATGTGCATTCATCTGTACAATCGTGCGATCCTTATAGTGTCCAACCGTGGATAATCAGAAATAGTAGTGAACTTATATGTGCACCGAGTGTGCCCTCCACCAGTCACACTATGCGCTCACCTCCCGGGATGAATCCAAATGGGCCTAGTTGCACCTTCCCCTTAGGGATATAAATCTGGTAATATTTAGGCTACAATGGGTGGACTCCTGTCTCTTATGTGTTATCCCTCATAAGCTTTGGTAACATAAGGGTATAAAGGAAACTGACATAGTATAGCACTGTAAAACCTATATAGGTATATTACCATATAGGTAATACGTTTTATACATTGCGGATTGAGCCCCTGAGATCAAAAAAGCATCTGCAAGTCCTCAGCCCTGCTTCCTTCGTGGGTGACTGTGTACTTCCTGAGAGTGCGCAATGACCTCACAAGCTCTGCCCGGCCGGGTTTCCTCACTCACCACGTGACCTTATCATGATGTATCTTGATAAAGTCACATGGTGAGTGACGAAACGCATGGGCCAGAGCGTGTGACGTTAAAAAAAATGGTGTGGGGCCCCCCAGTCCATACCAGGCCCTTTGGGCAGACCCTCCTGCACTAAAGCAGAGAACCCCACTTTAAGTGAAACAATAAAAATGAAAAGTGCCTTTAAATATAGTGCCTGGGGGATCCCCTTAGTCTGCCTGTAAAGTGGCACATCTGTAGGATGTACAGAACATGCTGTAGCAAAAATTACATTTCTAATGAAAAAAATAAAATAAAATCTCAGAAAAAAAAAAAGAAAAAGAAAAAATGGTGTGGGGTCCCCTCCAAAATTCATACCAGAACCTTATCAGGGCATGAAGCCTAGAAGGTCAGGAAAGCGAGTGCCTCCCCCCTCCTAAACCATACCAGGCCACATGCCCTCAACATGGGGGCATGGCTCTGCACCCCACCCCAAAGCACCTATTGAGCATCTGTGGGACATCCTCAAATGGCAGGTGGAGGAGCGCAAGGTCTCTAACATACACCAGATCCGTGATGTCGTCATGGAGGAGTGGAAGAGGACTCCAGTGGCAACCTGTGAAGCCCTGGTGAACTCCATGCCCAAGAGGGTTAAGGCAGTGCTAGAAAACAATGGTGGCCACACAAAATATTGACACTTTGGGCCCAATTTGGACATTTTCACTTAGGGGTGTACTCACTTTTGTTGCCAGTGGTTTAGACATTAATGGCTGTGTGTTGAGTTATTTTGAGAGGACAGCAAATTTACACTGTTATACAAGCTGTACACTCACTACTTTACATTGTAGCAAAGTGTCATTTCTTCAGTGTTGTCACATGAAAAGATAGAAGAAAATATTTACAAAAATGTGAGGGGTATACTCACTTTTGTGAGATACTGTATGCCCTGTGCCCGGAGTTCCTTTTGGAGAATTGCTGGGAAGTGTGGTCTATCTGAAGTGAAGTCAGATGGACGGTAACTGGTCATGGACATTGAACATGTAGTTAGAATAGGCTGTGATAGGAAAATGATTGCCTATTTCTTTAAATAATGGACTCACACACCTATATTAGGACTGTCACTAATTGAAGTATTGCTGCAAGTTTGTAGTTTTATACTGATTATGGAAGGAAGTGGCATTCTTACAGAGAATGGGGAGTGCTTTCAAAAATATAAATAATGTAGACATGTATAGGATGGTTTTACATTTTCATGCTGCCTTCGGCTGAGGGGCAGTTCTAATCACTGTGTACATATTGCACCAAGTTCTTATAGAGTAGGATGCATGGGCTAGCACAGATGGGATTATAATAAAGACAAACACTGTTAATTAAATTTAACAAAACATTTATTAATTGGGATTTATAAGGCCACGGTGTTATCCATAGGGGTTACCTAAAATACTCAAATTTATTTTAAAGAATATAAAGCCATCCTGGCTACAACTGAACAAATTAAATGGTGTCCATCCAACAATGCTGGACGACTACTCCCCCTCATGGACGACATCATGACAAAAAAGGGGGCGGGTGGGTGGGTGTCGCTTGTTCTGCTTCACACGGTCAGTGAACGCTGCGCTCAGCCCCTTATATAGGCTTCTTCAGCGCTGCACAGCGCCCGCCAAATTCATCCAATCCTGACGCTGGCCCTTGCTACCAATCCTCTTGCTGTTGCTGCCCTGAGCAACAGTGGCAACCAATGGCAACCTGGCAAATAGATAAAAGGAGAGAAATGCAGCCCCCTCTGAGCCATCCCATGTGGGCCCCAGCATAATGCTATGACCCTTCATGGGCTAGCACAGATGGGATTATAATAAAGACAAACACTGTTAATTAAATTTAACAAAACATTTATTAATTGGGATTTATAAGGCCACTGTGTTATCCATAGGGGTTACCTAAAATACTCAAATTTATTTTAAAGAATATAAAGCCATCCTGGCTACAACTGAACAAATTAAATGGTGTCCATCCAACAATGCTGGACGACTACTCCCCACCGGCTGAGGACAGCAGCAGTGCTGCCGGCCGAGGCCCCCCCCCCAACACCGTGGCTGATTCAATTAGATTTTGTAAACCCATATTGAATATATCTAAGCCTATCACAGATAAATGGACCATATCTCCACGAAATAAACCGTGTACAAAACCCTCTAATTCTAAGTGGCGAAAAGATATGCCACCGGATGAACTTAAAAAACTATGGATTGTTCTATTGAGACGCCTTCTAATCTTGTCCACATAAAATAAATTGCCCGAGGGGGACCAAAGAAGACGAGGAATCATCTCTGAAAAAGCTACTATAGCATTTGGGAATAAAAGTTGAATATAACAAAGATCCCTCTTGATTTCGCAAAGAAGATCCCACGTCTTAACTTTGCCTAAATCATTGCCCCCGGCATGAAGAACCAAGATCTGGGGTAAAGGCCAAACATTAGATAAGTGAAGTAAATGATCTCTCAAATTCTTCCACCTCAAACCCCTAATACCTGACCACAATACTGTGAAAGACTTAGAGTCCAGACCTAAATTAGCCGAGTAGGTTCTAGTTTCAGCGTGCTTGGCTGCCCAGAAAACGTAGGAATGACCTACAATCCAAACTGTAGCTGCGGAGGATCCTGAAAAGAGATTACAAAATTAGTAGATCGGGGCGAACATAAATCTTATATCTATCACTACCCCAACGGCCAATTCTTTTTAAAGTTTCTGCCGGGAAACCTAGAGAGTCAGCTGTGGTGGCTGCCCCGATGCGGAAAGAATGTGAAGAAAAGCAAAAACCAGATAGGTTCAAGCGTTTCAGAGAAGCAGCCAACACAGCTGAAAACTGGTACCTAGTTAGAGAGGACAAATCCTGGTGGATAAAGAAGGAATCATCAGAACATGGTCTAATTGACATATATCTAGACACCAATAGCACCGGGCATATCGTAGGATTGGTAGAACTAGACAGAGAAATCCAATGACCTTGACCTGTTGGAAGAGATTTAGACCTACAAAGAAAAAGGCTAAGGGACCCATCATACACAATGACATGTGATTTGAGGAGAAAAGCTGAGGACCTTCTATTTTCAGATGTAAATTCCCCAATTCTGAGGGCGCCAAAAAAGGCAACTGAAAAAACGGCCCTAAACAAAACTAATTCAAATTCAGAGAAACACACCTCTTCTAAAACATTAAGGAGATCAACCAATATAGCAGCCGAAATAGGGCGCCTCTTATCCAATAACGGTTTTGACCTCCTAAAACCTTTTAAAACTTGATTAACTTGAAAGAAAGAGGTTAGAGCTGGCAAACCTGCGAATTTGAGAAAGAAGGAGACCCCCGCTAAAATTTTGCTGATAGAAGCTGGGCTAAGATTAGCCTGAAGCAATGAAGACACAAAGGACAGGGAGACATAAGAAGTGACAACAAGAGAATCCAGACCAAAGTCCTGACAAAAGGAGCACCATCTGGACCAGGATAGACGATAATCAGACCACGTTTTCTTCGACACCGAATTCTTGAAGTTACCAAGAATTAACTCCATATTAAGCCCCAGAGGAAATCCGGGCAAGGAGTTCCGCATTGATCCGATGTCGGAGCCAATTCCCGAAACCTCGTGAACTGTGAACGAGATAAAGCATCAGCAATATTATTCTGCACGCCCGGAATGTGCTCTGCTTTCAACCAGATATTGAATCGCATGCATTGTAAAACCAGAAAACGTAGTAGCCTAATCACTGGTTCAGATTTAGAGGATAAAGTATTCACTGCATATAAAACGCCTTTATTATCAGTATGCACCAGAACTCTGCGATTCGCAAAAACGTCTTTCCAAACTACTAAAGAGACTATCACAGGGAACAGCTCCAAAAGGACCAAATTTTGAATGATGTCCTTTTGTAACCAGTCCTGATGCCACTCACCTGCGCACCAATGCCCATCCATGAATGCTCCAAAGCCTGAAGACCCAGCTGCATCCGTGAAAAAATTAAGCTGTTTGTTAGTAACAAAATCCTGTTGCCATATAGTAGAGCCATTAAAATGACACAGAAAAGCATCCCAAATTCTCAGGTCCTCCCGAACGCTCTTGGAGATCCGAACATGGGAATATGGGTTTGCAAAGCCTCTGATTGCCAATGAAAACTTGCGAGAAAACACTCTAGCCATTGGAATGACTCTGGCTGCAAAGGCAAACAGACCCAGAAGAGATTGGGCCTCCTTCAATAATACTTTCTTTCTTAAAAGAAAAAATGAGATCATGGACCTCATTTTCTGTATTTTTTGAAGAGGCAGTTTAAATTCCATTGCAGCTGAATCTATGGTAATCCCTAAAAATTCAATTGAAGTGGATGGAAACACTGTCTTTTCTGCTGCTAAAGGGATCCCAAAGTGTTCACAAATATTAAAAAATAACTGAAGAGATTTAAGGCACGAGGAAGAATCAGCTGAGCCCACAAATAAAAAATCATCTAGATAATGTAAGAAACTTCCTTCGGGATATAGGTCAGACAAAACCCACTGAAGAAAGGTTGAAAAGGCTTCAAAATAAAAACAAGACAAAGAAAACCCCATGGGCATACATTTGTCAAAGAAATATTCACCTGAGAATTGAAAACCTAGTGAGCTGAAGCCCTGTGGATGGACCGGGAGCAAACGAAATGCTGACTTAATATCTGCCTTGGATAGCAAGGCCCCTTGTCCATGACTCCTTAAAATAACCAAAGCCTCGTCGAATGATGCGTAGCAAACAGGAGCTTCAACACCAGCCACCTCATCATTCAAAGAGGAGTTCTCCGGGTATGAAAGGTGATGTATCAGCCGGTAAGAACCTTGTTCTTTTTTAGGAACTAAACCCAACGGGGAAAGCCTAAAATTTGCGAATGGCGGGGAAGCAAAAGGACCCGCCACCCTTCCTTCTTCCAGTTCTTTGTAAATTTTCTTTCTTACCACTGAAGCATTAGTATAAACAGATTTTAAATTCTGAACCATGGAACAGCCCGAGCCTTGAAAGGCCGGGACCAAAAAACCCTCCTTGAAACCCTCAGTTAGCAGAGCCGCCATCCTGTGGTCTGGATAGCGCTCTAACCACGGGAGCATTCTTGGGAGGTTCACTGGAGTCACTGCCCTTCCCATGAGCGTGCCCGGGAAATGGCTGAAAAGCTGTCGCTGTAGTTTTGCGAAAACACCTGCTAGCTGGATGGTTCCCACTACAATGAGAGCATTCATGCTTGTATCTGCAATTTGATAGAAACTTGCATTGCCCTTCATTGAAGGAAAAGCAAAATCCCTTACGCAACGCAGACTGAGCGTTAGATACCCCTTTTGGAGTAAACGGAAGCTTAGGCGGCAACATGAGATTTAGCCATAGCCCAACATCTTTGGAACCCCAATGCAGGGAGGGGTGGACTGCCAATTTTTGGCGAAAATTTTCGTCATATGTGAACCATGCAGAGCCACCGAAATGACGAAAGGCCTCTGCAACAATATCTAAGTGTTGGAATAAACCTGAACACTTCGCAGGGAAACGTTCACCCATAACTGCTGCATAAATGCAGAAAGCCTGCAACCAATTTTGGAAGGTCCTTGGTATGGCCCTTCTCCTGTCCTCCTCGGATCTATCCGCTGCCAGCCTATCAGACTTCAACAAAAATTCTTTAGAAGCCGGCAAAAGAGATAATATGTCAATGAACTCTCCTCTCCAAATTTTTTCTTTAACAGGCCTGGCTAAATGGAAGCCTAACGGTGACAGAACACATGGTAAGGGTTCCTTAAAAGAAGCCTCCCCAACTGCCACTGCTGAAGGCCTGATAGGCAGGATAGGATTAACAGACAATGGAGAGTTAACCACATCATCATGGTTTAACATGCCATGACCAGTCATTTGTGACTCATTTAAGTTTTGCCATA
Source organism: Lithobates clamitans (assembly GCA_037952925.1). Taxonomy (NCBI): domain Eukaryota; kingdom Metazoa; phylum Chordata; class Amphibia; order Anura; family Ranidae; genus Lithobates; species Lithobates clamitans. The sequence goes on along the minus strand of JBBGZY010002175.1, from coordinate 550,901 downwards.
CTGAACCAACTTCATTCAATGGTAATTTTCTAACAGCACCATAATCATGTGCCCCTGTAAATATTTCAGTATCACTACCAACAGGCTCAAATGCATCCGACATCTGTGCCTTCTGATCAATTTTACTGGTATGCAAGACCTGTCTAGCACCAAACCTTTCTGTTTGTGCCCCTAGAATTTGTGAATTAACATTAGTTTGTTTAATATTTAATGCACCAGTGACCTGTGCTCCTTTAAAACTATTAGCAATATTATTAGCACCAGCAGACTGTGCCCCTTTAAATTGTTGTAAAATATTTGACAATGAATTCACTAGGAAAGAAACATCTGTCATATTTGAAAACTGACACTGCTCACCATCATATGCTGTTGACGGATGCTCACTGAGTGCAGCAGCCTGGGGAAGCTGAGTAGCGCTGCTCTCCCTCATAGCCGGCTCTCTCTGTGTTCTTGAAGTGTCAGCCCTCTCCTCCCTTGTCACCTGAGGCGAGGCCGCTGTTCTCGTTCGTTTCTTCTTCCTCCCCGGCTGCTGCCTAGTCCCGCCTCCGACTGGGGCCGAAGCTACCTCCATCTTCTGCTTAGTGAGTGATGTCTCAGCAGGCGGAGCCGAGTCACGCTCCTCCCCTAGGCATTGCAGGAGCCATTCTTCACCGCCCTCTCCCTCCGCTCTCTCAATAAGGCGGCACAGGAGTTCTTCCCGACCTTCAGACGAACGGCGCTTCATGCTGCAGCTCTGTGGTGTCGCTTGTTCTGCTTCACACGGTCAGTGAACGCTGCGCTCAGCCCCTTATATAGGCTTCTTCAGCGCTGCACAGCGCCCGCCAAATTCATCCAATCCTGACGCTGGCCCTTGCTACCAATCCTCTTGCTGTTGCTGCCCTGAGCAACAGTGGCAACCAATGGCAACCTGGCAAATAGATAAAAGGAGAGAAATGCAGCCCCCTCTGAGCCATCCCATGTGGGCCCCAGCATAATGCTATGACCCTTCATTTTGCATTGTTCTGATTTCTCAGAACAATATGTCTTTTAGGTGCTGCTGTGTCGGTGCATCTTCCTTAGCTAAGGAGAGACAGGGATTTAGCCGGACAACAACCCTAACCCTTATATATATTTGCTACAACTGTATATATTAGATAGATAGTTAGGTGATAGCATTATTGCTTACTTGCCTTAAAATGTACATAACTATTTTTGATACTTATATGTCATACGTGACTGTTTTCTTGTGATACCAATATTTATTCATGTGCCACTCCACATATATGTTATTCTATTGTTATACTGTTAACCCTTTCCCTGTTTCCCCACCTATCCCAGTTTTTGCCAGGGCATTCGCTCTCAGGTTTAGGAGCTCAAATTATTTATTTTTCTGCAAACTCTGAGACGTAGTTTCTTGGGCAGGGGCAGGATGTAGTGCCCTGGAGTTTAGTCAGGGAGCTCCTCACAAATTTACTTGCCAAGAGTTGTTATCTTGGTCAATTGATAGGGATCTATTGATTTCTCCCTAAGCTTGGCCTTGTTGCACTTTTCTCTTCTACAACTAGGTGGCCGGGTACTTGGTGGTACTAGATACGAGATAGGCAACCCAAGGTCAGGTTATGGGTATGTGGGTGTCCCAGCCAATAGGCAGGGGTTTTCTTTAATCTCTTGGCCTGCTGCGAGAAGCTATATATTCAGGTGAGGTCAGGTGATCTGTGTTCTGTGCCATCCGGACTGCCGGACAGACACAGAAGAGCGTCTGTAAAGCTGGACATTAGGATGGCTTCTGCGGTATGGCTCTCAGGAGGACCACACCAGTGGGTTCCGACACTTCCTGGAGTCCTAGAACGCACAGGGAGCTGATGATGATGTCCCTTCTGGGACGCGATGTGGAGAAAAGGCGACACGTTTGTGTAGCATGCGCTCCTTCTTCAGGCCTAGCCAGTGCCATTTTGGATTAGGGCTTATAAACAGTGCAGCAGCTGTCGCTTGGTCTTAAAGTCCCGCGGCTGTATATGCACATTGAGATTGCTATGGAAATGAGCTGGTCTACATTACAACAGATACTAACTGAGGTTTTATTATAAAAATCCACAACTGTGTTATTTTCCTTATACAATATACAATAAAATGGATACAATAAAAAAGGATACAAGTTAAATAGAGTAATGATAACAATAGAAAAAAAAGAAAGAGAAAGAAAAGAAATAAAAATAAGAAATAAAAAATAACAAATAATTACAATAGAAAATATTAAAAAGAGAAAATAATAATAAAAAATATATATAGAAACTAATAATAAAAATCGAAAAAAAATATATAGAAAAATAAAAATAAAGGATACAAATAATAATAACCCAAAAAAAGAGCAAATGTATTATTGATGTAAATTGTATTAATAGAGTATATACTCATAGACCAATTATGCTGACAATTTTTTTAATTGGTATTTTATATTGAAGAGACATGTGCAATTATACGGGCTTACTGTAATATTATGTATAGTGTAAAGCATAAGGGCCCCCCCCAAAAAAGGTTATAACATCATGCTAGAATTTATCATACAATTATTAATCTTATACATATTAATATAGTAAAGTAAGTGCTTATATTAATATGTATAAGATCAATAATTGTATGAAATAAATTCTAGTATGATGTTACCCTGTTTCCCCGAAAATAAGACCTAGCGTAATTGTCCGTGATGGTTTCAATATAAGCCTTACCCCCCAAATAAGCCCTAGTTAAAGTCCTTGTAGGTCTTATTTTCAGGGTAGGGCTTATTTTCGGGGAAACAGGGTAGGGCTTATTTGGGGGGTAGGGCTTATTTTCGGGGAAACAGGGTAGGGCTTATTTTGGGGGGTAGAGCTTATATTGCAGCCATCACCGACAATCACGCTAGGTCTTATTTTCGGGGAAACAGGGTATGCTTAATGCCTTTTGATGTTTTATCCTTATGAGTACCAGTATTCTTACCTGTAATAAAATACCATACCTACTTACTACACTCAGATTGGCGCTTGTGCTTCTTCCTCAAATTCATGCTGTTTCCAATAACAGCATGGGTCAGCAGGGGGCACACGCATGCACCCCACAAACCCGGAAGCCTGACGGCAAGGTACCAGGATGTTATCTAGCCTGCCTGTGCAACTGTAAATCTACTGTATATGGGCAGCAAGCAATTAAAAATAAAAACTGTGTATTTTGTCTAATACATTTAATTATTTACTATGATCGTTAGCGCCATCTAGTGGCCATAACTGATTATACTCCTAAATTAGGTATTTCTGGAAAAATACCACATTATGGCCACTAGATGGAGTTGGCAAAAAAAAAAAAAGAATAATGATATTAGAGAAATTACAGAGATTATTTGCGACAGCTGAGATATTAGCACAGTGAATATTTTATAAATAGAATCTTAAGTCTCTGAAAATATAGAGGAACACTACTAGCCTTCATTTTCACACACTCAAATCCAGAAGTTTTCCTTAAATAAGGATATCGGCAATCACAGGGATTCAACTAGTATTACAGTCAGCATTGTCAGACGAATGCCGGTATAGCAGCTCTCCCTCTTTTGGCACATACACCACCGTTGAAATATCATTGGATCATTAGATAAAAGTTGGAAAACAAAGTTTTGTCCATCGATTTTTTTTTTCTTCTTCTTTTGTTCTTATGGCGTTATTGAAGCTGGAATTAAAAAAAAAAGCCGCAATGAGACTCGCAAATCGGACAGTCAAATGTAGAAATGTAGGGTTGAGAATGGGACAGATCTAGCCGAGTGTGACAGTCATTATGGATTGTTAATGGACAATCAGGTTATTGTCTGCTAACTGCCATTAATGGCCTTCACACTCGGCTGCTTCCTTTCAACACCGTGTCAGAGCTCAGGGGAGGCCTCAGGTGATAAGAGGCTTCTGGCTGTGCTCGGCTGCCAAGAATTACTCGGCCTTTTGTAACAGGTAATAAAAATGGCTTGTAAAATAGAAAAAAAAAAAAGCTTATTTCGAGGATTGCTTTGTTAAAAAAAAAAAAACTTGACAGAGTTCTAATAGAGCTAGAAGCAAACCTCAGAGGATAGTCATATGTAGGAATGGTCTCGGCTATTCCTAGAAACATGGTTAAAACCCATGGATGAAGGAGAAAACCATGAGGTGGCCTGAGGACAACCAGCCAGGATTGGGCACAATCTGAATGTTTAGGGGGTGTATTTTTATAAAAAAAAAAATAAAGAAATTCAGAGATATTCATCCTGAGAAACTGCATGTACGTTCAGGTTCCATTCACATTTGGCGTTTTTGGATCTCAAATCGCAACCACAATTGCAAACCGGACATTCGGGTGCCATTCATTTTTGATGCCACCTACAATGTGGTGTGCGGTTTTGCCGCAATTATCGCGCATAAATCACGCAGCCATTGCGGGAAAACTGCAATGCGTGAAACTTGTCGTCCCAAAAGAAGCTCTTGCTCCTTTTTTTGGGCGACAAGTACTGCGCATCGCGGTTTGCTGCAATTCATCGCGACACCGAACCGCGTTTTAGGTGCCCCTGAAAATGAATGACATCCGAACATGGATGGAGACAAAATTAGACAAAACAAGGAGCACATGGAATGGCAAAACCAAAGAAAATTCCCAGCTCAAATCACCAACCAACTAGACTGCTTATCAAGCGAATTAACCTGTCCAAAAGTATGCGTTAAAGTGGTTGTAAACCCTTACACAGCACTTTTACCTACAAGTAAGCCTATAATAAGGCTTACCTGTAGGTACTGGAAATATCTCCAAAACCTGCACGGCTTAGAAGAAATTTACCATATACGCGTGCGCCAACGTCATCGGCGCATGCACACTGAAGAAAGGGCACGATCGTGAAATCACGAGACTTTGGCCAGTCACAGAGCTGGCAAAAAAATCACAAAAAATCCACTCCTGTGGTCTCTGTGACTGTACACTTCACTGGTCCTCATCCTACCTATCCCACCGCACCTACAGTGTCACTTACAACTCTACTTACTCCTCTCCTCTTCCTTTCTCCATCGGGTTCCCCCAAGGTTCTGTTTTTAGACCGCTCCTATTCTCAATCTACACCTCATCCCTGGGTCAGCTGATAGCCTCCCGTGGCTTTCAATACCATTTCTATGCCGATGACACCCAAGTCTATCTCTCTACCCATCAGCTCACCCCATCTGTCTCTTCACGCATCGCTAATTTATTGACAGCCATATCAGCCTGGATGTCACACCACTTCCTCAAACCCGATCTATCCAAAACCGAGCTTATGATATTTCCTCCCCTACGTGCCTATTTCTCTGTCAAAATCAACAGCTCAACCGTCAACCTGGTCCTAGGTGTAATACTGGACTCTGAACTCTCCTTTCTGTCCGAAAATCCAATCACTGTCCAAAGCTTGTTGTCTTAAACTCTGCAACATCTCCAAGATACATCCCTTCCTAACCAATGACACCACAAAGCATCTAATTCACTCCCCGGTCATCTCTCCCCTTGGAATACTGCAACTCCCTCCTCATTGGCTTACCCTCACATAGGCTATCCCCTCTTCAGTCCATCATGAATGGTGCTGCCAAGCTTCTCCACCTTACCAACCATTCAGTGTCCTTCACCCCTCTCTGCCAATCCTTCACTGGCTTCCACTCACCCAACAAATTAAATTCAAGATACTAACAATAATTTACAAAAGCCATCCACAGCTCTGCTCCCAGCTACATCACCAACCTAGTCTCAAAATACCAACCAAATTGTTCTCTTCCTTCCTCCCAATACCTCCTGCTCTCTAGCTCCCTTGCCACCTCATCCAACACTCGCCTCCAGGATTACTCCAGAGCCTCTCCCATCTTCTGGAACTCTCTACCATAATCCGTCTAACTATCTCCTACTCTGTCCACTTTTAGACGATCCCTGAAAACTCATCTCTTCAGAGAAGCCTATCTGGCTTCCACCTAATAACCATACCCATCCCCCACGGTTATTACCTTTTTGTACCTTTTAACCCTCCCTCTTAGGTTGTAAGCTCTAACAATCAGGTTCCTCCTGTATTAAATTGTATTGTAATTGTAGTGTCTGCCCTTATGTTGTAAAGTGCTGTTTAAACTGTTTGCACTATGTACATCCTGTATAATAATAATAAGAAGACTAGTGCCCCGTACACACGGTCAGATTTTCCGATGGAAAATGTCCGATCGGAGCGTGTTGACGGAAATTCCGACCGTGTGTGGGCTCCATCGGACATTTTTCATCGGATTTTCCGACACACAAAGTTTGAGAGCAGGATATAAAATTTTCCGACAACAAAATCCGTTGTCGGAAATTCCGATCGTGTGTACACAAATCCGACAGAAAAAGTGCCACGCATGCTCAGAATAAATAAAGAGATGAAAGCTATTGGCCACTGCCCCGTTTATAGTCCCGACGTACGTGTTTTTACGTCACCGCGTTTAGAACGATCGGATTTTCCGACAACTTTGTGCGACCGTGTGTATGCAAGACAAGTTTGAGCCAACGTCCGTCGGAAAAAATCCTAGGATTTTGTTGTCGGAATGTCCGAACAAAGTCCGACCGTGTGTACGGGGCATTAGAATAGCATGAACCAGGGAAATACAACATTATTGCCACTAGATGGAGCTGGCGATCATAATAAATAAGTATTTATTTTCACATTATGGCCACTAGATGGAACTGCTGGCGATCATAATAAATATTTATTTTCTATGATCATGAGCTCGGGGTTCCTTGCACTGCAGCACACTCGAAGTGGGTGTAAACCCTTACATACACCCAGTGAAGTGACTGGCCTCAGGCGATACACAGAGAGGAAACAAATCTTCCCACAGTGTCTTGAAAAAGTATTCATACCCCTTGACATTTTTCACATTTTGTCATGTTAAAACCAAAAGCGTAAATGTATATTTTTGGGCTTGTATGTGATAGACCAACACAAAGTGGAACATAATTGTGAAGTGGAAGAAAAATGATAAATAGTTTTCAACATTTTTTACAAACAAATATGTGAAAAGTGTGGGGTACATTTGTATGGCGCCCCCCGGAGTCAATACTTTGTAGAACCTCCTTTCACTGCAATTACAACTGCAGTTCTTTTTGGGGATGTCTCTACCAGCTTTGCACATCTAGAGAGTGAACTTTTTGCCCATTCTTCTTTGCAAAATATCTCAAGCTCTGTCAGATTGGATGGAGAGCGTCTGTGAACAGCAATTTTCAAGTCTTGCCACAGATTCTCAATGGGATTTAGGTCTGGACTTTGACTGGGCCATTCTAACACATGAATATGCTTTGATCTAAACCAGGGATCTCCAGCTCTTGCAGAACTACACGTCCCATGAGGCATTGTTAAACTCTGACATTCACAGACATGACTAGGCATGATGGGAATTGTAGTTCCTGAACAACTGGAGGGGCATAGTTTGGAGTCCCCTGAAAAACCATTCCATTGTAGCTCTGGCTGTATGTTTAGGGTCGTTGTCCTGCTGGAAGGTGAACCTCCGCCCCAGTCTCAAGTCTTTTGCAGACTAACAGGTTTTCTTCTAAGATTGCCCTGTATTTGGCTCCATCCATCTTCCCATCAACTCTGACCAGCTTCCCTGTCCCTGATGAATAAAAGCATCCCCACAACATGATGCTGCCACCACCATGTTTCACAGTGGGGATGGTGTGTTCAGGGTGAGCTTTTCAGCTTTTCGCCACACATAGCATTTTGCTTTGAGGCCAAAATGTTAAATTTCGGTCTCATCTGACCAGAGCACCTTCTTCCACATGTTTGCTGTGTCCCCCACATGGCTTCTTGCAAACTGCAAACGGGACTTCTTATGGCTTTCTTTAATCAATGTCTTTCTTCTTGCCACTCTTCCATAAAAGGCAGATTTGTGGAGAACATGACTAATAGTTGTCCTGTGGACAGATTCTCCCACCTGAGCTGTGATCTCTGCAGCTCCTCCAGAGTTACCATGGGCCTCTTGGCTCTTCTCTGATGAATGTTCTCCTTGCCCGGCCGGTCAGTTTAGGTGGACGGCCATGTCTTGGTAGGTTTGCATTTGTACCATACTCTTTCCATTTTCGGTTGATGGATTGAACAGAGCTCCGTGAGATGTTCAAACCTTGGGATATTTTTTTATAACCCAACCCTGCTTTACACTTCTCCACAACTTTATCCCTGACCTGTCTGGTGTGTTCCTTGGTCTTCATGAAGCTGTTTGTTCACCAAGGAGGTCCTCCAACAACCTCTGAGGGCTTCACAGAACAGCTGTATTTATACCAAGATCGTATTACACAAAGGTGGACTCTATTTACTAATTAGTGTCTGGCAAGACTTGAAAATTGCTGTCACAGACGCTCTCCATCCAATCTGACAGAGCTTGAGATTCTTTGCAAAGAAGAAGAATGGGCAAAAATGTCCCTCTCTAGATGTGCAAAGCTGGTAGAGACATCCCCAAAAAGACTTGCAGCTGTAATTGCAGAGAAAGGCGGTTCTACAAAGTATTGACTCCGGGGGGCTGAATACCTATATTATTATATTATTATTATACTATTTATTTGTAAAAAATGTTGAAAACCATTTATCATTTTCCTTCCACTTCACAATTATGTGCCACTTTGTGTTGGTCTATCACATAAAATCCCAATAAAATACATTTACGTTTTTGGTTGTAACATGACAAAATGTGGAAAATGTCAAGGGGTATGAATACTTTTTGAAAGCACTGTACAGCATTGCACAACCGTGTTATTGTCAGTTAAAGGAACGCAGTGCCGTATTGCTAAAAATGGCCTAGTCATGAGGGGGGGTAAAACCTTTCCGGAGGGGAAGGGGTTAATGGTGCATGTTTTCAAAACACTATACAAGACTTAGGCCGACCATACATTATACACTTTTCTTATGCAATTTGCTTCTACCTTCAATTATGTAGTGCAAAGGACCTGCCTGACTGCATACAAATTGAAAGTGATTAGGTTTGACCTCATATTATACGGTTTTGGTAAATCTAAAGGAGAGTTGTACAAGAAAATTGTATAATGTATGGCCAGCCTTAAGCCTGGATACACATTATACAATCTTCTTTAAAATTTTCCCTTTAGATTTACCAAAAACCATACAATTCGAGGTCAAACCTAATCACTTTCAATTTGTATGCAATCAGGCAGGCCTTTGCACTACATAGTTGAATGTATCTCTAGAGGATGTATAAAAAAAAAAAGTTGTATAGTGAGTATCCGGCTTAAAGTGTTACTAAACCCACAACAGTAAAATCAGTCTGTATATGCAGCCTAGCATGCTTGTTATACTCACTGTGGAACTTAAGGGGGTTAATCCTCTGCATTGTGTAAAAAGGCTCTTTGATCCTGTACGCACAGATCCTTCCCTCTCCTGCACTGTCTATCTGGGGAAGGCCAGCTAACACAGGCAGGGTAGCACATGCTCAGTTGTGTCTTTTATGCTGGAGAGAACATTTACTTGTTCTCAGAGCTAGCCAGGTCACATGGTATTGACATCACACATGTGGGCGTGTATACAGGCTATAGTGGAAACCTCCTCCTACCTGAACTCTCAGCACTGGAGAAACTGTGCAGTTTATCATGTGACCATGGTATACAGAGCATCCAAAAGGTATATAGTAGCAATATTTTTATTGTAAAGAAGATTTATAAGATGTGGGCACTGTGTGTCTGTGTGTGTGTGTGTGTGTGGGGGGGGGGGGGGGCAGCATATTAATTATTTTCATATTACTGGGTCTAGTAACACTTTAAGTCTGAAAATCAGAAATTGATACACAGAGCAACAAAAGGAAACAAATGAAAGTATTGTGTGGCTCACACACATGGGTGGTACTGGAGGTTGTAAACCTCTAGTATATAAAGATAATGATTGGGAATTAGTATTGCTATCTAGGAGCTGACTCAGCTTCACAGATAAGGGGTCTCAGAGATAAGGGTCTCGGAGATAAGGGGTCTCAGAATAAAGGGGTCTCAGAGATAAGGGGTCTCGGAGATAAGGGGTCTTGGAGATAGGGGGTCTCAGAGATAAGGGGTCTCGGAATAAAGGGGTCTCAGAGATAAGGGGTTTTGGAATAAAGGGGTCCCAGAGATAATGGACATCAGAGATAAGGGGTCTCAGAGATAAGGTGTCCACGCACTTCACACTCCTTGTGGAGCTGGTGAGGGTGAAAGTTGATTTGGAATGTTCCGGTTTCCTTGGATCAGCAGCCTGTAGGATATACACTTCCTTTTCAAGAGTAATAATAACTTTTATTAAAATTAGAGGCAATTTTTGTCCCCATTTACTGAATAAAAAGAGTGGAGCCTTCTTAGAACACGGAAGGTATTCACATGTCTCATTCTATCACATATCCCAAAAACAAGAGAGTGTCCTCATTTCAGGATAGTGGGTGGAGCCATGCATTTCTTTCCTTTACATCCCATTGGTCAGTTACACCTCCAGCACAGCTGGTGTATAGCGAAAATATACCATCATATTTTACTACATGCAACTTCTGGCCATTGTTTAGGATACACAGTGCTTTAGAAAAGTGAGTGTCATTCGTTTTGCATCAACTTTAAAGTGTTACTAAACCCACAACAGTAAAATCAGTCTGTCTATGCAGTAAAGCATGCTTGTTATACTCACTGTGGAACCTAAGGGGTTAATCCTCTGCATTGTGTAAAAAGGCTGTTTGATCCTGTCTCCTTTGATCCTCCCCTTCTTCCACCGTCCCCGATAGATTTCCTGATAGTACAGAGCTTGGGGACAAGCTGCACATGCTCAGTTTGGTGTGTATTGCTAGATAGTTTTTTTTTTTCTTGGCAGAGTGCATGTGATCAGCACAGGGCCAATCAGCACTGTCCAGACAGAGTGTCAGGGGTCATGCAGCCTCATAGGACAGTCAGAGGAGAATGAAAACTCCTCCTACAAGCTTTAACCAGACACTGATAGAAGTCATAAGACTTCCTATATACTGCTGATGAGAAAAGGTATTTAGTATTTTATATTTACTAAAATAATTGCATTTCCATGTTCTGTGTACTGTGGGAAACCAGACATAGTGAATGCAGAGTCCTGGGTTTAGTAATGCTATTAATCTGAACTCCAGGAATTATAAATATCCTCTAATTACATGTATTTCTGAATCTCGGTGAGCTTTGTAAAATTTTTTCCAGATCTGTGCAGTGCTCCAGTGTGAGACTTTTCCTTTTTTTGTAATAAAGACCGCTCACTGCTGCTCCCTCTCCTTGTGCAGGGTAATTAGTTTTGTCCCCGCCCCCATCTACTGGAGTCTGTAGTGGGTGGAGTCTGCTGGGTCTCTCCCATTGCTCTGCACCCCGCTCTCCTTGTTCAGGGTGACTGGTCTGGTCTCCACCCCCTCCTTTAATTTTCTACAAGCAGCCTGCAGTGGGTGGAGCCTGCTGGGCCCCTCCCACAGATCTGCGCTCTGCTCTCCTTGTTCAGGGTGACTGGTCTGGTCTCCGCCCCCCTCCTGTAGTTAACTACTGGAGCCTGTAGTGGGTGGAGTCTGCTGGGGGCCCTCCCACAGCTCTGCGCTCTGCTCTCCTTGTTCAGGGTGACGTTCTTGTCTCCGCCCCTCATGTAGTTATCTACTGGAGCCTGTAGTGGGTGGAGTCTGCTGGGTCTCTCCCATAGCTCTGCACCCTGCTCTCCCTTGTTCAGGGTGACTGGTCTTGTCTCCGCCCCTCATGTAGTTATCTACTGGAGCCTGCAATGGGTAGAGTCTGCTGGGCCCCTCCCACAGCTCTGCGCTCTGCTCTCCTTGTTCAGGGTGACGTTCTTGTCTCCGCCCCTCATGTAGTTATCTACTGGAGCCTGTAGTGGGTGGAGTCTGCTGGGTCTCTCCCATAGCTCTGCACCCTGCTCTCCTTGTTCAGGGTGACTGGTCTTGTCTCCGCCCCTCATGTAGTTATCTACTGGAGCCTGTAGTGGGTGGAGTCTGCTGGGGCCCTCCCACAGCTCTGCGCTCTGCTCTCCTTGTTCAGGGTGACGTTCTTGTCTCCGCCCCTCATGTAGTTATCTACTGGAGCCTGTAGTGGTGGAGTCTGCTGGGTCTCTCCCATAGCTCTGCACCCTGCTCTCCTTGTTCAGGGTGACTGGTCTTGTCTCCGCCCCTCATGTAGTTATCTACTGGAGCCTGCAATGGGTAGAGTCTGCTGGGCCCCTCCCACAGCTCTGCGCTCTGCTCTCCTTGTTCAGGGTGACGTTCTTGTCTCCGCCCCTCATGTAGTTATCTACTGGAGCCTGTAGTGGGTGGAGTCTGCTGGGTCTCTCCCATAGCTCTGCACCCTGCTCTCCTTGTTCAGGGTGACTGGTCTTGTCTCCGCCCCTCATGTAGTTATCTACTGGAGCCTGTAGTGGGTGGAGTCTGCTGGGTCTCTCCCATAGCTCTGCACCCTGCTCTCCTTGTTCAGGGTGACTGGTCTGGTCTCCGCCCCCTCTTGTAATTTTCTACAAGCACCCTGTAGTGGGTGGAGCCTGCTGGGCCCCTCCCACAGCTCTGCTCTCCTTGTTCAGGGTGACTGGTCTTGTCTCCGCCCCTCCTGTAGTTATCTACTGGAGCCTGTAGTGGGTGGAGTCTGCTGGGTCTCTCCCATAGCCCTGCACCCTGCTCTCCTTATTCAGGGTGACTGGTCTTGTCTCTGCCCCCTCCTGTAATTTTTACAAGCAGCCTGTAGTGGGTGGAGCCTGCTTGGCTCCTCCCACAGCTCTGCGCTCTGTTCTCCTTGTGCAGGGTGACTGGTCTTGTCTCCGCCCCCTCCTGTAGTTAACTACTGGAGCCTGTAGTGGGTGGAGCCTGCTGGGCCCCTCCCACAGCCCTGCTCTCTCTCCTTGTTCAGGGTGACTGGTCTGGTCTCCGCCTCCTCCTGTAGTTATCTACCGGTACCTGTAGTGGGTGGAGCCTGCTGGGCCCCTCCCACAGCTCTGCTCTTTGCACAGACTATATACAGCACAGCGATTATGTCACTGCTACTTTTACAAGCCAATGTTTGGGTTTGCAAAGGCATTTGCTGCACACAAAATGGATTTCTATCCTATGTTCCTGTTGAGGAATATATTCAAAATAAAAGTTTTTTTTTTGTGCCCAGAGTTCACTTTTAAATCCCAAAACTTTTAACACTGATAAATGCTTGTGTTTTATTAATTGAAGTATACGACAATGGGGCCCTTAGAACTACTCTGAAATGTGAAGTGTTCCTTTGATGCCATACTGTGACATTGTCAGTTATATTAGGATACGGTGACAAGGTTCAGCCTAGGACCTCTCCTGAGTATTAGATTTTTTTTCCCCGCAATTACAGAAGTGAGTGAGGAATGTCAGGAATGTATTAAGAATGCACCTAGAGAGCACTCCAGACATGCCGAGCCCTCTGGCACAGATAAGC